>BQMF02000184.1:600000-760706 GCA_027922465.2 Turritopsis dohrnii | reverse complement strand
CCGAAACGAATAATTTTCTAGTTTAAAATAACTGGAGAGTTAATATTTACTGGTTTATTTATCTGGGAGTCAATTCAAACTAGTTTATTTTAACTGGGGAGTCATAATTTAGTCCGAATTTTTCGGTGACACCGGTTATAATATCATACCGGCTCAACTTTGAACAACTTTGATCAATTTCAAATGATCTTTTTAGTGATACTTACACTGGTAGGAGTCTGCACCTGGACCGGAAAGATCAATCGACCATATGTAGTGGCGTCTAGCTACTTGCTAGGTTGGGCAGCGGTTGGTGTATTAACCATCACAATAATAGGAAGTACCTTGGATGGTGTAAGAAGTATTTATATGAAAAATGATTTCTTAGCTCAAAAATCTGAGCCGTTAGAAGAGAATTTCGAAGAGATATAAACTGTAAACGTCACTTGAAATAGAATAATGACCGTTTAAAGAAAATCTCGAATAAATGGACGTTCGTATTGAAATGGTGCAGTGGGTTGTACTTTCGAGTTCGACCGCTGTTACCCGCGTCACTTTCTTATTTGATGCTTTCAAAAATAAAAAAAAGTCTTCAAGTTTATGATTTTCATAAACTGACAAACTTCTTGGCTAGCGCCACTCTGGAGTGAAGGAAAATATTCTGATCTTTAGACGTATTTTCGACTATCCCAATGACTAAAAATCAAAGGTTATTTTTTCAAAGGAAAATACAGTGTTGCCACTGTTGTTTTCTTATCTGGCCGGAAGTAATTTGCTTAGTTTTGTGGCTCCCGTAGGCGTCACCATGGTTGCGGCGAGGGGAAAATTTTGGACTTTAGGGTCTCTAGATCGCTGGAAAACGCTATCTTGGACACCTTTTCTTCGTTCCTTTGGCTGCTTTTAACCGTTCGTGCTCTTATGAGTTCATGTGAACAGGTCCTGAAATCATTCGAATCCTTGTACTCAGGGTCCTAATTAACTAGACTGACTCCACTGACACTAGGTGCGCTCCAGTCTATCGACGGAACAGACAGCTTTGTTATCTCAACAAATCCAAGGTGTGCGTCTTCAAATTTCCAAGCAAAACGCAAATGTGCGGATAGCACGAAGTAAGAACGGTCAAGCAACACCGTTTTTCAGAGCATTTATCTTAAGTGTGCCGTAAGGTCCGTAACTTAAGGCTCTGTAAGAAAAATCACTTAACAGCTTAAGTGGAATCTACTTAAATGTGAATGCGGCTTAAGGCTAAAATACACGATCATTTTAAAATGACATTTTTTAAATGATCATTTAAAACTGATCGTGTAAACGCTCAAAAAATGACGAAAAGTACCCGTCATTTTCAACTGTCATTTAAAAATGATAACTCAAACATGTTTGAGTTTTCATTTAAAAAATGATGGGATTTCTCTATTGAATTACGTCAGTTCTATTGTTTTACTCACTTTAGTATAGTCACGCGATGAGTTTTTGCAGCTTATGAAGTAGAGAAACAAAGTGATAGTTTGCATAATAAACATGTCGTTGGTTAAGTTAGCATCAACTGATAAATTTATTAATTTGTAGCAGGAAGAGGAGTTTTTGTGGAATGTTTCGTCCACAAATTACAAACATAAGGACCAAAGAGGAAAGAGTATAACCCATTACTGTGCAATGTTTCTCGATAGATGGACTTATATATTAAACTTCATATTTCTTCAAAACTTTCCGGCGAAATTCTTAACAACTTTTAATATTCATAATGATCTTCTCCTTGAAATTCCCTCACAAGCGTGTTATAAATTCCTAAGAAGTTTCGTTTTTGAAGCCAAGGTGAAACCCAATGTCTTCGTTTCTGCCTTTCATTTTTCCTCTTTCGTCATTTGGACATAACAGCAACAACTACGTTTGCTGCCGCCGGACTCCATGAAAAAAGTACTCTTACCATAAAAAATGTTGTAATCATAAATGATCGTGTAAACAGATGTTCTAATCATTTTTTAAAGGATTAAAAAAATTATCATTTGTCATTTATCATTTTAAAATGATCGTGTATTTCAGCCTTTAAGAGGCGAATGCAGTTAGCTCGTTCACAGGGACTTTCCTTTTTAATTATTTAATCTTCATCGGAATTCATCGGATTTCATCGGATCCATTGAAAGTTTAATTTATTTTTGAACTAAAACAAACAAATTACCTTATTGTGATAAATCTTTGGAAATTTTGGTCAAATTCGCAAAAATAAGTCCCCGCAAAATTTTATGTAAAAAAACGATTTTTTTTCTGAAATTTTCTTTTTTTCTTAAGTTTTTTTCACATTTTATATACAACATATTATGTATTAAGTTTCAAACTGAAGTAACTTTGTTTGTTTTCTCCTGTTGTTTGTTTACGTTACAAATATTCACTTATTCGCAAAAAAAAATCCACGCATTTTTTTACCCAAGTATGAATTCGCAAAAACAAATCCACGCAAAACGCAGCCAAAATGGCACTCACAAAAATTTATCACAATAAGGTATGCTTCAGGAGCTGCCACAGAGACGTGTTCCGTAAAAATTTGTTCGGAGAAAATTAAATTCCTAGAAAACCATCCGTGGAAGGGAGCATTGGAACGATTCCCGAAAATGGTCTCCACCACAGATGGTATTATGAGACTTAATCTTGTGTTTTGATCTACATAAAAAATTATCAGAAGTCCATGAGGGCCGGAAGGAATATGCTAAAATTCCTCAGCGGCCGGAAGAGTGGCAACACTGAAAGTAGATATCCAAGAAGAGGGCAGTTGAGCAGTGCCAGGCGACAAAGCAATCAATCAATGCCATCAATGCGCTACCAAGCAACAATTTGCAGACAAAACATCAACCAAGTACTAAACCCACAATTCCCATAATCCACTACGTCTTTTGACGCACATGTTTTATCGAAGACTACCTGTGTAAAATTGCAACAGCCAAGGCTACGTGGAAATAAAGATTCTTCATTTTAAACTGGAACGTGTAATTCAGGTTTTATAAAGTACAAAGAGATTTTTAAGTAAACAAAAGATGGTTGAATATTGAGGTCTAGTAATCAGTTGTGAACCTCATGTAACCCTTTCCTGATGGCACGTTGTCTTGGCGTACACCTTTAGGAAACAATGTATTCACGTCCTCTGGTTTGACGGAAGGAACAACCATAGCTTCACCACCTGGTACCCAGTTCACGGGAGTTGCGACTTTTTTGGTGGCTGTCAATTGCAAGGAATCGACGACTCGCAATATTTCATTGAAGTTTCGTCCAGTCGTGGCAGGATAGAGCAATGATAACTTTAACTTAGCATCAGGTCCAACTATGAATACCTATGGGAAGAAACAACTGTGACTTTGTGGAAAATTCTCCTTCCCGCGTTCACAAACGTCACACATATTATTCTCATGGAGTTTTCAAAAGAAAAATGTATTAATCAAAAGCAGTGGAATTAACGGAATGTGGAGAAAAACTGAACTTACAGCCCTGGCGGTGAGTGGCATTCCAGCTTTGTCTTTCTCATCTGGATCAATCATACCGAGGCTGACAGCAAGTTCTCTATTAGAGTCGGCAATGATGGGAAAACTGAAGTCTTTAGTATAATGTTTGATATCGTTTATCCAACCGCAATGTGATTCAGCACTGTCACATGACAACGCAATCATCTTGACACCACGTTTTTGGAATTCTGGAACAAGCCGTTGAGCTTCGGATAATTCTGTTGTGCACACCGGGGTATAATCAGCTGGGTGAGAAAAGAGAATGGCCCATCTACGAACAGAAAAGAAAAAGATTACCAACATAGTACAGGTTGATAGCAATGGTTAGGATCATACACGATATGTATAGTTGAGAGCAGTGAAGTTTTATGCTTAAAAGTAAACAGAATCAAACAAGATATGTAAATCATGTAACAATTGTCCTTTGAACTATCTCACCTTCTTTGCATTATAATAAACCTATTATGGAAAAAAATCAAAGAATAAAGTTTGGTTCTGTTTTCTCATTGTTCAAATATGGGAAATTAAAGCAGGTATACCCTGTGTTGTGAAAATTTCTTAGTGTTCCATAAATGGGGTGGGTGGAATAATAAGTTTTGGAAGTCTTGAAGTCTTTTTCCGAAAATTAATAATCATCTCGCCTCGGTTATTTGAAACTCAAGAGTATTGGGCAAAATTAATAGTAAACTACATGGCTTCTTCAACAAAACAAACGTGATCACAACAAGCTTCACATAAGTTAGGAATTGAAATGAAACAGAAACAAAGCAGCTATTTTCAGACAATTGACTTTAGCTTCTACTTTATGCAAGTTTTTCAGGTGATCAGTTTGAGATATGCATATGCCTTTCTGGCAAGAAAATCAGTGAGAAATTTCCTGTGGGAAATTAAATCATGTCCACATCACCACCCAAAGTTATTTCTCATTAGAAAGTCAGTGAGAAATTGAATTTATAATTGGTGGAAATTAACATTCAGTCCCAGACAGAAGAGAAGCCAGAATACACCTTTAAGCTGGGGCTTTGAGGAGCATTTATGGGTAAACTTCTAGCATCTTCTAATCCTTTCTTTTATTTGTTGTGGACTTGTGTTTGCTGTGTGAATTGCATTCCGTAAATCATTAATAGACATAATGTGATATGCTGAGTGTATCATTAACAATTTGGCATGCTATAATGAATACTCTATCAGGTGAACAGCAAGAACGAGACAAATAAAAAAAAAGAGTGGTCCTTTTTTAAAAAATTATATTTTATTTAAGTGACCAATCTTTGTTTGAATTCTTCAGTTTGGGCCATTTAAATGTTTAAACTAGAATTGTACAAAACTGTATAGAATAAAGATATGCTGACAAAATAGTTCATTGGAAAGGACATTACATTGCAAAATATTATATTACATAACTCAGAAAATAATTATGACCTTAAAAATTTATAAGTTGCTGACCGAAAAAATATATCTGAATTAGTAACTCAGAAAATATTCAACAATAGGATCTATCTGATCTAGTTGGCAGATTTCCATCTCAAACTAATCCTCTGGGTCCCAAATAGCAAATGAGAATTCTTCTTCCGAGTTAATTGCTTGAAATCCGCAAACTAGTATGTTTGGAAGTAAAGTACAAGTATAGTAATAAAGGTTTTTAAGGCAAAAGTGGTGTATTTAATAATGGTTATTAAAACAATGAATTTTGAGATATTATAGATTAGATACATATACATTAATAGAAATATTAATAGAAACATGCATATATATATATAATTATAGATTAGAGGTTGCTCAAGCAAATATTTTATACACAGTTTTTCCTAATTGCAATGATTTAGATGTAATTAACAGACCACAGATTAAAATAAAGAGCATCACTACATTACAAACCAGCCTATGAAACAAAAGAGTCCTATACTTTTTTTTGTTTAATCTTTGATGTACAAAACTTAAAGAGCAATCAACTCTTTTTTTGCTTAATAATCAATACAAATGAGATGGTACTGATGGCATCTAAGGAATCTTAATTGCTTCAACACACTACCCCCGGTGTAAGAAATTATCATACTTTCAGAACTTTTAGAAAAAACGTTTCTATGCATTATTTATTTGTACCAGGAAAAAGCTAAATAAAGGTCTGAAAAGAAAAGAAACACAGCCACAGAGAGCCATTATAATTTTGATAACAAAAAAATATACTTAAAATCAACCAACAAACACAACCTATGCATACAACAACGGTGGTTTGAACCATGCATGAATTATTCTTGATTCTGTTGTAGAACTTCACGCTGATTACCTGAACCTGAGTATCAAAATGAACAGATTTAGATATCAATAATCAGCGTGTAATTCTGCATCAGAATCAAGAATAATTTTAGGGGGTATGAAAGTGCAATAGCGCCGAAAACCGAGTATAAAAATATTATAATAAAACTTACGAATCTTTAATGTAATCATGAAATTGGATGTCTCCTTCATTTGTGGTTGCCTTGAAGTTAGGCATCACATCTCCCAAATTCGGCATTTTGTATATGAATAATGTGTGTAATGACTGAGAACTCCTCTCTCTTAGCTGTCAGCACGAAAAAATTAAGACTTCAGTAACTTATTACAAAACCTTTATATTGATGATTTCACACATGGTTAAATTTGTCTCCATTATCCAGCTCATATTTTTAAGCCCGCTTTTCACTGAGTAGTTTTCTTCTTTAATTACGAATTAATTACGTTAATTCGACTTCGATTGAAAATGCTTTACCATGCAAAAACAGAATTGCCGAACTTTTCTTTAAAAACAATTTGTCAAAAAAAAAAAAACGTTTTCCAGAAAACAACAACATCTCTGAAACGTGTTCTCAATCTCATGGGTTATGATTTCCAGTTCCTTGACTAGCATTCGTATTTTTGAGAATGCTCCAAGAAAATATGGCTAAGGTATCTTTGTTTCTTGAAATATGCAATATTGTAAAAATCATTAACGACACAAAATAGATGAAGAAACCACATGTATATGGAGCCTTGTCAAACACATCCTCCCCTTTACATCCCCCATCTTCGTATACAAGACTACCATGCAACAGATGAACGAAGTTGCTTTTTCGGAAAAGTTACTCTTCCCAGTTACAATATCATCGCCAATACCAACTTGGATCCCAGTGTCTTTTCCCCTTTTGATTCCAAAAATCAAAATCGCAAGTGACTCAGTGTTGGAGATTGCGCCAATACCGCCCTTTGAACTAATAAGCTGGGTGGTTTGGAGGTGTTTCAAGCTTTGTAGAGATGATATAGAATAGCTTAGGAAATAATAACACCACACTCTTACCACTTATAACTTCCCAATTTTGCTTCTCCATACCTCTTTCTAGAGATACAATTTTAATCTAGAAGGGAAATCCCTTTTAACCCGCCCTTTGGTAGGAACAAGGAAAATTTGAACACAATCATTTCTAGTGTAAAGTACGCCATATTGTCGATTACTACAATCAAAAGATTTTATTACATTCGCTATTCTATTGTAGAATTAAATTCCAATGGTTATCAATCAAAGAAACTTCCTTTGCAGCATCAAAAACAACAGATATGGTAAAAAAATATAAAATCATTCTCTTATTAACCGAGCCTCGTTTTGAAGTAAATGTATTATCAAGTCACGGAAAATATTTTTAACAAATGTGCTAAGAAAAAAACTCCTGCCTACGCCTTCTTGTATGACAATACATGACGCTGCAAAGTCTGTGATTTATAATATTTCCTTTAAAACACACTTATGAATATTGCATAGAGCTCAAGCTCGTATCCAGGGCTAATTCTATCTTACATATTTGACAATCAAATAGAAAGGCGATGGAAGCCTGGAAACGAGGGTGACATTTGAGGGATGGCAGTCTGTCAAAATATTGCAATTCTGACATTCAGAAGGAGATGGTCGATTAATCGACGTCTTCGATTTTATCTCCATTGATTTCTTTCCCGGGAGGTTTTTTGATCTTCGATTTCATCATCATTCTAGAAAAATGAAATTCTTATGATACCGATGAAATTCGAGAATAGTGCTAATTAAGGGGGTTTACACGTAAAGATTCTTGAAAAATGTTTCTTTAAAGCAGATGGTTTAATGCTTTAGATTTAAATCGTACACAAAAAGTCAAGTTTTAGCGTCTTATGTCAAGATTGTTGCTTTGACTTTTTGATGTACCATTTAAAGCATTAAAAGAAAATTTTTTCAAGAATCTTTATGTTAATCCCCCGTTAATGCTTCAGAAACAATAAACCTTTTCATAAATTACGCCATTACAAAATCGCCTCGTTTCTAAGGACAGCTTTATACGGCCGCATAATCGTCGCGTCGAATTAAACTCTTAATTAAATGCGACGAAAATTCGACTGTATAAAGTGAAAAATTAATTAAGTGCGACATAATGAATTAAGTTCAGCAGAGTTTGTCGAATAAAACGGCAATCTTCGACATAAATTCGGCATCACTTTATACAGCCGCATAATCGTCGAATTTAACAGCAGCTTGAATGAACTTCGTGGAAAAAGTGCACGAAAGTACTGACAGCGTGTAAGAAACGCATGATGATAAATTCATTCGACATTTATGCGGCTGTCTAAAGCCATGTCGAATTTGATATGCGGCAACAAAACCTGTATAAAGTGACTGTCGCATTTTTGTCGAATTTTACCCGAATAAAAGTAATTTAATTCGACACGGCGATTATGCGGCTGTCTAAAGCTGTCCTAAGTTTATCGATTATTACATGCTTATCCTAAATGAAAGAATTCCGTGAAAACGTTTTCCCTGAGGTGTCGTTTCTCTTTTTTAACAGCGCAAACGTCATTAGTATTCAGACATTGCTTGTTTGCGACGTAATTCATGAAAGGGTTTATTTCAGATTTCTCTAAGTGACGTACTCCAGAAGGCCTAATGATAGGCTTTATCATTGTTGGTAAGTAAAGTCTCTAAATCAGACTCAGTCATTTCGGATTGTTATTCATAAACTAATTCGGAAAAAAAAACTTATAAGGGCATCAATTCGAAAGATTGAAATTAGAGAAAGCGGCGATGGAATAATGTTCAAATTGAAAGCAAAAATTGAATGCCAGAATTTGTCTCGAAAAAACGAAGGATTTCAAATTTCAAATTCCATAAGATCATTAAAACCTTGTAATTAAAAGTAAAATCATTGGACGCACTGCATTTATGATAAAATGAACATTGTAAAAAGTGTCTTTATTCAGGCCCTAATTTGTTGTCTAAAGTTTTTGATATGTTGTTAAGATTTCGTTTGAATAAAGTTGCTATTTTAGCTGATATTAAGAAAGCTTTTTTGAATGTTGAAGTTTGTAAAGAGCATCGTGATTTTTTAAGATTTTTATGGTATGATTTTCAGCATGAGAATCCCAAGTTGATTATTTTTCGATTTTTGAGAGTTGTGTTTGGTCTCACTAGTAGTCCCTTTTTGTTGAATGGTACTGTGAAACAGCATTTAGAGAAATTTTTGCCTAGCGACAGAGAGCTTGTTGAGCGTCTCTTGAAAGATTTTTATGTTGACGATCTTATCTCCGGTACGGATAATGCCGAAAAAGGAACGATTTTGTTTGTTAGAGCGACGCAAATTATGAAAGAGGCAGGCTTAGAATTGAGAAAATGGATCACGAATGATTCGGAGTTGAGAAGTGTTTTTATCGGTGATAGTGAGTTTTCGAGAAGTAAGAAGGTCTTAGGTGTTGATTGGGATATTCTGGACGACGAGTTTGTTTTTAATTTTAGGAAATTTTTAGAGATGTGTGATGGTTTAAAGTTGACTAAGCGAAACATTTTATGTGTGTCAGCATCTTTTTATGATCCGTTAGGTTTTATTTCGCCTGTGACGGCTAGAGTTAAAGTTCTTTTTCAGTTGTTATGTAAAAATAAGCTTGGTTGGGATGACGAAGTTTCTGACGATCTAAAGCTTGTGTGGTTTGATTTTGTAACTCTCTTGAAAAGTTTAAATTCTGTAAGATTGAAGCGTCTAATTTTGGAGTCTGAGTGTGAACGTACCGAGTTGCATGGATTTTGTGATAGCTCAAATGAAGTTTATTGTGCAGTCGTTTATTTAAGAATTGTTACGGTTCGTGGAGTTTCTGTGAATTTTGTTTGTGCCAAAACCAAAGTTGCTCCCTTGAAATCTTTATCTATTCCGAAACTTGAGTTGTTAGGTTGTCTTTTGTTAGCAGATCTTTTGAGCGAATGCCAATCAGCCTTTTCGGGGAGGGTTGTCATAAGTGACGTTTTTTGTTGGTCTGATTCTGAGATTGCATTATGTTGGATTAAGGGAAAGGAGAAATGTTGGAAGCCTTGGGTGGAAAATCGAGTCGTCAAAATTAGAAAAGTTGTTGATAGAGAAAGATGGTTCCATGTGAAGGGTGTGGAGAACCCAGCTGACTTCCCAACGCGTTCTTTTGAATCTTTTTCTGATTGCTGGATAAAAGGTCCTCATTTTCTATTAAGTTCTTCTATTGACGTAAATCTTTTTGAATGCAACAATGAGTCTTTGTTAGATGAAGTGAAAAGAGAGGAGAAAAGAAGTGCTGTTGAATCTCTTACGTTAGCAGCTATTTCAAAGAACAAAGGTAATGGCTCTTTATTTACCGAGGTCGACATTGCACGCTATGGTTCTTTGAACAAATTGATAACAATAGTAGGTTACGTATATCGATTTATCAACAATGCGAAAAATCACGTCAAAAAGAACAAAGATCTTATCATTTACGAAAACATGCTTTCTGTTGCTGAATATAATGAAGCATTAATTCGACTCATCAAAGAAGAACAATTGGCCATTCGTTCCGACAGAATTTTTCCGAAACTGAAGAATTCATTGAAACTATTCAATGACGAAAATGGAATCCTTCGACTTCAAGGACGATTTTCTCAATCACATCTGAAGTTCCAACAAAAGCATCCCGCTCTCCTACGTAGCGATAGTTTTCTAACGAAATTAATAGTACGTGACGCACACGAAAGAAAGCTCCATCACGGTGTAGAAACAACTTTGGCATGTGTAAGAGAAAAGTTTTGGATAATTAAAGGTCGTAAGACAGTTCAAAGTATTTTGAGAAAATGCGTTATTTGCAAACGTTTCAATGCCAGAACATTTCTACCCCCTCCGACACCAGACATTCCAAGTTTTCGTATTGAATGTGATTTTGCTTTCCAGACTACGGGATTAGATTTTTGTGGTCCGCTTTATGTTAAATGTAATTGCAAGGACTCCTTATCCTCTAAGGTCTATATCTTGATTTTGACTTGCGCGACTAGCAGAGCGCTGCATCTTGAATTAGTGCCAGATTTGGGTAACGAGTCGTTTATCCGTGCTGTAAGTCGTTTTTTCTCAAGAAGAGGCTATCCAAACTTAGTCGTCCATGACAACGCAAAAACATTTCGTTCAAAAGAAGTAAAACATTTTTTCCTGAAGAAGGGCGTGCATCAGCAGTTCATCTTGGCATCAGCTCCTTGGTGGGGTGGTTTTTACGAGCGTTTAGTCCGAAATGTAAAATCTACGCTCAGAAAAATTCTTGGTAAATCGTTACTTTCCTTTGAAGAACTAACTACTTTTTTATGTGAAGTCGAAGCGACAATAAACTCTCGTCCTCTAACGTATTTGAACGAGGATGATCTAGACACGCCGTTAACTCCATTTCATCTTATTTACGGAAGAAACATTTTATCGCAGAATCCCCTCAGTGTAAATAGTAAAAACGAACTACTTCATCCGTCCAAACGCATTAAATATATTTCGACTCTTATTGAACATTTCTGGAAACGTTTTTCTTCGTGTTATCTCGGTGATCTCAAACAAGTAAATCTTTATCGTATTCCAAAGTCAACAACTCAAGAATTATTATGTGTTGGCGATATCGTGCTGCTAAAGGAAGAATCACTACCTCGCAATCGTTGGCGAATGGGCCGTGTGATAGAACTGGTCATCGGTCGTGACGGACGCTGCCGTGGTGCAAGGATCGCAACAACGTCTAATGCTGGTCGTCAAACCATATCAAGTCGTCCTATACAGAAATTGGTCCCTCTTGTTCAGCACGAGACTCAACCCATTTCGGAATCTAAGGAAGGTTGCGCGCGAAGCGAATCTGCAAGCGATGATAGTGAGATCTTAGAGCAAAACACAATAATGAGATCGAAACGTCAAGCGGCAGTACAAGGACAGGAAATAAGACGATTACGAGAAAAATTTGGATAATCCAAATTTTGGGGGGAGTGTAAAAAGAAGAGATTTGTTATAAGAGACTTTTGTTTATTTCTGTTATATTCTTTGTTTTTATTCTTTATATATCTTATGACGTAACGCGCAGCCGCGTGGGCGCGCTTAGCTATATATTTTTAAGAAGTTAATTTTGAGTTCAGTCCTTTATTGAGAGAGCTGCTGTAAAGTCACGAAGATGTAAATAGTTGTAAACATAAAAAGAACCTCGATTCCGTTCCTGTGTGGTATCCATCTCTCCATTCGAAAATAGAAAACAAATTTGCCCCTATTTCTACAGCGGTGTTGTGTTAGTGCAGGGGGTACGGTGCAGTATAATTGTATATGGTGGGGTGCATGGTCCTGTTCTAGTGTCCTCCTTGTCAGTAGTCATTTTGTATCAGTGTGATGCGCAAGGTTGATGTCTCGTTTATTAATAATATAGAAATTATGATGTCTAAGTAAATTAGAAGCTAGAAATGTGCAATAAAATGAGAGTAGTCTTTCATAGTATGTACAAGGATGTGTGAAAAAAACGCGTGTATGAGTTTGCCAAGACAAAGGCAGGATTGTAGGTCCTTCATCAGGAGCTGACACCTACATTTGCACAATGTCAGTTCGTTTCTGGTGACCTATGGCACCACGGTCTATCAGCTCTACACTCTTGGCAGGGGTTCCTGTATATACTATGGGTGACTTGGGAGGACTGGGAGATTAATCTAAACCCTATGACTGTTTGCCACACGACCTTCTGATTGCTAAATTAGCAGCATCGGTGTTGATTTCATAACTCTCAATTTAATATATGACTATCTATCAAATCGTAAGCATCGAGTAAAAATCGAAAATTATGTTAGTAGTTGGTTAGAGCTATTGATTGGACTCCCTCAAGGTTCTATATTGGGACCCTTTTTAATATTTTTTTGAATGACATTATTTTATGTATCCAAGAGGCAAATATTTACAACTTTGCTGATGATAATACTCTGTATAAGAGTGGAAAAACTCTTGAAGAAGTAGTCTCTGTCCTGCAAAAAAAGAAACTCAAAACATTCTCGATTGGTTTAAACTAAATTCCATGGCTGCAAATCCAGCAAAGTTTCAAATTATGTTTCTCGGGGATAAAAGTGACGACATAGTTGATTTTTGTGTTAATGAGACATGTTTAAAACCAGTTTCCAGTGTTAAACTTCTAGGTGTTACTATTGACCACAAATTAACTTTTAAAACCCATGTTGAAAATCTCTGTAAGACCTCTTCACAAAAAACAAAAGCTCTCCTCCGCTTACTTGGACCTTGCTTCTGCCAGACGCCTATGTAATGCATATATTTTATCAATCTTTAACTACTGCCTATTAATATGGATGTTTGGTATGAAATCCAATGATGTAATAATAAACAAGGTCCATAAGAGAGCTTTTAGTGCAGTATATAGAGATTTTTACTCTTCGTTTCATGAACTATAGCCTTAGATCGTGATGATACAATTCACAAAAGAAACCTAAAGGCCTTAATGATTGAGGTTTTTAAATTTTTGAATAATCTAAATCCTGATTTCATGTGGGAAATGTTTTCACATAGAATTACTAATTACGGTAGCAGCGAAAGCGAATACCGTATTAAAACACCCGTGGACTACTACTACTACTACTACTACTACTACTACTACTACTACTACTACTACTACTACTCCGGCCGAAATGGCAATTAGTCTGCGATTTAGAGTCTGCGGGACTCTATCAAAAACGCAATGTAAATTCTAATGAAGGAACGCAGCCTTCGTAATTTGGAAGCTTTTTCATATCGAACATTTAAAAGTAGATTACCTTTTATTTTAAAAGTACATAACCTGATATTTTATAACTTAATCCACGAAATTAGAATTCATTCGAATTCTAATCAAATATGCGTACATAAAAATGGGACTTTTAGTTCATTACGCTAACTGAAAATATATACTTGATATGCTGCTTTTCTTGTTAGTAAAGCTTATTAGTTCAAAATTTCTTATTACCTCGTTTGGTTTGTTAGCTATTACACTATGTTTGTTTATTAAAGTTTTCAAAGATCTAGTTCAAAAAGGCAGTTTATTTGTTGGAATTCAATTTTGGTTTCGTCAGAAATTATTATTATTATAAACAAACTTTTTTTTTTCTACATAAGCTCTTACGAAAAAATTTCTTATAAAAAAAACACACAGCTCACACATGTATAATTCTTTTGTCTTTAAATAAATTGTTGCTGGTGTTTTTGGTTAGACCCTATTTACACTAATTAATCATTTTCATCGAATTTATCGTTAATGCCTGTTTTCCACCAGTGAGATATCTTAGAAAACATCCAGTAAAGAAGTTTTTAGTACTTAAAGTAAAATTTCGAAAGCATTTGCGTGAAAAGTAAACTTGCTGCTACCGTTTTGCGCCATCTGGCTCTTGTTATAATTTAAGATTAATTAAAAGCCTCAAGCTATGCCCTGTGAATTCCATTCGATATGGTATCAATTCACTATGTTTTTTTTATATATGTTACGGGGAATATGATAAATTGGGAATTATGCATATTCCCCGGTTATTATGCATAATAACCAAAAATTGGTTTCTCTTTGGGTAATTTTGCATAATAACCATTCGCTTTTGGGGAGTGTTATTTATCAACCTGTTATTCTTTTGTATAGGATGAAGTGATAAGATTAATGAGAAAATAAGATTATTGCGCATAATATCAGGATCAATTCACAACTAGCACAGCAGGAATCGTCAATATTGCTGATGTCCCTTCAACTGATATATCACTACGAGAATGCGCGGGAAAGTCATCGTTATCTGGCGGACAAGGCTACAAGCTGTGCAACTGTAAGACAGCCTGCCCAAACAATTCGTGCTCGTGTAGAAAAGCTAAAAAACTGTGTACTTCTAAGTGCCACAGCAGCTTATCCTGTGACAATAAATAAAAGACTTTGATATGTTAAGTTTTACTCTTTTGTTAGTTTAATTTTGTTAGTCTTGTAAGTTCTTTTTAAAACAGCTTTATAAAAATAGAACGACGTCATTTTTCTTGGAGATACTACATTAACTAACTTGAAAAGTATACTCTTTTTCGCTTTTTATAGCTTAATAATCTTCTTCCGAGAAGATCTTCTTTTTAATCCGAGCAAGCTCGACGCGGTAAGGTATAGCTTAATAAAAGTCGTAAAACAAAGAAACGATACGTCTCCTTTCCCTTCTATTCTGTTTTAACACAATTCCCAACCCAGTAAGGAGATTTTACATTTTCCCCAAAAGAACCTAGAAATTATGCATACCAGCTGGTGAATTTGACAAATAGAACACTTTTTAATCACATTCTCCATTCTCTATGGGAATTATATAAAATAACCGGGAAATTTGATGAAAAAATCTGTATTAATCAAATTACCCAATTTGGCCGGGAATTATGTAAAATAACTGGTTAGTATGCATAATCCCCGAATTTATCACAATCCCCGTAACATATATATATTATATTTGAAGATTTCACACAACCAAAAATACAAATCACAGAGACAGACATATAAGAACCCCTACTCCCGCAAGGCGCACAAAGCGATATCGCCAGGAGCCAAAAAATAATTAATAAAATAAAGAAAAAATAAATTAAAAAAATAAAGAGATCATATAAACTAAAAGTTACATAACAGGAGTTACTTATTATTAAAAAAGTGAACCACTAAATCTGTTGGTATCACAAATAAATGTAATGACGTGACTTAGAATAACATTATTTAGAATTGTCAGGCAGATTTGAATCACCGAAAAGCAAAAGTTTACATAAATATTGTAGACTTAGTGACGAAAATGCAACGTTTACAGTTCTGAGATTTTAAAAAAGGATACGTCTTTCGTTTGAAAAGCTAGGGCATTGCAATAGGAAGTGTTCAGTACTGTCTAACGAGTTCGTTCTACAAGTGCAAAAGGGATCGATTGTGTCAAGAAACCCATGTCTGAGTTTGTGTTCACGAAGGTGAATAAACCCAACCCTCAGCTGAGTAAGCAAAACCAGAAAATGATTATTTTGGACCCCAATAATTGATGAAGCCTTTGGACGGACAAAATCGAAGATCGCACGTTTGAATCTGGAGATTGAGGGAAAATCTCTTATACGACTATCCATGCTATTCCACTGATTAATACAGAACGGGAAAAAAGAATTACGGCAGCGTTCAGTACGTACTTCCATGGGAGATATATGGGAAGTCTTGATCTAAGATGAGCAAAAGCTCTCTGGGGTGGCACTAACTCAAGTAAATATTCAGGCGTTAAACCTTACACAATTTTGTATAAAAAGAAAAGACTCCTGCTAAAACGCCTGTCGGCAAAACTTTCAAGTCCAAGCTCTGAAAATAGTTTTTCCCTCAACGTTCCACGGATGCCACCAGTTACGGCTAAACAGGCATTGTACTGAATAGACTCTAGCTTTTGGGAGAGAGTAGAATTACCTGGATTGTCAAATATGATATCTCCATCATCTAAATGAGGTCTGACGAAAGTCTTTCGTGAGAAGTAAGTTTCGTGGTACGAAGTTTATTAATGAGGCCGATACCTTTATTTGCTTTTTGAATCTTCTGACTGAGGTGGTGATCAAAGGTTGACTTCTCATCTAAAGTTAGACCCAGATGTTTATGACTTTCAGAGAAAATAATGGGCAAGTTGTTAAATAGAAATTACTGGAGCGTTGGCTGGCACACCCTTTTTAGAGCAGTAAACTCCCACTACTTTCTTTAAAGGATCTGGATTGAAAGATTGAAATCTTCGACTGGTAAGCCCAATTGTTGATCCTTTCCAAATCTCTATCTAACTTATTTGAGCTTTCGACCTGGTTTATTACAACAGAGAATAAAGATGTGTCATCAGCAAAGATTTTGAGAACAAACGCGAGACTTTCGGGAAGGTCGTTGATAAAAATTAGGAAGAGCAAAGGGCAGAAAATAGATCCCTGAGGAACACCAGCCCTAATTAGTTCCCATGTAGAGTTGTAACCATTTAAGGTGACTCTCTGAATACGACCTGATAGAAAATTATTTAAAAGAGACAACAAGAGACAACAATGGCCCAGAGACACCATATGATTCAAGTTTAAAAATTAAGCCCTCATGCCAAACCCTGTCAAAAGCTTTTGAAATGTGCAAAAATACGCCCCTGGTGTATATGGAGGGACTCCATCTCGCCTTATTACCGCCTGAGAAAACGATATGGATCCGCCCATCCATAACGTTATCTGATTGGATGATCACAAGACGACTGAACTCTCTTTATTAATAAAAATAGGCAATAAATTGCGCTAAACAAACTCCATGAAGACTTGCAGAGGCCGCCCATCAAAATAATTGTGTTACGTCAGTTAGCAATATTTGTCAACTTCGTAACCGGCACGAATGACGTTACTCTGCGACGGCGTCGAATGTATTTTCATCGGATTCTCTAACGCAATTAAATGTTGATCGGTCTGCTCAAGACGTTGCAGTTGATTGTGGGGGGTGATTAATTTCTAGGGCGTAGCCTCCCATTGCACCAAAGCCACGATTGGACCTTTCGAATTTGCGAATACTCTGTGACTTTGGGACAGTGGGAGGTTACGCCCTAGAAATTGATCACCCCAACTATCGACTGCAACGTCTTTGAGCAGACCAATCAACATTCGTTGCGTCGATTTGGTCAAAGTGGTTTGATTTGTCTCTTGTGGCATGAATCCGCTTACTTGGAATGATAGGTAGTTGATTGACTGGTGTTTCTCGGCATAACAGGAAATCTGGGTGCAACTAAACGCCATGGTGGCGTCGCACAGTGAAGATTGAACCCAATTTCTAAAAGTAAATGATAAAGTCTTTTTTAGAGTTATAGAAATATAAAAAAAGCAAATGAAAGGCAGTTGCTACCACTAGCTACCTTTGCAACATTGAAGTCAGTTGATCAAAAGCACATTTGCTGTTAAAATTTATAACAGAAATATAGTTTTTATCTTTTGTTGCAGGTCCTTCATTTATAGCAGAATCTTATTTTTCTGACGAAGTCAACCTGTGTAAATATGTTTTTAATAATAATAATAATAAAAGATATACAATATTTTGCCGGTTATATTTCAAAACTTTTACTATCACTAATTATCCTAATACTTTTTGGTAAATCATTATATATTAGTGCTTGCTCGTTGTAGGTGTTCTTCTCACCGCGCTCAACTTTGAATTCGCAATCGGATCGTGTCGAACGTTTAACTTCCATTCGTTTCAATGTGAGGTACGAAGGCCATCTAGGGTCGTTTAGGGCAGAATGGGTGCATTTTATTATGGCTAGATCAAATGATTCTTTTATTGGCAACCAGCCCAAGTTGATTACATCGGTTTCCTTGGCGAAGCGCCCAATTACGTATCCGGCAGCAATATTCTGCAGTTTTTGAAGCCTCTTGATTTGATATGTCGGCAGCTGACTATATACGACGCAGCAGTACCTTATGTGGGATAATACCAGACTTTCAGCAATCACCTTTCGAACTTTATAAGGGGTAAATCGTTTGAATTGTCGTATTTGACGAAGTGCAGCGTAAGACGATCTTATTAATTTGTCTACGTGAGTTTTCCAGGTAAGGTTTTCGTCAAAATAAACACCAAGAACCTTTATCGCGTCCATACGTTTAATAGATTGGTTGTTGTGACGTATCTGACATGTGTCGTCATTGGTTAAATTATGTTTTTTACTGAGTATCGAGGATGAAAAAAGCATAAACTTTGTTTTCTCATCGTTGAAAATCAAGTTGTTATTATATGACCATTCTGATACCTTCTTCAGATCTGACTCAAGCATCGAAATGCATTTCTCGATGTCTTTTAGTTTGCTCTTTTGGTATAGAGTTGAATCATCAGCGTATTGTAGAGAGCTGCAAGATAAGTCTTTCACAAGGTCGATAATGTACAAGTTGAAGAGGACAGGACCCAGTATACTGCCCTGGGGAACACCAAAGTTGTTAGGTTTGACGTTGGAAGATTTATCATCGACTTGAACATATTGCCTTCGATTTGAAACATAGCTTTGAATCAGTTTCAGCGATTGGATAGAGAAATCCATTTGGTGTAATTTGTGGAGAAGTGTTCTATGATCGATTGTATCAAAGGCCTTGGAAAAATCCAGTAATATAGCCAAGGTTATTTCACTTGAGTTCATGGCAACTTTATGTCATCTCTAAGTTTCAGTAAGAGAGTGTTCGTGGAATGTCCTTTCCTGAAACCCGACTGTGTTGCGTTGTAAGTTGATTTTGTTTCAATAAAGTCGCAAAGCTGTGATAAGATGACGCGTTCGAACACTTTCGAGAGAATACAGAGGATAGATATGGGTCGGTATTCTGTTACATTCTTTGGATTATCTGTTTTTGGTATTGGTAAGACACTCGCTAACTTCCATTCGTCTGGAAATACATTTGTCTCAATACAGTTGTTAATGATATGTACCATAGGGGAAGTTATGCTATCTACGATTGGTTTTATATAACGAATCGGGATGCCATCGTGGCCAGTTGAACAGTCATTTTTGATACCGAGGATGATTTTTTAACTTCATTGTAAGTCGTTGGATGTAAACGAAATGTATTGGTATTGTCGGGGTTATTTGACAGATTGTTAAAAAAGTCATTATACTCTTGGTGTTTATTACTTTTTCCGGTTAAACGCGACGCAAGTGTGGTATAATGTGCGTTAAAATCTTCAGGACGAAATTTGATTCGATTATGCTGTTTGTTTAAGATCTTGTTAATGGTATTCCATACTTTGCTGGGTTGCTTTTCAGATAATGCTTTGCGTAAAAATTGACCTTTAGTTTGTCTTATAGTTCTTTTTAGCTTATTTCTGGTATTACGATAGTCGTGCAAATTGACATACTCAATTTGCTGATTGCGTTTTGCTCTCATTGCTTCCAGCTCATTTTGAAGGCTAACAATACTTGGGTCGTTCATCCAAGGTGCGATTGGTCGGGTGATTTTAACTTTTCTCAAAGGTGCGTGTCTATCGATGCAATCTCTGATGAGTTGGTTGTTAAGAATCGATAGTTGGTCATTCGGATCATCGAGGCTGTAAGTAATACTTGAAGGTGTTTGTTCGAAGTCTTTAACGAATTGATTGATATTCAACGTTTTCTCATTTCGAAGAAACTTATAACGTGGTTCAAAACGTTCCTTCTTTACGTTAAATATTGCATACGGTGTGTCGTGATCTGATATTTCGTCCGTTGCTAAAACGTTGCTATAAACCAGCTTATTCTCTAAATTGCTACTAATATGATCGATAAGGGTCTGTCCCTTTCTTGTCGGTTTCGATACATGTTGTTGAATAGAAAGGCTATGAAGAAGACTTTTGTATCGTTTTGTTGACTCTTTTGGTGCTCCGATTAGATCAATACTAGTAACCCGTGTAAAAAATTTTTACAGGTTTTAATCGATGTGAGCTGAACAGAGAGAAAGGCTTATTATAATGAATTTTAGTATGATAAAGTTCTTCAATTGTTTGGAATGTAGAATGTTGTTTAGAATGTAGTATCCCGTGTACAACAGCGTGTAGAACACGGGTTTTAATTCATCAAAAAAAAAAAAAAAATACTCGCTGTGCGTCCACTTTTTTCACTTTTTACATAAATTGTATAAATTGAAGATGCAATGCAATGGTTCCCCATGATTAAAAATATCTAACGTCAATACAGAAAAAAACACTCTTCACTCTTTAAATTAAAAATCTCTAGGTATTCCGGCTAAAGCATATTTAGTATGAACAGAAAAGCTTTTTAATCAGAAGATCTGAAACACATCAAAATATATTCGTAATAAATCTTCCACGATACGATGTATGCAGTAGTAAAAATAAATTGTGCGTACAGGTAAACAACAAAAAGATTAAAATCACTGTAACTGTTCATGGAATCCACACCCCAATGTAAATGAAAGCCAAGCGCGAAAGTCGTAAAAGTGTCGAAATGTGAATTAAAAACAATTGCGACTTTCTTTACGAACCCAGACCGTCATGATTAAAAACCATGATATTCATTTCTTCAATCCCGTATTATTTGAAAAGTAATGACGCGGAAACCCTATTAATACTATAAGAAAAAATAAAACAAACAAACAAAAAAGTTCTAAAGCGTACTTACCCTAAAAGCATTAATAAATCTTCGCGCAATACTTTCGTTGTTGTCTATTGTTTGATCTCACGAATAATCAAAACATTTGAAACGATTAAATGCAATGCAATGTTTTCCCCTATACTAATCGTAGAAAAATATTAACCGCCGTGGTCTGACACTCCATTATGAATAAGTGACCGCAAAAACGACCCGAAATTTTAGAGAGTGAAAGCTTGAAAAAAGCGGATGCACAGCGCGTATTAAAATCGCCGGTCAGGATGAAAGCGCCTTTCCATTTCATATACGTATCAGAAAGTAAAGTTTCGAACTCATCTAACCATTCGAGCTTCTCCTGTTCATTTGAGCTAGGTTGATATGCCGTAGATATCAGGAAGGGGCTGTTTTTCTTTCTACTTTCAACTTCTATAAATAAGATTTCCAAATCATAATCTTTTGACAGATCGTACCGAACCTTATATGACAAGGTTTCTTTTAAGTAAAATCCGATTCCACCGCCTTTCTTTCCAACTCTATTTTTAAAGATTGTGTTATAGCGGTCAATCTTTATATAATTTAGTTGGTTATCATGCCCTTGAAGCCAAGTCTCGCTTAGTGCAACAATATCAAATTTATAATTGTGTAACATCAAAGAAAATTCGTTGAAACTGGACATCATCGATTGAACGTTAATATGGGCAAATTTTAAATATTTTGAGTGCTTCTGGAGATTTTCCAGGTGGATGTTTTTCATTGGTGAAGGATGACAATCATCAATAGATAATCCAAACTCTCTGTTATTGTGGAAGGGCAGAGTTAATAGTGTACAGTCACAACATACCCAAGAAATAGGTGTTTGTGCGTTATATCTCTTTTGCTGCTGGCTCGAAATATTTGAGCACGATAGATGTGTAAGATTTAAACACTTTTCGCACTGTAAACGCTTTCGGTTGACACCAACTGCTTTGTTACATGTTGTACATTTTGGGGTTGTCTTGCTAATGTGTGTACCAGGTCCAGGATTGACCTCTATATCGCCTGATAAGATTAAATTTTGAGTCGCATCATGGTTTGGATAATAACAAATTCTACCTTTTGTCCTTTTGATTTTCGGTTTGTTGTTGATAAGTGGTTTGTATTTAGGTATTGTATCTTGGGAGACTTCAGTCCATGCAAACGTAATTAATAACAAACTAGTTATTGTAACTTTCCACAGTAAAAGCGTCGAAAACTTCATTTTTATGACTTCCGAGGGTGGTTTCTATCAGCGAGTGATGATTTGATGAAAACCAGAAAATAATTCTTCTCTCTCACTTAAAATTAATCTCGACAAGGGTCCAATTTACTCCTGCCCCAGTCTCAATTAAAATTTAAGTGATTTATCGATTTGTAGTTGATACAATTCAGAAGTTTATAGGTTTTATAAAAGCTTCAAAAAAAAAAGCGTTTGTTGCGGGAAGCCTTTGCAATGCATTTGTTTATAATGTAACCTCTTTTGTAGTGAAGAACTAGACGCCAAGGCGTGGTCGCACGCTGCCTGCGATCATCAAGCATCTTTGGTAAAACACTACTTACCGGTTTTAATTTCGAAAATGATCCCTTTATTCAAATCCTGTAGCGTATAAAAGCTGTTGTATGTACTGAACAAAAAGCCGAACAAACTGACGTCAAATCAATACCGTAAATCTCCGAATATAAGCCCCCCCGAATATTAGCCCCCCCCCAAATATAGGCCCACCAAAATCTTAACGCAAAGGTAGGTCCATATATAACCCCCCCCCCCCCCCCCCCCCCCCCCCCCCGTATATAAGCCCATGGGTTAATACATGGATCAAATACACAAAAAACGTTGTAGAAAAACATTTTTTATTTTTTTAGTAAATTTCTGACAATACATTTATGAATGTTCGGTCCATAAAGATAATAAGTACAGGGGAGTTCAATGCCTCCCCCGAGGACCCATGTTCCCTCTGGTGCCCGTCGTTTTTCTCCTGTAATCGTCGCTTTAATTTGATATAACTTCCATCGTTTCATCAAAGGAAATAACTTTTCTGCCAGTGCTTCTGGAATATGTCCTACTACCACATCTTTTGACTTTACAACAATTGCGTTATTGCTGTAATTATTGTCCGGTTGAAGAAAACATTTTAGTTCTTCATTTACTTTGTAATTGTATTCGTAAACATGATGACCCTATACTCTTGATTGACGGATCCGAAAATGATAAAGGAAACATACGGGGTATGGAAGGGTACACAATGCCGTTACCTGAAGAAGAGTATCATCTGATAAGTGAGGATGAAGACGATGCATCTAGTGACAGTGAAATCGACGATGAAGAAGACTTAGAAGATGGGGATTACGAGCTTGATGATGATGACAATGAACAATGAAAAATATTTTATATTGTACGTTTTTAAACGCTATACAAAATATATGATTGTTGTTGTTAACACAAATGTTGTTCCGTGTATAAGCCCCCTCCCCCCCCCCCCGATTATAAGCCCCCCTGTATATAAGCCCAGCAAAAAAGCCTTACGACCTTATATAAGCCCAGGGCTTATATTCGGAGATTTACGGTAATACAGTAGAAGCTGACGTCATTACAGAAAAAAACTTTCTCAACACAACGTTTGAATGAAGCTGATACCCTTAGTATTCCTTCCTTTTGAAAGAAGCCATGTTTTTTGCTCAGAAGATGAAAAGTAACCCTTAACATAAAACAAATAACAACATAATACAAAACTCTATAGCCAAGAACATAAAAGCCAGCAACACATCACTTTATAATGGCACTAACATCTCGTGTAAAAGTTTTTTGCAGGCCTTAATTTTGAAAAGGATGTTTGGAAGTCCCGTGACGAACATAGGTGACGAAAAATTAAACCACAGAAACGGAAATGGAAAATGTACCCATTGTAGAGCTTGAAAAACTCATCAAAAAAGTGTATGAGATCGTTTCGATACGACCAACCGTTGTAGAGATATCGCCGAACAAAGGATTTAGCCGCAGTTGCAAATATTGAAGCTGAACCAAATAAAAGTTGTCCAAAATAATTTAAAATAATAAAATAAAGACACAACCAATGCCCTACTATTGACCAAAAACCATATTTTTCATCACAGAAAATACGGAAAACAAATCAAAACAAAAACAATGCAAAACAACACACCCAAGCATCCACCATCACACTATTATAATGCATATAATATATGCATACTTTACTTTACTTTTTGCACCATATTTTCTACTGAAAACATATACTTCTCCCCATATTTAATACTTCTACATTTTCCACTGAAGTTTCGCTACCCGCTCATTTTCAAGACTACGAAGTCAATAGCAGTTAGTCTATAACGCACCAATTTTAGAATTTCGCAACCAATCAAAATGACCTAGAACTAGGTCCAGTCATCATCACAGGGGACACAAACACAACTCTGCTAAAGAAATGCCGCTGTGAAACAATACCAAGAGAAACGTTAGACTATCTTGGCCTCAACAACACATTACCAATCCGACAAGGAAAGGATCAAAACTTATTGACCACATCTCCTCGAACATCGATAAGATCCATCACCAAGATGTTCACCCATGTGATGAAATTAGCGATCACCAAGCACCATATCATATGCAGCATCAAAAAGCCGAGGTTCGAAACACGTTACAAATATATTCGGTCTGTAAAATAATTCGACAAACAATTTTTTGTAGCCGACGTGGAAAAAACTTCCTTTATGTCATGGAAACACCTGAAGAAAAACTGGATGTATTTAACAACCTCTTCCTCTCATGTCTAAACCAACATGCACCCCTCATCAAACAAAAGATTACAAGACCACCAGCACGCTGGCTGAAAGATCTGAATATCAGAGAAATGCAAAGACAACGAGATCAACTTCGCAAACAAGCACACATGACACAAAATACAGCTGACTGGGAAAAGTTCAGAAACAATAGAAATAAAATGCATTAAAACTGCCAATCACTATCATCCAAACGCAGCATTTTAAATAGTAGTAGTAGTAGTATTTATTTCTCCATTAAGTAATAAAAACTATTTACATTGTGCGTATTACAAAATAATATAGTTTATTACATAAACTCAGCGTATTACTGCAGATCCAAACGTACTAAATGAGCATTTTAACACCACTGCTAAAAGACTCTTAACTCGCAACCTAAACCCGAACGTCTTCAACAAGACCTTATTAACAACTTTCCAGTCCAAGATAACGCATTCCAAATCACCGCTAAGTCAGCTTATGTCACATAATCAACTCGTCAATAAACAATTCAATATCCCTAAAACAATGGAAAGTCTCTCAAATCCCATTCCAAAAATATCCAGACCAAAAGAACCAGGTGACTACAGACTAATTATAACACAAATCATTAAGCATGTCGACGATCGACTATCAGCAAATCAGTCTGGTTTTTGGAAAGGACGCCGCACTGTTACAACGTGTATTAAAATGAAAGACGACATCATCAAAGCTTTAATTTACGATACTATATATATGTCTTTATAAAGGCCGACCTCCACTTGTGCGATTTTGCCCGTACGTACGTACGCGGCCAGTTTTGCGCATGCTCAGTGACAACTATTGCTCAACTTTGTTAGTCGTCGACGGCCAGATTTTGTGCGCTTGGAAGTAGGATTCGATTCTACTTTTTCAGGCGGCCGCGCGGCCATCTGGCATGCGAGTCAATCAAATTTCAAGAAAAATGCAAACATTGCAAAAAATTGTAAACATTGCAAAATAAAGAAACATTCAACACCTGGTTTTTATTTATCAACTGGAGATTCAAATTAATTGGCCGCACGGCGCCGAGCGGACGTTCGTACGTACGTACGCACAAGTGGAGGTCGGCCTTAAATGTAATATGAAAGAGTTTAGGCGCCAAAAACTGTATATATATAAAGTAAAGAGCAGGGTGAATAAGACACAAACAAGGCGGAGTTGCCAAAACGCGCTTCACGTCTGTTGACGATTTTCAAGTGGTTACAATCTTTTTTATGTTACCATTTATATTTATAAGACCGTTTCTAAGCAACAATATTTGACGTTAGGAAATGGAAATGGAAAATGGATGTGTTAACTCCTCCGGTTTAGACTATATCTGTATTGATTGATAAACTTAGCTTCGTGTGTTTCCCTGTTCGTACGGTCAGTTGATCTAAGTTTGAAGAAGAGGAATATTGAGAATTTTGCATTTCCGCAGTTGCGTAGATGTTGTTCTACGTACACATTTTGGTATTCTGGATGTGATATATGTTATCTATATAGAATAATCGTTCTAGTGAAAACAAAATTATTTAAAATTGTAAAAAGCTTTTCGGCTTACGCCATCATCAGTTAGATCAGTTACATGTGTTGCGTATGTTGGAGCGAATATGGTTCCCATAGCGGTTCCGACTATTTGCTTAAATTGTGTCGATACAGATAATTTATATATGTATAATAATTTACGCAACTTCCTTGCGATGAGGGAGTGTTTATTTCCTGGGAAGTAATGACTGTGGAGTAATTATTTCCCAGTAAATAAGTACTGGGGAGTACTTTTTTAAGGGAGTAGTTGTTTACGGTAACACCGCACCTTATAAACACGGGTATCCAACAAATACGGGTACTTTACAATCACAGGCACCTTATATAAGGTGTCACCTTATAAACACGGGCACCTTATATAAGGTGTCACCTTATAAACACGGGTACCTAACAAAAAACGGGCAGTTATCAGTTGATAAGTTTCTGCAAGCATTTTTACAGACATGCGTTTATCAAGTTAATGTCCATTTTGCTCGGCCGAAACACCATCATTTCATCGAACGAGCCAATCAAAACCTTTCATTGCAAATGTCTCAAAAATGAAAGAGAAGAGAAATAGGAAACCCCAAAGTTAAACATTTATATAACAAAAACGATCTCATACATTTTCTGGAACAGTTTTTTCGAGTTCTACAGCATGAGTATACACATCAATTCCTTAATTTGTTTTTCGTGAACTCAACCAGCTGAGTGAACATGGACGGTGAGCGGCACCACCTTGGCGGCTAGTTAAAATAGATTAATTCCTAGTGCTGTAGTTTTCATTTGCTGCCCTTATAACGTTGAAGTCAGTTGGTCAAAAAAATTTACAACTTTTTAAGAAATAAATATTAACAAAAGAAGAAATATACAAATTGTTGCTGGTTATAATTCAAAACGCCCTCTACAAGTCTTCATGAAGTAATCTAGCTCGCCTTATTACCGCTTGAGGAGATAACGATATGGATCCGCCCATCCATAGAGTTATCTGATTGGATGATCACAAGACGACTAAACTCTCTCTATTATAAAAACAGGCAATAAATTGTGCTAAACAAACTCCATGAAGACTTTCAGAGGCCGCCCATCAAGTTGATTGTGTTACGTCAGTTAGCAATATTTGCCAACTTCGTAACCGGCACGAACGACGTCACTCCACGACGGCGTCGGATGTATTCTCGTCTGATTTTCTTACGCAATCGAATGTTGATTGGTTTGTTCAAAGCGTTGGAGTCGATGGTTGGTGTTATTAATTTTTTTGGTGTACGGACTGGAAAGTTCCAAACATGTTTGTCAAATGAGCAGTCTGCAAATTGCAATACTGCATCGATAGGATCAATTCTGTTAGATTTCATGCGGAGTTTAGCTTTGATTCGTTGAAATCCCTTCAGTTCGTTTCGCTCAACACGTGGTTCGGCTTGTACAAGCATCTCATCTTCGTATTTCCCTTGTCGTTTTTGTTTCTTTTTGTTTTTTATAAGTTTTTGCAACTTCTTTGATATTTTGTTGAAAGGCCTTTTAATTTTTTCCAAAGGTAAGACCTCTTCATACTCAAGTGTTTCGTTGTCGCTGCTATGTTTTTTGTTGACCGTTGGTCGTATCGGCAAAAAAGGAGGAGGGTGAGGCAGAAACCTTGAAGACCTCAATGGAGGAGGTGAAGCAATACTAATTAGTTTGAAAGGCCTTCCAGATTTACGAGCACCCTCTGGTTTTGGTGCAGTGGGAGGCTGCGGGAAAATGCATCGATTTCTCTGTATGCCAGGAAATCTGGACGCAACTGAACCCCAAGGTGGTGTGGCACAGCGTAAATTAACTGCAATCCTAAAAAAAAAAAAAAAGAAAAAACTTTTTTTAGACAGAAACGAACAGCCATAATAACAATATAGCTTTTAAGGAAACATATGGAAGAGTGCAAAACATCTTAGTTTAGATTTACTTGTGTTACATATGTCGGCTACCGTGAAAAATGACAACGAGTACAAATGTTCTAGATACGGTTTAAACACTATGATCTCGAAGGAACTGTAGATTATATTAATACATAGATTAGTTGTCATCTTTTTTATCTTGAATGTAACTTGTGTTTTCGTTTCCATAGAAAAGTAAAAGAACCAAGTTGAAATTTTTCATCATGGGAAATTCTGCAACCAAAAAAACAATTGCCAACCTTGTACCCTATGTTCTTAAACTTGTTTTTCATGAAACCAGTCGAGTAGTCGAGTAGCAGGCTAAAATGTTTCTGTATTTCGCACGAAGTTGAAAATTGGCTCGGAATTAGTAGAAGTGAATCAATAGTGGAACTTGAAAAGGACTCCACAGAATGAGATTGAAATCTGCTTCGTCCAATAAGAACGTATCTACCGCAGAAACCATAGTATTCTATGTCGGTTTTAAAACCCTTCAAAAGATCGCAGGACTAAACATGATTCTCGCCCTCAATGTTCAGTTTGAAGTGCTATCGGAAATTCTCTTCCCATTATCAAAGTTGACATTATCCTTAAAACAAAGTTGACATGAGACAAAACAAGATTTACCAACAAAAGTCACGTGACTTAAATCTAAAAACCCGATAATCAAGTCTGTTCTAGCCTGCTTCATTAACACGGATGTAAATGGTTAAAACAGCAAAACAGAATAATATGCAAGATTTATAGTATGATGGCTAACTTTTTGCTTAACAGTAAGCTACTTCTATTCTCTCTTTTTCTCACACATACAAATCAATAAAAAATCTTTCTTTAACGAATAAACAAGAAATGCAAATATTGTTTGATAGATATAAGTAATAAGTTGATGCTGAGCTTCAAAAACTTCGAAACCTCCTGAAACAACAGAAGAAAATATTGTTCTCTGATTTTGTCCAGTTGTACAATCATACTCGAATAAAAAAAACAACTTTTATGACAAGAGGTGAATGACTAGAAAGAAATTATAAGCTGTTATTCTAAAAAAGAAAAACAGTTTTGAGCATGTGATAATTCATCATTAATAAATACTGCCTTAAATTTCAAGTGTGATTGGCCAACTGCACGAAGATACTAAACATTACTGATTAGGGCTGATCCTTTGCCGCTCTTTTAACTTGTACTCAGGCTCTCCTTCACTTCCAGTTCTCCATCTATATCCATCTGTGTACTCTTGATCTTCCTTCAGATTAAATCTCACGTTTTTCTTAATTTTTGGTTTGATTTTATTGTCATACGTACATACTTCCTCTCTTACGAGATCACCTTTACTGCTTTCTTCAATCAGTGAACAGGTTTGATTATACGCCACATCATTTTCTTTAACGCCACAAATTCCGCCTTTTGTGGTGTGAAATTGTTCAGAGGCGCTAGATTGAACCAGTGCGCAAATTTGACTGTATGCTTTATCGGGTGCAATGTCTTTATTAGCTTCACGATATCCGCCTTTTGTGTTGCTAATTTTATCAGATGCACCATTTTTAACCACTGCACAGATTGGATTGTGTCTTGCATCGGGCGCATTGTATTCGTTAACACCGCATTTACCGCCTTTTGCGGTGCTAAACCTATCTATTGCGCCATTTTCATCCACTGCATAGATTGTACTGTATCTTGCATTGGGCGCATCGCATTTGTTAGCACCGCATTTACCGCCTTTTGCGGTGCTAAACCTACCTGATACGCCATCTTCAGTCACTGCACAGATTTGACTGTATACTGCATCAAGCATAGTGTCTTCATTAACATCACAATTACCGCCTTTAGTGATGCTGAATCCGTCATATGCTTCAGCTGTACCGTCATCCTCCGGCACATAATCTTCTTCATTTCCATTGGATAATAAATGTTCATTCCAAGTCAGCGAATCTTGTTTAAATATCTGTTGATCTTCTACAGCGTTAGTATGTTGTCGAGCATCCAAAAGGATATCATTGGCTCCTTCATCCTTGGTGCATAGGTGATCCGGATTTAACTGCACTCCATTGAATTCCCAATGCAAACCATGTTCCGAATCGGTTACAGAAATCGGTGAGTCACATCCTGTTGATAAAGTAGACTCAGTTTCCCAATCGGTGGAGTAGGATTCACTCTCCTCCTCCATGATTTTAGTGGTGGCATGGAAGTTTCTTCATCTCGGCTTCTAATAACCGACCACCCTTTGATGTGAATGTCGTCAATTAAAACTGCATCTTGATTATATGACGTCAAATATGTTAATGTTGATACAAGTTCACACGATAATTCTGGAAAATCTAAGAACTTACTTTACTGGAATTTCAGAAAGTGTGACCATATTTTAACCTGTTTTCGTGTAAACAGAAACACTGTTTGGTATCGACGTTTTTGAGGACATCTTGATAAAAGTTGTTGTCAAGCGTGTTAAGACAGAACTTTCGCCTACGAGACTGATTGTGGTTTTTCATGAAAAATCTATGCCAAGGAGTGCATTTCTAAAGAAATATACCCAACATTTCAATAAAAATGCTCTTCGTCGCTGTATCTTTCCTCACTAGCGTTCATATTAAGAGTTATACATCAGAATGACGTAACATTTTCATCTCTAGGATTCATTGTCAGATTTGGAATGTTATCATTGAACAATATCTCATAAGAGAATTACGAAGAACACTATCTCTCAATAGAGTATGCACCCTCCTCTTCAAAAATAATCGGAAAAAAAAAGAATTTTAGCAATGTGGAAGACTGTCTTTTCTTAAAAGAACTTCCCGGTGGGCAAATTCGTTGAAAAATCTCTGCGATCGAGTGCATTTCTACAGAGATATATACACTATTACAATGAAAATGCTCTTTGACGCAGTGACTTTTTGACGAATTTGACCACCGGATTTTGTCTCTATTTCATACAAAAACTATGAGAGGTTTCTCAAGATTGAATGCTATTCATGACCACGGTTTCTCTAGATAAAAACTCTCTATGGTTCAAATTTGATGTATATGTTAATGCGCTATAATATTTCCAAATGAAAGTAAAGCCAATTGAACATTCCGACATCACATCTCGTTGTTCTGATGTCGGAGAGTTTCACGTCATTATCGTCCCAATTTAACAGTGTGTACGAGAATATAACGACGCGTTGATATTTGTTAATAACGTCATTCAAAAGCCGATTTTATTCCGACTTTTTATTTCCATCCGTTGCAATGTTCATAAGTTGTCATTCATTGAAATGGCTGTGTCGGGATTACGGGACGGATCGCTCGCCGTTACAGAAGCGTCAGTCAACATCTGCGACGGATACGATTGCATACCATTCGTCGGTGAAGGTTCGGTTATAATTTGAGGCGTACCGCCCATAGTGATAGTTCCCGAGTTTGACGTAACAATGGCATTCGTTGAAGCATCTGGAACCGGAGATGTTGCGCCAGCATCACTCGCAATCGTGGCGGCATCCACTTGTGGAACGGGTGACGGAGATGGAGACGGCGCTACCGGTGCAGGAGGAGGCGTATCACAGGGCGGTATAGTCGCCTCTAGTGTGTGAAGGGCAGTTCGAAGAGATTGTATTTTGCTTGTGGCTTCATCTAACGTCATATCTTTTGCCGTCAGGAATTGCGACAAACCCTAAACGTAACAACGTAACAATGGTGTCTTACGAAGTTATCACTTTGTCTTGATAACCCAATTCCTCCGTATTATAAGCCCATGGGCTTTTATCTGAACCAGATAAATTTGAAGAAGAAAAAGAAGAAGAAACCGACAGCGATTCGGATGTTGCTATCAAAACAGAGTAGACTTGTTTGCAAACTTCAAATTTTTGTTTGAAAAAATGATTTGTCTCGTTCATTTACCTTATTGCTGTTTTGTGTATAAAAAAATATGTGTTTATGCGGAAGCGTTTTCAAATTGAAAGTCGGCAAAAATTCAGATAAAAGCCCATGGGCTTATATGCGGGGGAATAGGGTAAAACACTGAAAAGCTTAACTATGGCGTTGTTTTTACATTCAATTTCTTCACAATGAACATACGTATGTAACCATGTTATTTCATCTTTATGATATTTGTAACACTAACTTCAGTTTGTAGATTATTTTTGAATTTACTTATTTATATCTGGTGAAAGACAATAACACTGCGCTATACAACTTCTTCCCCATGTTTCCCAGAAAACGATTGTAGAAGACAGGTTCTCAGAAGACAGTGTTAAGTCACCAAGAAATCAAATCGAGTTTTCTTAAACAACACAAAATTTAAAGGAACGTTTCTGCCAACCACATTTACCACTACTTCGAAATACAGTAGACTCTCTCTAACTCGAACCTCGAAGGGGAAAACAAAATCGTTCGAATTATGGAGAGTTCGAGTAATGGAAAGTCGAATTATAGAGAGTCCACTGTACCAGTTAAAGCTAACTTTGACGCTCTCGAATAAATATCCCTCCGCCCTCTTTCATATTAAAACAACATAACTTTTCTAAAACAAGTGTGACGTAGTTTGATTTGAAATCGTAAATTAGCACCCGGGCGTTTTCAGAGGCGTTTATTCGAGGAAATGTTAGAGAGATCATTTGAACATACCAACGCCACGTTTTGGACCAAATCATCCGGTTGCGCTGGAAACGTTTTCTTAACAATCGGAGAGTGAATTATAGACATCCGTTTCATCGCTCTTGTACCGATTCGGGATAACTTCTGCACAAGACCGGCGGCTGTTTGAGAGTGATCACTGCTCATCACTGCATTAAGCTGGTCAGTAAATTGGTTGATAGCGTTCCTGTTATGTTCCTCAAATTGTCGCGTTGACTCTTGCACCCAATCTTCTACACCTAAAATGATAAATTACCTCAAATTACATAAACAAACCTAACAACGTATCAGTCTAGTAAGTGCAACTTCTCTACCTTTAAATCTGAGGTCTAAATTCCTGACGAAGGCCCACATCAGTGGATTACACTGGCATTTCCCCCGGCCTCGTTAAAATAAATTCAAACAACAACAACAACAAAAAAACGGTGTGTAGTGTAAGTGGTCATCATTGTCATGGAAAGAATAACTTGAGATTCACTAATTCCTTCTCTTGTACTTCAGACATGAGAGTCCTTGAAAGTCCTTCTCAAACCTTTTCGATAAACAAACAGCGAAAAGAGACTCTGTGTTCGATGTTGATCTTGGTTCGTAAGTTCCCAAGAAGAGTAAGTCCTCGGTACTACAGCATATAAGAAATATCTCAATTTAACCAACTCGACTCCCACGTGTTACCCCTTCTTATCACGAAATGTCGATATAACGACCCTCTAATCACGAAATGTCGATATAACGACCCTCTTATCACGAAATAACGATATAACTGTTTTTCAGTGTCGCTTTATCGATCATCAGAAGTTCACTGTAGACGAAGCGTCATAATGAACAATGAAGACAGACTAGTTACCTTTCCACACACGAACACTCCAGTATATCATATCTTTCAATTCGCCTTTCGTGTAGTATGTATTATTGGCTAAAAAACAATGTCACCAGAAAGCTTCATAAGTCACCTCTGTATCTCCTGATCTTAATGAGAATGAGAAAGAAGTTGGAGATGCAAAGTGCAAGTGCAAGGATGCCGATGATTAGAAATAAATATCGGAATCGAAAAATGAACATGATCAATCTTAACACTTGTCATAGTTTTACGCCCTCATGGCGGGAAATGGTGCACAGTACACAGCTCGATACAGTGAGTCTCAGAAATACCCTCTACATAACTTCAAAATACTTCTCCGTGTCTATTTAAGGTTCTTTGTATCAAGAATTAGGCTCTCATCTGTGAGGGCGTGTGGCGTGTGTATAATCCAACCCACCTTCATTTGTAATCTTGGAATCAAGGGCGTGAAGGGAATCCACAAGCTCGTCTCTGGTTTCAGCAAATGCAGTCCGGCCATTGTTATACGCTTCTACTATGTCGACAAGTGCATTGGTGATGTGCGAATATTTACCCACAATTCCATTTACAGTGTTGCAGTCATCTGGAAAAGTAAACAAAATTATTTTGATGAACTATACAAAATTATTTTGATGAAGTAAGTACAAACGAAGAAGGGTACAAATTTAGTATGTTCACAAATGCCATGATAACCATCCCTCATCTCTTTCCTTTTGAGTTTTCTGCGAAGATATATTAGTTTTTTCCACTGTGCTACCGGTTACCGTAAAAATGAGTATGTTCTAATGAGATGTTATCAAATTGCGACACCATATCTCTACACTCATGTTATAAAAACAAACACAAGTCCAATATTAGGGAGAATATTGCTTCTCCATAAGAAACGAGCAACACATCCGATCAGTTTATTTTTGAGATAAAGTTAAAATGAAGCAAGGGAAATACGCTAAGATGTTCAACTATGCTTGATCGAGAGAAGTTGTTTGAAGGGAGAGTTTTTCAGAATAAAGTTTGCCAATCAAATAATAAGACAGCTTTCATGACACAATTATGTTAATTATGTTAATTTATGTTAATTTATGTTGGTAACTCCAATATTTTATCGACCTTTGTTACATTTGAATATGCGCCCAAGTTAGTCAATTTACCTCGTAGGAGAGGTAATTTATTCAAGCAAAAGGCGCTAAACATTTACATTGGATGTAAATAAAATGGCGGGAGAGTTTACCTTCAGCTGCAGGCGTGGTTGCATTTACCACACTTCTGGATTTTCTCACTAATGAGGTTCTTTTGTCACGTTTGGCTTTTAGGACTGCCCACGGAGACTTTTGGTTCATAACCAATGTAGTTTTATAGGTGTGGACACTGTATTGCGGGATTTGTATTAACACCAGACGTTTGAATCTTTTATCGTAAGCATCTTCTCGTTTGGTCGTCTGCCGTAAAAGTGGCTTGAACACTTCGTCACGTTTTGACATTTCCTCAAACTTCGACATATCCATGTCGTCGCCATCATCACCAACGCCGTCACTTTGTCGTATGACGTTAACCAGTTCGTCACGTCTCTGGCGTATCCGTGCATAAAAAGATTTAACCTTGTCAAAATGTTGTATTAACGAGACCAGATCAGTTTTGCTGAATATTGTGTGAAAGGCATGTTTGCCCAAGTTATGAAGAAATTCACCTGTAAACAAGAAAATGGTCACACTTACTAAACAAATAGATTACTCTCTAATATATGTTCTTACATAATCATCGATAGGTTTGTCTAACAAAATGCGACCACTACTAAGTTTGCGGTCAAAACTTTGCTATATTGGATGGGGTTAAACGAGAAAATCTTTCATTCACAAAGTAGCATTTTCGAACCTTCGAAATAATGAAGATGGATAAAAAATAAAATAGTGGTTAATTCGACATTTTTGAAAGACAGTATAACAAGACGATTCGCTGTATCAAAACATACAAGAAAATAAAAAGGAAAAGTTAAGTGTCTTCGAAATTGTTTGAAGATTTCAAAACCAAGAAATACTCAGTTGTTTCAACTGTATAAGATATTGCCCTATCAGTGTAGTATGTGCAAGTTTTCATTCCCGGTGGAAGGCCACATCAGTCAATCGGACTGTATGTCGCTCTGGCCTCGCTAAAATAAAAATAATAATAATAATAATACATAAAATAGAATAAAATGCTCCTAACCGTTTACACAAAGCTCTTGCATGATTTCTTTCGATTCTCGATATAACGTAAACTTAATCACCATTCGAAAACATGGCAGACTTCCTTTCAACGACGTCACATCAACCTCAGGCATGGAAATCTCCAAAACATCAAACCATTTCACTTTCAAACTCTCCACCATGAATTGTTCGATTACCTAAGACAGAAAAACAGCACGTATAAACTAACCCTTATGACATATAAAACCTTATTTACACAGCAGAGTAAGCTTACTTTCTTGGCTCGTTCACTGTGTGTAAGGAAATAATTCTGTGCTCTAGCAGCTGTCTCTTTGATCTTTTCAGCAACCTTTAAGAAGCCATCCAGCTTTTGGGCGTATTGTTTCTGTTTCTCGTATAAAGGAAATAGATTCTATAAAAGAAAAATGATCTGGCATCATATCTTACGTACCTCACTATTAAAAAAAATTAACTTTGCACGATGAGAAACAGATGGTGTTTGTTGTATTGAGAGTTTCTTATATGAAAGGCGTTATATGAAGGGTGTATTATGTGAAGAGCGTTTTACGAAAGTCGAGGAATTTTGTTAATAAAAAATAATGGAGATATTATGTAGGAGGGGCGCAGTGGCAACAGCTCAATGGAACCTTTTCTCTGATTTAGATGTAGCCTAAAATAGATCATTTCATACATATCATTATGCTTACAAAACTTATCGCTGTTATGGGTGGTAAAAAGAAATTTAATATACACGAAGTTAATACATATTGAATTAAGCTTAAATGAAGCGCTCAAAACGTATTGATCTCTGTTGTTATTCGTTAAAGACATGTCTGTTAGACACTGCGGTCGAAGTTGACTTGAGGTGATTTCTCTATCATAGTGCTTACTTTCCATGTAGTTTTTATGCTTATATTTCATTTTATGAATTGAACTCCAGGCATTGGGAACCATCGATATAATGAACTTCTTCATAAGAACTCCACCAACTCTTACCAATGGGCAAAATCTTTAAAAGTCACTGTGACGCAGTATATTTCCATTGAAATGGTAGGTATATTTGTATATTATGTTTCCATAAAAATGTACTCCGTCGCAGTGATACCTCAACAAATTTGCCCAGTGGGAATGAACTTCACCGATAGCTTTACCGGGTACATATCAAGCTCCTGATACGATGAAAGTATATTTATATAGGTAATATAAACTAGTTGAACAATAATGTGTGATGTAGAAAAAGCCCCAATGCGCTAATTTGTTGAAAAATCACTGCGAAGGAGTGCATTTTTATAGAAATGTACGCACTATTTCAATAAAAATGTTCTTCATCACAGTGTCCTTTTGACGATTTTGCGTCCTGGGTAGATAGTAAAACATACCCTAGCTGTGATCAGTCGTTCAGTGGCTTTCTTATGTGCAATTCCTTTCTGTACTTCACAAGAGGCGATGCAAGAGACGTTCATGGCCCACTTTGGTGTAATACGTTGCACACGTAGGTTTTTCAGCTCGATGTCATTTATATCAAGCTCTTGTAACGTCTGTATTTCAACTGAAATAAAATAATAAAATAAAAACCGTCAATTCAGTAAATGTCGCCGATGACAGGCGGCATGAAAGAAGAAGCGACCACAGTAAGGTGACGGATATCAAAATTAAAGCTTGATCCGACAGACCAAAGAATCCGACATGTCGGACTTTGGTTTTTATACCTGGTTTGCGGCATTTTTCGACGCATTCGATATCTATATCGGCTTGATGTTCTTTGATCGCTTCTTCCACATTTTCTAACTGAATGACGAAATCTTTCAGCTTCCCTTTCACATTCATCTCGATGGTGGTACCCAATTCATGGATAAGCGAGTCAATATCACGTGTCGACTTTGCGTTCTCTTTTTTCTGTTTACTGTACAATATTATGAAGTCATTGAAGACCTTTCGTAGATGACTCCTGGCGGCAAACTTCAAATTTTCAAGATTGGAACAATGACCTTTAATCTGAAGGAAACAACAGAGAAGTTGAGGTTAATTTATCATTTTTTACATCTTCAATTTTATAATTCCTCCGAGATTAATAAATAAATAAAGTAGAATCCAGAAGACGCATTTTGATCAAATTATGAAAAATCAATCAATCAATCAATAAATCAAAATCGTATTACATTTGACTGGTTATCATCATAGAACAATATAACTCGACCTCCTTACAGAAACTCGAACTGTAGTCCCATTGAACTCTCACACTCGAAATTAATAACTCGAAATAACTCGAAAAATTTGTCGGTTGTAGCATAGATATATGAAAAGGAAGTTTGCTGTATATACCTTGAATCCGAGGTTAGAGTTCACAAAGCCACGATACATGAGAAACATTTCGATTTCGTTATAAATTTTTCCCTTCATCGTGAAGATATACGCTAGTCCTTCGTTACGTTTGTCTATATGAATGCGCACGTTTTCGCGCTCCATACCAATACCGGACACATAACCCGTCATGAATGCTGACGACAGCTGTTTACGAGATAAGGATGATTGCAGGTATAATATCGGTCCAGTTGACTAAAATGACGATATATGGCTCATTTATCTCTGTTGTTTGGGTTGAAAACGTTATTATTTCGGTATGGGAAATCAAGATTATATCATAAGGGATTGTTCACAAATGACGTCAGCCATTTCTTCGAGATTTTTGACCCCTCCTCCACCCTCCGTCAACTTTGCTTTACCTCCTCCCCTTGAGTTGACGTCATCTTTTGGGAAGGAACCCTTCCTCCTCCCTTGCTTGAAATAAAGAACCATATTTTCCTTCCTTTACCTTTAACCGCTCTGGCGTTGCCTGAATAGGGACTGGAGGCGGAAGGAATCTGGCAGGGAAGTGTTTTACGTTCGTGCAATGTATTTTCTTCACGTGAGCGAAAACATTTTCAAATGGAAAAGCCAACAATAGCAACACGGAAGGACTTCCACACTCTACGGATCACATCAGAATCATTATTCAGTGTAAACATTTTCATAAAAAACTATTGCTTAATTAGAAAAGTCAAGGTTTTGAAAATTGTGAAGGTTGGCGTCAACACCTCCTCCCCCGTCAACCAGCGTCAACTTCAGCATAACTCCTCCTCCTCCCTAACAGTTGACGTCATTTGTGGACAATCCCTAACTTCTTTCAAAGGAAAATCAATGAAAAAACAATTTAAGAAGAAAGCTAAATCAAAAATTATTGTATTTCTTAAAAAATCAAATTGTTCGATGAAAAATCGGCATCGTTTTCGTTTATTCATTTTTGTTTTTTTATATTAAATAACGACGGTGTAGTGTTCGAGTCCAGTCATGCACACTGGCCTTCAGGAAAATTAGAGCAATGCTCTACGTATCTCTGGCGATAAATTAACTACCCGTTGCAAGAAGGCGGGTGGAAGAGCTAGCCATTACGGATTGAAGCCAAGGACTAAAAACTCCCAGTTATTTACTAGCTATTATTGGTTATTGCTAAATTTTTCAAATTCTTCCACTATTACACGTTGTGTCAGTGAACAAAATCGTCACAAAGCCACTGCGATGATGTGCATTTTTATTGAAACAGAGTGTAAGCAGCTATAAAAATACTCTCCTTCGCAGTGATTCAGTGTGTTGTGCGTCATACAAATTTGAACATTGTGATTCAAAACTCTCCCTAACTTACAATCCTTTCAAATCTTTTCGTGGGAACATACATACCAGATCCTCCTTGCTTCTTCGGATTAAGATCATTCCCTTCGACATGTTCAATACAGGCCAATCCATGGTCACTTTGACAACACTATTTAAATCGATGTTAATGGTAGCCTTAATATAATTGTCATCAACTTTGATTTGACCATAGAAAGTTAAACCAGGGTAGGTATCTTCATTCATGAGATTGAAATTTTCCACTAAAGAAGAAAAATATCAAAATAAATAAATAAATGAACTTCGACACATTCCAGTCACCACTCAGAAGGGATACTCCTATCCATAAATTCATAAATTATCCCGCTTTGCAGACCTCGTCTCATTTCAAATCTTTATACGTAATTCATCATCATAAAAAAAACTTCCTAAAATAATTTTTCTCCGAAGTATCACCGGTTTTTGTTCATGACGTCATTATTATTCAAAATGAAAACGAGATGAAGGCTACTGCAGGGTGGCTCAGAAAGACTTATCCGCAAACTTTCAGTGGCTAATTTATCAACAATTATTTATCAAAATATTACGAAATTTATATCACGAGAAAGCCCTTTTCCAGCATTTTCAATTGACATCAAATGTTCAAGAAAATGATTATTCTTCGGAAAGTTATTGAAGAAAAACACACAGATTTGCATCATTAATTTCTTAAAGATCAATTAACAGTTTCTTAATGACATTTTAGTAAAGCAATTTTCTTTTGTTCCACTCATAAAATCTTTTGAACTTGTTAAGCAAAAGTATGCGCATTCTATTCCCAAAACTTTTATCTTATCAACTTGCTCGGTTACGAAATTTAATGCTTAAGAATTTCAAATGACAGAAATTATATTTATACTCATCTGATTGTGTTTGTAAAGATGTTACATTGTTACAAGCGCTAATTGATCTTTAACAAATTAATGATGTGAAACCATGATATTTTCCTCAAGAACTTTCGAAAGAATTATCATTTTGCTTCAAATTCTATATTTTGAGAAAGAGCTTGAAATGAGCTTTCATATGGTGCATAAATCGCAAAATATTGACAAATGATTTTTGAAATAAACGCATTGAAAGTTTGTGGATAAAACATTCTGAGACACACTGTACGATGAATAAATTATGAATTTATGGATAAGAGAATTAAAGCCGAACATCTCCTTTGCTAATGAAGCGAGCATTGTTTATAAAACTGCCGTTCAAACAAGTTTTATAAAAATCTACAAACAAACAAATCGACATAAGTTTAAAATTGTGTCTTGGATTGTGAAGCAGCCGCAAGATCTTCAAGCACGCTACAGACTTTCAACATAAAAATAAAACAGAAAACATCACAAGCGATTGAGAACTTGAAAGTTACGCATAAACATACCCTTTGCAGATTCGGCATATACCACCTTGGTATAATCACTGAATTTCGCATCTTTCAAGATCGGTATCTTGCGTATGGTGTCCGTTAAACTAATGGCTTCTAGCAGCTGTGAGACAGTCAGGTCTTTAACTAAGCCATGCAGGTAGTTTTTACTTGGATCAGAGGGGATGAGGCGACCAGATGGTCTTAGCACTGTCAAAGTGTTATTGCCAGCTCCAACAGAAAGACGAGATGGGTGAAGTTCTATTGGGTAATGATTCACAGAAGTAAAATAGATGATAAAGTGATAAAAAAGCAACTATAAAGACTTCCATTAACAAAAGGGCACTGCGATCTTTTCACTCAGTCGTGTGGGATCTCCATGATTTAGTTTTAAATTAGCAAATGGCAAATTACCACGTTAGCAGCCATCAACAGAAGTTTGAGCAAGTTAGATCGATGCTTAAAGTATCGCCCTAGTCATTCCTAGTCATTCACATACTTAAGAAGACATTCTTAGGCATTCACATACTTAAGAAAAATTCCTAGTTATTCACAAACTTAAGAAACATTCCTAGTCATTCACATACTTAAGAAGAGATCCCTAGTCATTCACATACTTAAGAAACATCCCTAGTCATTCACATACTTAAGAAACATTCATAGTCATTCACATACTTAAGAAGAGATCCCTAGTCATTCACATACTTAAGAAGAGATCCCTAGTCATTCACATACTTAAGAAACATCCCTAGTCATTCACATACTTAAGAAACATTCCTAGTCATTCACATACTTAAGAAGAGATCCCTAGTCATTCACATACTTAAGAAACATTCCTAGTCATTCACATACTTAAGAAGAGATCCCTAGTCATTCACATACTTAAGAAACATCCCTAGTCATTCACATACTTAAGAAACATTCCTAGTCATTCACATACTTAAGAAGAGATCCCTAGTCATTCACATACTTAAGAAACATCCCTAGTCATTCACATACTTAAGAAACATTCCTAGTCATTCACATACTTAAGAAGAGATCCCTAGTCATTCACATACTTAAGAAACATCCCTAGTCATTCATATACTTAAGAAACATTCCTAGTCATTCACATACTTAAGAAACATTCCTAGTCATTCACATACTTAAGAAACATTCCTAGTCATTCACATACTTAAGAAGAGATCCCTAGTCATTCATATACTTAAGAAACATTCCTAGTCATTCACATACTTAAGAAGACAGGCAGGCAATAAAAAAGAAGGAAAATAAGTTTCCAAGAGTCAATCTATTTACAGAAAACACACCTATCACGCATGCAAAATCTTCTCTCTTGGATAGTTGTGCAAGTCCAAGTAGTGGCTTGAAAGTAATCAATGAATTATTGAAAACCTGGTGATCAATAGAAGAAGCCAGTTGCAAAACAACAAAACCAGAACCATGTCTTGATATTCTGCCTATTAAAAACAAATATGGCGACAGTTAACCAAATATACTCAATTATGTTGATGACAAAAAACAACTTTAAACAACATTAAAGACCAGTTAAGCACTTATTTCAAAAGGGATGGGTCCAGCAACGTCATGGATGTTTGAGTGTAGGAATGGAAAAAGGAAAAGGGTTTTTGCTTTCCTTAATGTTTTACAGTGTGTGAGGTGTCAACAACCCAGTCTGAAAAAAATGTCAAAAAGGCACTGAGAGGTAGAGCATATAGTGTACACGTTTTGTTTTTTTTAAGCAACACGTTTATAAGCAACACTAGTAAATTTTCTCAAAAAGTTAAGCAAAAGTACTACATGGATCTTACATAAATTAGCAACATGAAATTTTGAGATGATGCTGCACTAGCATAGCTACAGCACATTTCTTTGTACTTAGATTCTTTAGCTTAGACAAAGGTTTTCAAGACTGGAAATAAATATTTTTTCAATTAATCCTTAGCAACAAATTAAGCAACATTACTACTAAAAGATGGTCATTTTTTAAGCAACATTACTACTAAAAAATGGTCATTTTTTAAGCAACATTACTACTAAGGCCTGACCTTGATTGCTTATAATAAAAAAAACGTGTTTATACTTATATAGAATTGCACTCCTCCATAGTAAATTTTCAACAAATTTGCCTGCTGGGAATTTTGCAGATTTCCTATATATTGTTACCAGCACTAAAATATTTTTATTATGAGGTATAATGTCATATGTTTCGTGTTGCCAAAAAAATCATACAAAAGTTCATACAATGATGGTTTGTTGGATAATTCCCATATCAGTCAACTATCTTAACACCTTCATAGTTTTTGTGCCAAACATTATTTTTTATGCAGGTTTTTATGATACTTTTTTAAGCAAATATGACAGCACAATATCAAATCAGAACTTAATATATTCTCTTGATATTTCAAAACAACACCAGATATATTTTCAAACAGCACAAAAACCTGCCTGATATTTTGTGCAAATGCTTTTAAAATAATACAGCTCCTGACTAGACAGTTCTGCTATAAACAGGAGCTGCTGTCAAGCGCCTCATTTTCTTTATCCAACGATATAATGTTTTTCTTTGGAAGAAAGTGCAATGAAAGACTCAAAAAATAAATACATAAATGCAACCCCTTTCATAATACGCAATAAGCTGTCAATTAAGCCAAACACCAGTTAGTATAATATGCTGGTTGTTTATGCCGGAATTCCCTATGTTCATTCGTATCTAATTGAATTTTGAAAAAACAATGAAAGCTCCATCTTGATGTCATAATATTCCTCCCTCCTTCTTTATGATAGAAAATACAACTAGTTTAGTCTGGGTCTCCCCCATTCAAATGTTTACATGAAAATTAGTGCAACTATTCCAAACATTACCTTGCATCTTAATAACTCGATTTTCGCCAATCATAACAACAATGCTTCCTGATACGTAAACATCACTATTCCCATCTTCATATAGAATACTCACAACTGGGTCTACCATGATGACCTCTTCTGATATAATCAATGATGTTTTACTTTTGCCCGTCAATAGCAGCTTGTCTTTTGTGATACTGCCTTTAACATACATCCCTGTCACACCTCCTAATTTTGCGTGGAAATATTGACAAAATCTATCGTTTGTAAAAAGTGTTTCACACATAGTCGGTCGGATCAACTTTCCAATGAATGTTATACCTAACAATAATATAGAATATGACTATCAATGAGAAAACAATGAAACAATCTCTTTGAGTTTTATATTGCAACTGGCAACTTGTGTAAATAATTTGATAATTTGTAACTTCTCAAATGATATGTCCCTTTGCCCATTTGCTGTCTCGTAATGTGACAAAAAAAATCAAAAAAATCAAAGAGTGGTGAACAGAAAGTCTTCCCATCTTAAAAAGTTCAAAACGATGACAAGATGTAAGTGATTGTGCGTGTTTGACAAGCTGTTATCAAGATGCAAACAACAAAGATTTAATTCAGTTATAACTTATCCCTACTGGTCCTCATGATATTTGCCCCAATATGTCTCATTCAATTAGAAATGTAATGCAGCCCACGAAATTCGAAGAATTTTAGGACGGCACTTATGTGCTGTCCTAAACCGGCCGAAGGCCGGCGAAATTTTGCCGACCTAGGCCTTACTTTAGGTCGGCACAACAGGTTTCACCTCATCTGAAATTGCATATTCTTCCCGACACTTTTATTTTTGCAAATCATAGCAACTGACGATTGAAAACTTTGTACAGTCCTGCATACACTCAAATTTTACCAATGTAGTATCCTGTTGTTGCTGGCGTTACAAGAAGCAATAACGTGAGCAAGGCGATTTTAAAAATGGCGCATGGTTTGGTGCTAATCTCACGGTAGCCATGTAAGGCCCAGTACTCACATGTTAAATTCATATTGAAGGGGATCGGAGATTTAAGAAAAAACGCAGTCATGTATGTAAATAAGTTTATTGATACGAACGAAGAATATTGATTGCTCCACATGAAGATTACTTACTTATGAAATAACTTCCTATTTTTCACACAAATATATTTGTGCACGAAAAAAAATTAATCTTTCTAAACACCCTTCACCGTTGATGATACAATTTGCTAAAGAAATTTGTCATAAATGAATAACGTAAGAAAGTGATGGAGTGCTGTAAAATTTTGATTTCGAATCCGTGCATTGATTTCGAATCCTGTCAATCAAAATCACGTGCTGCATGTGAAGAATTGATCAAAGCAAACAGAATCTTTTGTGTCTGAAAATTCTTCGTGCAAGTGATTTTAAACATATTTGTTTGAAATCATGTTTTGATATTACGTTAGGATAAGAAAAAGGAAAATGCCGTGAAAATTGTGTATTTAGGTCGGCAAAATTTAGCCGACCCCATGCTTGTCTAGGTCGGTTTTCAGGTCGGCATTGCCGAATGCCGACCTGAATTTCGTGGGCTGTAATGTCATGTCACTTGATGAAAAAGTACAAATTGCTTCTCGCAATCGACGAGTTTAATGGAAAACAAAGAAAAATCGTTGCCAATGTTTGAGTGAGGTGATTAAATATTACACTATTTAGGTGATGCTGAATTAAATATTGCTGCTTTTTTGCTTCATGATAATTTACGTAAGAAGCACTTCTAGGCCTTAATTTGTACAAAACGAGTGAAACTGGATTTTAAGGAAGTCATATAATTTTCTATTTCTTTGTGAAATGACAAAAATAACTGACTGCATTAAAGGAGAACTAAACTAAAAAAATTACAAGTTCATTTTTTTGCCCTATTTGAAACAGCTTTAAAAATGATGAAAGTCAGTTTTTGAATTTTCAAAAAATCTTTTTTCGTTCCCGAGATATTGTCATTTAAAGTTTTTCCTCAAAACTTGATCTCCATGGCAACGTGACATCACAATGTTCAAGAAGAAATTGCTGACATACAAATATGTAAATAACTCAAGAAATATAAGTGATGCACTGCTTAAATTTTGTATGTATAGTGACAAACCCGTACAGGTATCAAGTCACTAAAAATAATTGTTGCCATAGTTACCCTGGCTTGTTTCCAGGCCTTTTCTGTTTTTTGCTGACAAAGCTACAAATGGAGATCTACTCAGGTAAGGGAAACGAAATTTTAGAAAATGGGACAGTTTTCACTGGGCATAAGTTAAAGTGAAATTCATCATAGTAATAGTTTTGGATGATGTTATTATAGCTTTGTCAGCAAAAATTGACAGAGAGCTGGAACTGAGTCGGGGTAACAGTGGCAATAAATTTCTTTGCTGTTTTCACAACTGCAGTTATTTACCACTCTACATGCAATGTTCTAACAATAAATCATTAAAACATTCTGAGTTATTCACATATTTATATGTCAGCAATATCTTCTTGAACGTTGTGATGTCACGTTGCCATGGAGATCATGTTTCGGGAAAAAACTTTAAACGGCAATATCTCAAGAACGAAAAAAGATTTTTTGAAAATTCAAAAACTGACTTTCATCATTTTTAAAGCTGTTTCAAATAGGGCAAAAAAATGAACTTGTAATTTTTTTAGTTTAGTTCCCCTTTAATTTTGGATTTTTTTTTTGACATGTTTTCATAGTAGAAATTAATTGGAATTATAAAAGTAAACATAAGAAAGAAGCCAAATAATCTACCTGCATCTTTCAAAGCATCTTGAAGCATTTTTTCGGTGAATGTTGTGGATTTGATACCATTGATACTGAAGATCACAGCTAACAAAAACAGGAATCACAACTCTTCAAAATCATATCAAGTCGTAACCTCATGATATTGTTATTATACATTATTACAAGTTAGCTACATTTCGTTGAACTTTAAGTAAAAAATTACAGATTCTTTAAATTCTAGTTCTATCATCTTTCACTATGTTATATGCAAGTTTAATGTAACCATTTCTAAAGATCATCCTTATGAAACTGGAAAAAAATGTGAAAAACAAAGAGTTTATAATATACCAGCTTCATCAAAAGCCAACCAGGAATACGCAAAAACATTTTTTTGATAAACCAAACGAAGCACTGTATTCAATAGGACACTCCGTGACGTCAATGCAACTGCCATTCGTTTCTTCTTGCTTGTTATATCATTCCATATTGCAACAGAAAGGAAGAAAGTTGTCTTTCCATATTGATGTGTCGTTCCAGCCAGCCTAAATATTATGATAGATCTAGTTGGAGTGGTTAATATTAGTATGTAACTTAACTCCTATTTAATATCGTTAGAATCATCATAGATTTGGTGATGTACAAGGTCGTGTGAATTATGAAAATATTTATTTATTTATTTTTATTTATTTATTTAAGAATATCTATACAGGATAAGTACTTCAATATTAAAATATTGCTATTCGTATACGTCCTGTTTGAAATGAAATGAAATTTTGTATTTTGATGCTGTCAACATGTTGATCTGTCATCCTAAAGCAAAAGTCAGTATTATGCAAAACTGATGATAAAGAGCTACGATTTGTTTTGTTCATTTTAAAAACATTCATTATCAAACACCATCAAAACATGCATAAATAGAATGATCATCAGCATTAATACCTAAGTCCTCAGTTTTCTTGAAAGGTTTTTCAACTGGTCTAACCCATAAAGATACCATTTAGACTACAGGGTTAGTCAACTACACCCTATTTGTTGATAGAATATGACCCTTATGTAGTAATAAGATATGTAGAAATAGGAAAATAAGAAATAAGAAAAAAATATGTACTCAAATACAATAAAAGCCTACAATACGCTTTGTGTTGTGGCTAGTTCCTTCAAGTGTGACCGCTGCGACCTTTGTTCAAATCCAGTAATGTCACATCTCCATACTTCACTCTGATGCGCTTTAAAAGCAGCGTATCAACCCATTAGGAGGGATCGACTGACTGCACACTGGCCTTTGTGCAAGTTAGAGCAATGCTATATGAATCTCTGATAGTCAGAGTCAGCCAGAAGAATAGCCAACAATTATGGATGGAAGCCCAAGGACTAAAAACTCCGAGTAACTTACTAAACTCCAAGTTACAGGAATACCAGTCTCGCAGTTAAGAACTGCAAATTTATATTACTTTGTTTTGCTTTCTTTCATTCCCTTCCTGTTCCTCTGAATTTCACAACACAAAACACTTCATATAACATTTCTTAGAATAAGCAAAAATGAAAAACCAGATCTCCTGCGTACCTGACAATTCTCTCTTTGTTCAATTTTGTTGTAATATTTAATGAATCCACCGATATCTTGCCGATGGAGGGAAACAATTTCATTAGATCCGATGGAAGCCATTCAGCATCAAAATAAGTTGAGATGTTTTGAATAGTGGGTAGGTGCAAAGTTCCAACCATTAAACATTCTCGATCTTGTGAAATTAGTTTCACCGGGACTTCTTCATCCATCACTCTTTGCTTTCCATTGCCAGTAATTTCAACCTGAAAAGTTTTGAGAAAAAAAAACCAAATTAAAGAAAGGAAACTCCAAAGGAAATTCAAGCAACAAATGAAAGAGAATATTATGTGTTACGTGAATGTAAACAAAAAGATGGTGCATGTTACTGTGTGTGCAATGTTCTTGTTTCATTAATAATCTTTAAGGTATATGTGTCAAAGCAAACTCTGATATTGATGTCACTAAACTAAACAAGTATATTTTTTCATATAACGTAAAAAAACTTGGTTAACGTATAAATACTTGAAAAAATGAAGAAAAAGGCTCATCTTTATTTATCAACAGTAGTATTTCATTCACGGACATTCAGGCAATGTATGAACCTTCCTAATAATTAGGTCACACCTCATGATGGAAAATACCTTACATGTTCATAATCAAAGTTTCCATCAACTTTTGGAACTGATAAGGTGACACCCATATACCGGTTAACAGTCAAAACACCAGGCGTCAACTCCTGCGTTTCAGTGGTATTCAGGTTAATTTGTAGCATGTCATCGGAGACGAGAACATCATCTATGCTGAATTTAGTAGACGATTGATTGAATGGATTACAATCTCCTTTTCCCTGTAAGGAACAAAAAGAAAGGTTTTCTAGCTGATTGAATACAAGAACAAGTTTTTGAGGGAAATAACAAAGCAAGGATCGATAGACTGACAAATCGCATACTTCAAGATTTGTTGACACAAATCGTATGACATCATCAAATTCAGCTTCAGTCTGCTGTGGAAACATGAAGTTTACGCTGTTTTCCAATATGGTGCAATAAATGATTAATTTCGACATGGGTGTGGTGGTTTTCTTTGGAATTGTGGGAACTCTTACTTTCAGATCAAGTTCTTGCCTTTCATTGGTCAAACTACTGATATCATGGAATGAAAAACTGTTCAGATCAAAGGGCTCATACAAGGCTGATTTGTTAGTTCCATCGACTAATTCAGAAAGCAAAGCTTTGTTATGTGTAATGTTTGTACTACTATTCCCAGTATCATTGTGTTGGGTGATTGTCTTATTCTCACTTCTGACAGCATAATGAGTTGTATTCAATAAATTATCTATAGTATTATGTGAGGTGTTTCTGGCTACATATTTGACTGTGGTGTTTAACATTTTATGAGTAGGTGTTGGTTTCTTGGAGTCTATAGTTCTTGGAAATGGGTTGAATGAAGAGTCAAATGCAAAAGAATCATCGAACTCAGATAAGCTGTCATTTGAAGTAAAATTTGCAGTATTTGTATCAATCAATATGTCTTTAAGGTTTTCTTGGCTGCGTTTTATTCTGTAGTGATGCATTTGACTGCCAGCATTCAAATGGGTTATTTTACTTCTCTTCAAATTTCTCATGTAATATTCTAGACGACTCCTCCTAGAATTCAGTTGATTTGCAAATATATTGTCTCTTTTCAAAGCATTGTGTTGTACATATTTTGTTCGAGGATAAGTAACCCTATTCTTTTTATCTGATTTTGTTGAGTTTTTAGAAGACTTCAAAAAATGGAGAACATCGGGAACATTGAAAACAACATTAAGTCCAGCCATGAATCTTGTTCTGCATTCTTTGCAATAATATTCATTGCTGACTTCTCGACCTTGTTTGATGTTAAGTATTGCTAACTTCTCAGAAGCCATGACAAGCATATAGTCTTTTATATAAGACAAAAAAGTAAAGGATGGAATATCTGGAGTATTAGCTAATTTCATAATCTCGATGTCTAATTTGTCATCAATTTTAAACTTTCCAAATACTGCAACAGATGGTGTTGTTTGCAATTTGTATTTCTGAATAGTTACAAATATTTGTCTTGCATTGGCGAAAGCTATCGAGCCAGAATGATGTCCAGTGAGTTGAAGTTCAAACATTGTATTAGGCTCCACATACCCAATTAACAAAGAATCAGCAAATGTTATTTTTTTTAATGATAATTCAGATTTCGTCTTCAAAGAAAGGCCACTAGTCACCACATCAACATCTACATTAAAATCTTTTAACAAATGTCTGAACTGGATTGCTTGGGACTTAGTAGTCTTCATTTCGAATATGGTCAAACCTTTCGGCTTTCTCATTTCCATGACAACTCCTTCATATGTTGGTATCTTTGAGAAACCATTCAGATTGTCACTTATAAATATACCATTAATTTCTAAATCAATAGCTCGCAACGTGTTGATGTGCAGTGGCCATATTGCTTGCAATAAAACAACTTTCAAAGGTAGGAACGTCCTGTCAATCACGCGTATATGTTTCCCAGATGAATTAGAACTAAGTTCCACATTTCCTTGTTCAGGACTGCATTCGGATCCTTTCTTGTCAAACTCGAACTGGAGACTTATAAGTGATAACTCAGCATTAAGAAAGCCACCAGAGATTTTGGTAAGGTCAATGTTACTAAATACATGTTCCACAACTTGTAGAAGTGGACAGGGAGACGTGTATGCTGTTAAGTTGACATTACAATCCTGTCTTTCAAGGTGAAGAGAACAATGAGAAAATTTACGTAATCCAGGTGATGCATTTGCAAGCTCTGTAATAGATTCTAAAACAACAAAGATTCCATTTGCAATCAAAACCAGTCAAGATTAATAAACACTGATCACAAGGTATTCATGATTGGCAAAACAAATTACATTTTACATAACTATAATAATCAGTCTCCTTAATATACCTAGATCTGAACCAATGGAATCTTTTTTTGAAAATATCTCATTTTCACCAGATTGTATGTTTCCAAGCGAGTAGGTGGTTAAACACACCAACAATAGAAGATTTTGGAAGGCTTCCATTCTTTTCGAATTCTTTCCATCATTAAGTACAAAGACGTTCTTTTCTCATCTTCTAACTTCAAGGAAAGTCTTCAACACCTGAAAGATAATGCAACAATTTTGAAACAAATGTTTTAATGTAAAATAAAACCATTATAAAGAAAAGAAAAGACCTACTTTCAAAGGATTGCTTTGATCTTTATAACATATTTTTGATATACCCTTTACTGTATAAGACCACCTGTATGAATGGCACAAGGTAGCTACAGTGGTTGTCCTACACAGGTAGTTTTACTGTATCAAGGAGTAAAACGGGTATCAAAAATATATCATAGCAAGTTAAGAAAAGCAATAAAATCAGATCAGCTGAGGTGAAGTACTCACAACATATACAAGCAATACACTGTTGAGAAAATAGATAAATAGTATACTAAAGTACTGTTCTATACTTGAGCATGACAAGTAGTGTCTCAAAGACTAAAGATAAGTATATAAGCCATGAAACTATCAAGACAAACTGGAAGATGTAAGCACTAAGGTGTACCTGCAACCTTGAGTTATGATGGAACATAATACTGGAAATCCAGGAGCTGCAAACAATTGGTAATGCTTTGATTTGCAACCATTTTTAAAAGTCTCAACCAAAAACATGCTCAATGTGAGAACAATTTTAGCAAAGAGAAAATTGTACAGCAAAACCCACCCACCCTGTGAGAAAGTTATTCACATTATAACTTTTACATAGTGAGAATACTGAAACACAACATGATACAACAAATAGAAAAGAAATCAAACATTTGAACATAAGAAACATGCAAAAACACAGCAAAAACTTTTTTTAGGCACTTTAATTTAGCTCATGAACCATGACTTTTTACTAAGAGTACATCTTTTGAATGGAGAATTTTTTCAGTGATTCAAAACAGCCCAAACTTCATATAAAATATGTGCCAAAAGATTATAATGTAGTTGCTAATTTGTAAAAAAAAGTCCAAACTTGAAAATGGAGGTATTTAAATAGCTAAAGTTATTTCAAACATTGTGGAACATTGAAGAAAAGATGGAAACAGAATCCATAATGTGAAAATGATTTTTTGTCTGGATTTTATTTCGAAGTCACTCACTGCAAAAATTCAATGAAAGTGTCTTTCTAGAAAAATTTTTATTCTTAAAGCCCATGTATGGTTCCATATAATAAAAAAACCTTCTTTTAAGCACGATGAAAATTTATTCTAATCAATTCATAATTATAGCATAATTTACATTGAATTAAGTACGTAATGGTCATTGCCTTCTATGGATCTGGTGGTCCAGATAATAATGTAGTGATGCTAATGGCTGTATTGATTCTATTTGTGAACTGCGATTATAAGAGGATAGCATATAGAAAAATCATGAAAAGCACATTTTTGTGCAGGTGATAGCTATCATTAATCTTGGAAAATTCAATCATATATTAAGTTTCTACAAATTACATAAGAAACTCCAAAATTGGTGCCGCAGCTAAGGCAATACAGCCATACAGATTCCCAAGAATAAATAAAAAATACATCACGGACATCGGCAAAATGTTAAAATTGAAAGTGGGTACAAGTAGCAAATGGTTTAGCATCTTTTTCAGAAAAGAAGATTAATTTCATAATGGAACTTATATTGGTACATGTTTGTCAGAGGCAGATCAAAGGGTTTGGGCAAAATGATAAAAACCAATAAAAAATGGAGGAAGAGTGTTCTTGCATATCCGCTGTACATATTATAACATCCTTTAGCACCCTTGTATGTACTAATTAATCTAAAAATAAAATGTTACTAAAACTTGATGTCACCAAACGCTGAATTTCCTCATTGATGTCAACTAGGCTAGCATTCTTTTGGTTAAGAATTACAAAAAATTCCCGGCTTCCATACCGCTTTCCAACGATCCAACAATCTGATAAGTTTTTAGCAATAATTTCGCCACCACTGGAAGTTTTTTTGAGATCTTTATGCATGTCAACTAGAAGTCTCATTATATCAGGTAAAACACCAGTGAGATTCAACGATCGCCTATTGAGGATGCTAGATTTGATTGCAAGATTCATGGAATTGAAGTACACAAAGCGATACTGATAGTCTGATGAAGCCTGATACCTTGAACCATGTTCACTGATAATACTAGATAGGCTACCCAGTTGTTGTCCAGTAAAATTGTGTAGTTTCGTGCAAAACTCAGTGGTTAAAGTATTAAGATCTACCATCAAACACAGTATACAGTTGTACGCCTTGTAGACAAGCAGATGGAGCTCAATGGTGCTGCCTTCGCAGTCCACAAACACACGTGGAGCTTTCTTGGTTAGAATTTGGGTAGAATTCACCATTTCGATAGGACCAGTCAGAAACTTCCCTGGATTGGGAACACTGCCACTGTGGGTGACAGGAGAACTTCTCTTCAATGTGTCTGGAGAATTTTTAACTTGCACACTGGCATCATTTTCAGGATCAAATAATGCTGGAAAAAGACTGGTTGTAAGATACTTGTATAAAATCCGAAGGTCATCGCGTTTTAATGTAGTCCACAATAGTTGCTCACTGTGCATGATACAAGTGTGTCGTATCGAGGAGAAAGTGTTCTCAATAAGGTTGGTAAAGCATTGGACTCTCAAAAAATCAGACTTCTCTAATGGCAAATACAAAACACCTTGGTAAACATCCAACAGATCTAATTGCCCAAAATTCAAAGTCTGCAAGTATCTTGTATAAAAAAATTCTAATCGCTCTTTTAAAGCTGGTAAACCATAGTTGGCTATTATATACTCGAACTTTCCATTAAATAACACAAACATCTTGTATGACTGTTCCAACACAGCATTACTTATCGGATCTTGAATGTCGTCTGCATAATAGTCTGTAACTATCTTATCTTTAATGTTTTTTTCCACATAGGGAACACTTAGAGTCATTACCATCCAAAAATTACTTTCAGAGTTTAAAAAATACTGCTTTGATTTCTGAGTTACCAGGCACTCGCATTTCTTACATGGATTGAATGTGTCAACAAATTGAACCAAAGCTTGACAAATACCGACTGCATTTACTTTACGACCAATACCGTCTTCTTGTGGTATATACAACATGATTTTCTCTTCTTCTGTGCCTTCTTTCTTTCCATAGTCAGTATTGTAAATGAAGAAATTGACCAAACTGCTACGAGCATGGCTTTGAGTGGAGGACATTAGTATTACTGCTTTATACAAAGTCTGAAACGAAAAAGAAGAAAACACATTCAGTCCAAATAACTATTTAGTAATAAAGTATAATTACAAACAATATTATTGGGCTGCCTTTTCACAAGATTAGTTATATACTAGTATCCCACATCATAAAAGTTTTTTACGGGTTTTAATTTCAAAAACAATATAAATCCTGGGTGCTATAAAACAACTTTATGATTAATTGAAATTACAACAAAATGACTAATGTCAAAAATGGCAAAAGGTTGCAAACTCAACAGAGTAAACTTATGGAAATCAAGTTACTAGATATATAATTTTGAGGAAAAGTAAGATAAATTCAAATATATATTTCATCTTTGTAAATGTAAAAAATTCATTTTCAGTCTTCATCGGTTGTAATTGCGTTTTGATGTAAAAGGTAACATTATTGAACCTAGCCTTGATCTAATCGTGAGTGCTCCCAAAAATAAATCTTATTATATTAATCGCGCAGTGTGCATACCACTTTTATTTTAGAGAGTGATGTATTTCTTTTAAATTTACGGTCAAGTGCTTCTTATGTGCGCGTAAAACCATGTAGAGGCGAGAGACACTTTTTTCACGATTAGTACAAAAGCACGTGGCATTTGACGTCAGTTATTTTTATGATCAAGGGGGAATCATTGCATTGCATCTCCAATCAAATGCGATGTTTTTGGGGAAATATCTTGAGAACCAATAGGGATAACTGACGTTTTTTAGGGTCTGCGATACGGGTGATGGGCTGATGCAAAATTTGGGCCTAAACTTTATTTGGTACTGCGGCTATGAAGTCATCAAAATCTTTGGTCGGCGATATCTCTTTAACAGTTGGCCGTAGCGAAACGAACCCATACCTTTTTTTTGATCAGTTTTTCGAGCTCTGCAACATGCGTACATTTTCAGTTTCCAATTCAGTGATTTATATTTTCGTCAGGGGGCTCGCACACGGGAAAGGCGAATTTAACACAACCTTTTGAAGTTAAACCTGGTAAAAATTTTTACCCGGGTTACTAGTAATATAAGTTCTTGTATCACATGCAAACTATGCTCATGATCAAGTTCAATTTCCTGCTGTTAACAGACATGTATCAGCGCTGCAAATAATTTTTTTACACCCGCCGGTCATCGTGATCATTAATGTCAAAGTCTGCCGGTCATATGGCCAAGTCAAACTTGAAAAATGTAAACATTCCATTTCTTTGTTATTTTGAAGGGAGCTGGAAACCATGATGCTTTTTAATTTCATTGAATAACACAAAAACGAGTCCTGCTGGTACCACTTATCTTTCCGTATTCTTTCGTTAGGTGAACAAATGAATTCAGATAACGAAGGGAATTTCAAAATTACCTAAGCAACAGTGGCCGTTCTCCCTAGCAACAACAAAATTGGTGAATAATCACTTAATATCTTAATATCTATTATCTTTCATTGTCAATTGAGCACTAAAACTATATAATAAGTTGAGCATGTTCTAGTTCATATAAATAGTTGAGCATGTTTTAAAGAGTGTCTATGTGCGCGATTAAAAGGGTGTCTTGCCTAACTCTAGGAGTGTTATAGCGAGCGCTTTCCCTCACTATCAATCAATCTTGTATTTTACAAAACCTGATGGTCCTTTTGTTTTAGTAATATTAATTTTGACCGGTCAAGTTGATCAACCATTAGAAAAAATACATGATCAAATGCCTTATATTGCCGGTCATTGACCGCTGAGCGGCCGTTACTTGCAGCACTGATGCATTATATTTATATAATATATAAACTAGTAACCCGGGTAAAATTTTTTACCGAGTTTAACTTCCCGTGTTCCTGTGTGCAAACCCTGTGACCAAAAATTAAATCACAGAAGCATGACTGGAAAGTGTTTCCATGTTATAGAGCTCGAAAAACTGATCAAAAAATGTATTGGATCGTTTCGCTAACGACCAACCATTGCAGAGATATCGTTGATTAAAGATTTTAATGACATCACAGCCGCAGTACTAAATATAATTTAGGCCCAAATGTTGCATCACCCCATCACCCGTATTGTGGACCCAAAAAAACGTTGCGAATCCACATTGTGCCTCTGCGTGGTTTTACGCGCAATCAAGAAGACGTTGACTATTAAACTAGATATATCACTCTCTAAAATAAAAGTGGGATGCCCACTCACTAAAAATGGCTAATGGATCTCTTAGGACCTTTTCGAATAAAACATTGGGTGTAAACAGTCGTCACGGAAATCATGTAAACAAATGACCCTTCTGTCACTCAAATGAGCTATTTTTTAGTTTTTCTTATGTGCGGAAAAAGTATCTGCCCAACAGAGTGTCATTTTTAACTTAACGTAAGGAGGGCGAAAATAGCTGAAATCCATCCATACCATATGAGACATTTTCCACATAGATTTGCTAAAAATAGGCTGATTTTACTCAAATTTGTTCTGGTAAATGAAGCAGAAAGCATACGAAAGGAAACATAATGCTCATAATGTTTCCTTTCGTATGCTTTTGTGACTTCAGAAATTGTTTCCACATAGCGACATCATGAAGTTAAAAATAGCTTCCTTAAGGGCTATCATATATACCATTATATATCCGTCTAAATGAAAATAGCACTTCTTCTTACCATAGGAAAAACAAACCACCTAGTTTATAATAGTGTCACATCTGATTCTGGTTTTACAAAAAGGAAGAAAGATCGATTCAATTACAAGATCCCTCAATTGAGGCATACCTAATTAAATATTTATTTTGGATACCTCGTTTACATGATTTCCTTGACTGGTTAAGTCGTTTACTGCAAAATGTGAGATTTATTTACCTCTCGTGTCCAAGCTAAAAATCGGATTTTCCGTATGGAGGGGCTGCTGCAGGGCTTGAAGTGCACAAAAAGGACCACATTTTACAACTTTTCCACTTCACATCATATACCAATACATATATCAATGCAAAAACATCATACAACAAGCATGAATTTTTGAGTTTGTGTAATGTTTTTGATAACTAGTAAGACTTTTGAATTATCCTTAGGCTTCTTTTATAATAGCTAGCTTAATTTGAAGTTGTCTAAATTAAAAAAATACGAAAAATAGAATGTATTGAGGGATTAACAAAATGACTATGATGGTGGTAACGACTTGATTCATAAATTTCTGAACAAGCAAGTGACATTTCATCAGGAACTTTGAACGTATTGCAGATCCGATTCTCCATACAAAACCGTACGGGTTCTGGCTTTAGATCTTAAGTATTATAAATGGTCGGGGGGCTACATCCTCCGCGAGTAAACAAAAATAAATGATTACTAAGATATAAATAAAGAAAATATTTGATCAAATAATTAATGTAACTCTAAATCAACGTAAAAGTAGAAATATTAAAATATGAATACCAAAATGGAGGTGAGATGTCAATAAAATGTTTCAGTAAAATCGTCCATCCCTCCTTTTCATATGAAAGTTTTACGATCGGCAATGGATCCGCTGCAAAGCTGAATGTGTCAGCAAATTAAATTGTAAACAGAAAACAAGATGGCAGCCGAAGCAATTGATACTGATCGGAATTTGATATTTGCTAATTTTCAGGTATTTTTTCTATTTTTCCTCCAAGAAGGAAGTTAGTATCATGCACGTTTGCTTCGATATTCATTAAATGTAGCGCATCTGCGTTTGTGTTTATACTTTTGATTTTTACACGTATATAATATCTATCCGTATTAATCTTAAAAAGTGAAAGTGGACATTGCTTTTCAGTTAGGACCACTCGACCAGAATTCGTCGCTAAAATAATCGTGGTTTGTTATAAAGAATTGCGGCGCTATTTCCTTTTCGCACCCCCCTAACTGTATCTGATCCTAGCCCTAACCCTAACCCTGACCCTAGGGGGGTGCGAAAAGGAAATAGCGCCAGAATTGCCTCGATAATTTTATTTTACTCTCCTATTTGAATACATCCGATTGAATGATGACGATCTACCATAGCAACCGCATAGAAACATAGCTCTAGGGAAAATTCGACACGGTAAATTTTTTTTATTTTAGGGGTGGTGAAACTTTATTCAAAAACAAAACTTTTTACCGTGTCAAAATTTCCCTTTCGGCTTAGTTCTTCAGAAAATGAAAAAAGCAGAAAACGAACAATTTCTACATCTTCGGAGGAGTACCGCTTTTCTAGCGAACATTAGCATCAGTTTCAATAGTGGTTGTAAAATTAAATTGCGCTATTGTGTGGCATATCGACAAAACAATTATTAAAATCATTAACATGACAATACCAAACATTGCAATAATAAATTTTCGGGAAGCATTCGAAATGAATAATTCAAACGAACGAATGGTTATCACATGCTTCGCCAGAACTATATGTTTCGTAATAACACGCTCAGTCCTCCCTTTAACGTAAACTTAGTGTTCTAGTAAGTAGTGTTTGATGGTATATTGTGCGGATATCTAATTTGAATAATTATGAGTGAATCAAAGCCGCAAAAAGCGAAAGCAGAAACGTTGAATATATCCCTTATACACTTAAATTTTTTAGTCAGAGTCGTAAATAAATCTCTGCTAGTTGTTAAATACCCACTATTGGCTTTGTGACGTCGAAAAAACGCTACTCTGAGCAACTACGAATAGGTCAGAACTACCTTTTAAATTTTTCAACGGTCAGAAAATCGTTCAGGTTACTTAGAACTGTTTACCAGCAAAGTGTCTACCAATAATTTAATGTGTTTTTTGTGACGAAAAGTATTTTGTTACACTGATCAATGTCGCACTTTTTTTAGAATGGCTCTTTTAGAAATTTAGTAGAAAGAATATGGCTTGAAAAATTGCTTGGTAAAAAAAGAAGGCCAACTAAATCCGAGGGTGGTGCGATCGCACCCAAAGCAACCCCCGAGTTACGCCACTGCCTACTTTTTTGGGGATCTGGAAACGAAGTTATTCAATCTGAATACAAAAATAACACAAAAAGTCACGAGCACCCTTCAGGTTCACTTTTCCGGAAACGAAAAAAAAAATAGCTGCAAATCAGTGAAATGTTTTTTGTGAAAATATTTAAAAGTCGCCAAAAGTCGTGAATCCTAAAAAAAGCAAAATGTTGCGTACACAAAATGTCGTGAAATTCGCAAGAATTTTTGTGCTCCCGATCCTTTGTGCCTTAGTATTCCGATGAACTTCGTCTGTACTGTATCTCGACGAATTCTATTCACATATTCTCGGGTTTCATAGAAAAACACAAGTAATTTGTTCTGGACAATTTATTTATTTCAACGTGAATGTACAAAGTAAAGAGTCCTAAGTTACAAATTAAATCAGGTTGATAATTGTGACGGTTTATGGGAAAAGGATAACAAGCGAAAAAGCGATTTGAATCGCTTAATCGATTAAGTGATTATTTGAAGCTAAAAAGCGATTCTTTAAAATCGATTTTTAGCTTCAAATAATCGCTTTTCCGATTCACATGAATCGCTTTTCCGATTCTAATGAATCACTTTTCCGATTCTAATGAATCGCTTTTCCGATTCTAATGAATCGCTTTTTAGATTCTAATGAATCACTTTTCCGATTCTAATGAATCGCTTTTCCGATTCTAATGAATCGCTTTTTAGATTCTAATGAATCGCTTTTCCGATTCCAATGAATCGCTTTTCCGATTCTAATGAATCGCTTTTTTGATTCTATATCACTCACTCAAGTGTTGATTAAAATTCTGATAAACATTTTCCCCCAAGGAATAAACCAAAGTATCGATCGAACAACTCAAAAAAGAATTGTAAGGGACGGTTTCTATTGGTAGTAACTTTAAAACAAACTTTTTTTTCTTTTTTCTTAAACTGAATGTGAACCATGTTCTGTTATGTGAACAGCGGTGGAACAACTTAAACAAAAAAAAGAATTATAGCAGACGGTTTCTATTTGTAGCAACTTGAGAACAAACTGTTGTTTATTTTATCTCTTAGTGAATAAGAACCAGGTAATCAGTTCATTATTTAACACGAACGCGTGCTACCTGTAATTATACATCCGTCACATTGAGTTTTCAAAATAATGCTGAAGTCGCGATAACAACAACATCTTTTGAGAGTGTAGACATCTTTATCAATAAAAAAGCTTTTTATTTTTATTTGGCAAAATAGCAATTAGATATAATACTCCCAGTTATGTTCCAACCTCGAAAACTGGTGCATGGGAATATGAAAAATATAAACATACATAGACGTTGAACGAAACGAAACGTAGTAAGTAGGTGAATCCTACTTTTCATATTCTAACAAAATACCTTCACTTTATTTTATTTATATCGTTTGTTATCAAAATCCCTTGGACGGTCACGTATATGTGACGGTTTATGGGAAAAGGATAACAAGCGAAAAAGCGATTTGAATCGCTTAATCGATTAAGCGATTATTTGAAGCTAAAAAGCGATTCTTTAAAATCGATTTTTAGCTTCAAATAATCGCTTTTCCGATTCACATGAATCGCTTTTCCGATTCTAATGAATCGCTTTTCCGATTCTAATGAATCGCTTTTTAGATTCTAATGAATCGCTTTTCCGATTCCAATGAATCGCTTTTCCGATTCTAATGAATCGCTTTTTTGATTCTAATGAATCGCTTTTTTGATTCTATATCACTCACTCAAGTGTTGATTAAAATTCTGATAAACATTTTCCCCCAAGGAATAAACCAAAATATCAATCGAACAACTCAAAAAAGAATTGTAAGGGACGGTTTCTATTGGTAGTAACTTTAAAACAAACTTTTTTTTCTTTTTTATTAAACTGAATAAGAACCATGTTCTGTTATGTGAACAGCGGTGGAACAACTTAAACATAAAAAAGAATTATAGCAGACGGTTTCTATTTGTAGCAACTTGAGAACAAACTGTTGTTTATTTTATGTCCTAGTGAATAAGAACCAGGTAGCCAGTTCATTATTTAACACGAACGCGTGCTACCTGTAATTATACATCCGTCACATTGAGTTTTCAAAATAATGCTGAAGTCGCGATAACAACAACATCTTTTGAGAGTGTAGACATCTTTATCAATAAAAAAACTTTTTATTTTTATTTGGCAAAATAGCAATTAGATATAATACTCCCAGTTATGTTCCAACCTCGAAAACTGGCGCATGGGAATATGAAAAATATAAACATACATAGACGTTGAACGAAACGAAACGTAGGAAGTAGGTGAATCCTACTTTTCATATTCTAACAAAATACCGTCACTTTATTTTATTTATATCATTTGTTATCAAAATCCCTTGGACGGTCAAGTATATGAAACATGGAATCTACTATGTAAACAAACAATCTTATTATGGCGATAGCAACGATTTTTAGTTTTTATTTACATTTCCTTTTCGAAAAAGATTTTTTTTCTCTCTCTTGGCGCACATTTGTCTTTAAAATATATTTTGCAGCTCATGCAAGTATATTTCTTTTGTTATAAATTCTGGTTATTAATTAAGCTACGTTTACATTAGCGAAAGATCCAATCACGTTCTTTCCCCAGTATTCGCCCGTTTCTCTCTGCGTTAAATTTTCCAAAAGTGGAAAACAGCCTTTAGTCTAAAAATAAAAATCTATTTCCAGATGGATGGTGTTTTTGTATCTATTCATATTATTGCGCCAGTTTTATAATGCCGTTTTTCACCATTTGGTTCTTGTTTATAATTTGAGGTTTAATGCTTCTATTTTATTATGATACATAGAGAATCTACGATGATGGAAATCTTATTAACTTATTGACTTTATTCTTATAATTAACATCACTTCTGACTTACAAATCGATTTTTTGAAATCGCTTTTCCGATTCAAGTGAATCGCTTTTCCGATTCAAGTGAATCGCTTTTCCGATTCAACCTAATCGCTTTTCCGATTCAAGTGAATCGCTTTTCCGATTCAAGTGAATCGCTTTTCCGATTCAAGTGAATCGATTTCGAAATCGCTTTTCCGATTATTTTGAATCGATTTTTTGCAGCTAAAAATCGATTTTAAAGAATCGATTTTTCGCTTGTTATCCTTTTCCCATAAACCGTCACATATGAAACATGGAATCTACTATGTAAACAAACAATCTTATTACGGCGATAGCAACGATTTTTAGTTTTTATTTATTTCCTTTTCTCTCTTGGCGCACATTTGTCTTTAAAATATATTTTGCAGCTCATACAAGTACATTTCTTTTGTTATAAATTCTGGTTATTAATTAAGCTACGTTTACATTAGCGAAATATCCAATCACGGCTTTCTGTAGTACTCGTCCGTTTCTTTCCGCATTAAATTTTCCAAAAACAGCCTTTAGTCTAAAAATCTATTTCCAGATGTATGGTGTTTTTGTATCTATTCATATTATTGCGCCAGTTTTATAATGGCCTTTTTCACCATTTGGTTCTTGTTTATAATTTAAGGTTTAATGCTTCTATTCTATTATGATACATAGAGAATCTACGATGATGAAAATCTTATTATTTTATTGACTTTATTCTTATAATTAACATCACTTCTGACTTACAAATCGATTTTTTGAAATCGCTTTTCCGATTCAAGTGAATCGCTTTTCCGATTCAAGTGAATCGCTTTTCCGATTCAAGTAAATCGATTTCGAAATCGCTTTTCCGATTATTTTGAATCGATTTTTTGCAGCTAAAAATCGATTTTAAAGAATCGATTTTTCGCTTGTTATCCTTTTCCCATAAACCGTCATAATTACTTCTTTCACGATTTTACAATACATTTCTCAATCTTGTATTCTCAAATCAGAAGTAAATGTTGTGAATGCACTTCGTCGTGTGGTTGTCATAAAGTAGTATGAAACGCTTTTTATCGCAAGTTTTGGTCGAGTGGTCCTAACTGCTTTTTGAGATTTAGAGTGCCTGCTCCCCTTACCACTATGTGCCGCTTGCCGCTAACTTTGAGTTTGATGACTTATTTCCTTCATTTAACGATAACAAATCAAACAAACCTTGTTATTTGAAAGTATATGCATTCAGCTATAGTTATGGAAGGTTACAAAGTGAATTACCAAATACTTTTATCCATAATAGCTTGATACACAGCAATTAGATCTGTAATATTTATTTTATTTTATATAATCATACAGGCTTTCGGAGCTGCTTCCTCCATGATCACGTATTCAAATTTTTTTTGTACAATGTATAATTTATAGATAAAAAATATTGTCAAGAGACGTAAACTAAGGTGTCAAAATAAATAATTACAAAGAGAACAGATAAAAAAAATCATCAAATTTATTCAAAATAATTCAAGCGGCATAGATTGAATGTTCCTGGAATGCTCCTAGTAAATGTGATTATATAAAATAAAATAAATATTACCAAATATTTCCTTATCTCCCTTAATAAAAATCCCTTTCTCCCTTAATAAAAATTGTTCTTGTTAGCACTGATTTCAGCTTGATTATTCAAGAAGTTAAATATTACGTATATACAAACATTCAATTAGTGTCAAATCCCGCGTTGATAATGTCACCCATAGATTCATCATTCAAGAAACGTAAGTCAAATTTCTTTCGTAAAACGTTTCACCCAAAGGAGGCATTGTCAGTATTTTTATATCGTTCATGTATTAGTGAATCATTAAAGGTCTGACTTGGAACTGAAAAATGTCATAAGCATTACTTAAAAAATCTAGTGATGATTGTGCTACGATAATTACTTTTTCCTAGCTCTCTCCCACATGCTCACAATAGTGCAATTCTCATCGCATGTCTAGATTTTTTTGCAATCAAAAGTTGACTTGTGGAAACGGCACTATTGTTTTCTAAAAAACTTTGCTGATAAAAATATGGCTGCCTTCGATTTGTAAACAGTAAAGGCATGCATTTTTGTAAGCCTGTGGTTGTCTTATATCTGCAGAAGCAAAGGAAGAAAGCACTTAAATTGAGAGAAAAGAGATTAAACTGTTATTGTGAACACTAAATTCCGTAAAATTTTATTGTTTGCATCACTTTTGATGAACGTGAAATTAGTTAGCGGAAAGAGGAACAAGTTAGATGATGTTTACAATTACAGTATTTTTTTATCAATCTTATTTTCCTTGTTTGCTCTTGTTTATTTGAAATCTAGAATGACCAATTGTGGTGCTAAATCCGTTTAGCTGTGTTTTTACGTTTCAGGCCTCGAAATCTGTTGAATTTTGCGCGAGTGTAATTGTACTCCCGTCGTAAGTTCATCTCGAGTACATTGTGTAGGGAAATACTCGCGTAATCTTCTTTCACGCGAGTACAAACGTTGCAACATATACAATTCTTTTGTATTTAGGATGGAGAGACACTCCTTTGCGGTACATTTTTTGTGAGGATGTAGAAGCGAATGTACAGTATCGAGATATAGCGAGTTCATAAGTAGCAAAATGCAGCGTAGTAGCGTATCAGTGTATATCGTATCAGAGCGTATTGAAAATGAATGGTGAAATTGAAAATACGGAATATAAAGTCTTCGCTACTCTCTTGCATGCTTGAATATTATGCTCAAAGGCTCTCCGGAAATATATTTTTATTGGAAGTAAAAAATTAATTGTTTTCTTTTTCATGGTGATAGAGAATCTGTTTCAAAAATTACTACATCCCAGAGGAAAGAAAATAGAACATTCATTTAATACAATGAATTACGATTACAATTGATTTTAACGTTTTCAAACCTAGGTGTCTGGTGGCGACAATCTTTTGTCACAAAAGATTCGCAAAAGAAGTTCAATTTTTTTTCTTGTTAACGTAATCAATTATTGTGGAACTCGCTCTCCAACACAGAGCTCCTATTAATCATTCTATTTAATAGAAGATTTATATAAAATTACACAGATGGAGAGTTTGTCTAAGAACTTTTTTGTCTTAATTTATGTTTTCCATTCATAACACTTCTTCCCAGAGAAAGTAGTCTGTTGAAAAAATATCTTTGTTACATATTACTCGCGAGTAAAAAAGTACTTGCGATAGTTACAGTTACACGAGTACCAGTGTGAGCAATACTTGCGTACTCATGTCAGATTTCGAGGCCTGCGTTTGCATTGACAAATTTTGCAACATTATTATTAAAGTTAGTGGTAAGGGGAGCAATCACTCTAACTGTTTTTTTGGTAATTACAACTATTTTATCCGGGTGAGTTCACATTCCATCAAATTGGAATGTGAACATGTCCACACAGGCAAAGGAAGTTTGTGTTTAGTGAAAATACTCTCTATTGAAAAGCGAAAAGGAACAGAGTAGAGGCAGAGCAGATCATTATTTTATTTTATTTGTTTCTCTGTTATGCAAGAGAATTCTCAATATTATTACTGTGTAAATGGTCATGTGATTATATTTTCTTACACCTAGTGGATATAATAGGTTTGCTATGGCCTATGATGTTATAATGGAATATGTATTATAATGATATCCTTATTATGGACAGCCTTCTAATACGGAACAGAGGACTTTCACTGGTCGAAAATTTATGTTTCAAAATTAGCTGAGGAATGAAAATGAATTCAGAACATGCTTTTAGAAAGTTATCATTCTCACGTCCGAGCTAAAAATTAGACTTTCCGTAAATATATGAGCTGCAGTGAAAACATTGAAAATTGCATTTTAGTAATTCAAATAACCTTACGCATTGTATTGATCTACAAACTATAACATGACTTGAAATAATTCTGGGGTTTACTTTTCCCAAAAAAACAATGAACAAAAAAAAGAGATGGTATATATATTGATTGAAAATACGAATGGTACTTCTCTCAGGAATGCTAATGGAGAAAAATCAAGAAAAGATGCATTTACTGTTCTAGAAACCTTGAAAGTTTGCCATAGGGTTAGCAAAGCTGTATACTATGGAGATCTTTCTTCTGACATGATGGCCATAGTTTTTTTGTAAATGAATTACTTACTTTCTGCCTGCAGCATCTATATAATGTGACGTTCCAGGGGATTTTGGTAACAAACGATATTAACGAAAATATCATTAAAACAATAAAACAATAGAAATAACGATAATATCGTTAATAATTATCGTGAATTTTTTATAGTTAGTAACGTTATTTTTGTCAATTTCGCCCAGGATTCAATTAAGCGCCCCGTCCATATAAGCGCCCACCGTAAAAGTTAAAAAAAAGTGCCCAGGGCGCTTAATCGATCATTTACGGTATTTCAAAAGAGAACTTTTGCAACTCGTCAAGCCGACATTAAAATGTTTTCAGCTGGAATGTCACATATATTATTTTTGCATGGTGTATCCATATGTCAGTTATACACCTTATTTTTAGTTTTGCAAGTGCTTCATAGTTATAAAAACAGACTAAACATTCATTACTTGATGTTGTAGGGGGTTTAGTGATGAGCAACACAGTGGTCCAGGACATTCCTTAATCTCAAATGGGGATTTTTGCACCTTGTTTGCTAAGTAGCTAAAAAAGAACTAAAACAAAGCCATGCTGGGTAAATATAAATGACATATTAAGTATTCTCTGATCACTTGCAGTACACAGTTTTTTATAAGCAAACATACATGTAGAATCTTCAAAAATTAAGAAACCTTGAGTACTACTTTTAAATGATTATTTCTCTAAATTTTTATTTGAACCTAGATTAAGCTAAGTCGTAAAAATATATTTCACAACAAAATGCTCTGTTTTTCATTTTGCTTGAAACATACTAAAAGACTTAATAAAAATCATTTTTATAAGAAGAATTAAGAAATGCCTCTCCCCAATGTATGAAAACCTTCCTAGTTGCATCAAAGTTAACAAGTTGGTTGGAATTCGAATCATCTCTGAGCATCTATCCCATGGGATTCCACTGATTTGTAGGCATTCAGGTTCAATTCAGCGGAACACTCCCCTCATCTGCTACGAACTAGTGTGATCACAAGGGGTTGGTAGCTTAGTGGTTAGAGCAATCGCCCGGCAAGTGAGAGGTTGTGGGTTTGAGTCCCACTCGATCCAATACTTGCGCTGCAATTGGAAAGGTACATCGTGTGCAGATATCATAAATTAATATATAGCCACATAATACTTTAGGTTTAAACATTATGAGAAAAGAAAAGTTAAGACTGCAAGAGTCAAGCTTATTGTATTAACACCAGTCCTTGTGTTGAACTTGCCTGAACATTTTTGTTTGTAAAAAATTAGACATACACAATTTTAGGTGTGCGGTTGATCGCACGGCACACAAAACAACGTTAAAAAAATGTTAAACAACCGCATGCCTCGAAGAATTAAGGCGTGTGTGGGGGCGTGCGAGTGCCTGCATTTCCCACTAAATTTACATGATAAAACTACAACTGTACTTCCTACAATATGATTGGAGTGCATCTATATAAACATAGCTGAGAGAATGTGAGTATTGAGGAATTAACTTTTGTACATAAGATGTGCATGTCTTGGTTAATTTTGGTCATCGTGATAATCATTAGCAGGTAGATTGCTGTGCATATCCTAACCCCATTGATTGAACACTGGCATGCACTGCACAATATAACAGTACATTCAGGATCATACACGAACCATGACACAATAAATCTAAGGTAAAAAAAAACACTCCTCCTGCAACGGTAATGCTTCAGGAGATAGATACTTCAAATGAAATCAAAATGACATCAGATACAAACAGCAGTAGCTAGATAACCTGCCTATCTTCCTTATCTATGAGTAATTTTCTATCACCTCATATAAAAAATAACTGTAGAGAAAGGGCCAGAAATAGGTTTTCTAGCAAGAACATCACTCGTTTTCTAGAAAATTCACTGCAGCAACTAGCACATGCATATGAGAGACTCTGATTCTTCTGATTTTCTCCGATTTTCTGTGAGCCTGGACGCGAGAATAAAAGAAGTCAAATAAAAAAGTTTTTGTACCTCAATCACAGTGGAGGAGGACATCTCTTAATGAGTATTGAGATACATTATAATTCTTGACATTCATGGTCTATTCATCATGTGTTCCTGCTAATTGCTCTCTATTGCTCGGTTTCATAAAACATTATTCAGTTATACATGGTGAACTTGGTAAGAATAAATGTATCTTTTTGTGACAAGAATCTTTGTTTACTTTTTGCATCTGGAATTAGGAAGGCTTTCCGTAATTAGGAACATTGACAGTAATTAAAAGGTACTGTATAATGGGGTGACTTCAATTTTTTACTATTTTGAAAATAACTTCAGATAGGCGTAACCATTACTTCTGAAATTTTCATATTTTCATAAAAAAATCTGACGCTAGTGGTTACCACTGTACACCAACACTAATTTTTGTTTGATCATATACTAATACTAATTGAAAAGAACGCTTCCTGCCTTTGCGTGTTTTTTACTTGACTATAACATTTCATTAAAACCGTAACTCTAAAATAAAAGTGGGATGCACACTTGCTATTTATATAAGATGTGAAAAACGCACTTAAATTTCAGAGTTTTAACAGTTTATTTTTACTTATCAAAGTCACTCTGTTGATCGAAGTCACCTCTGTGTGGCTTGAGATAGCACAAAGAAAAACTTAGCTTATAAAGAAAAAAAACAGTTATAAGTGGTATGCGCAATTAAGTGTTATCTTATTCATCAGCGTTCAAATTAGAAAGGGAAAGTACATTTGTAAAAATTTGGTGGCAAAATGCAATGAAAGCGCTACGCGCTAAGCGTGCAAAAGGTAAGTGGGGGTCTGGGGCAGTGAACCAAAATTAATGTGACAAAATATAAACAGATTGAAGGACGCTGCTTAGAATTTTATTTTTATTCATTAGCTTTCATTTCACTGTTATTGTAAAGGGAGCTGGAAACTAAGATGCTTTTTGATTTCATTGAATAACACGAAAACGGGTCCTGCTGGTACCACTTCTGATTTCATATTCTTTCGTTAGATGAAGGAATTAATTCGTATAACAAAGGAAATTTTAATATACCTAAGTTATCCTTCGTTGTCAATTGAGCACGAAAACTAATAAGGTTGAGCATGTTTTTAAATAGTATCTACATGCCCGATTAACTAACTCTAGGAGTGTTATAGCGAGCGCTAGCGAGATCGCGCGCCTTATAATGAGAAGACTGTCGTATTTGGCGCCATTCAAATTCAATAGAGTCTCTCAATTTCAAAAGAAAGATCATGAAATAAGGAAAAGTTTGAACATATTCAAATGTGCAATTTTAATGATTATAATATATTTTCATTTTTTCAATAATCATTAAAAAATGAAGGTGAATTACAGCCTTTAGTTGTGTTTTAAGACTTCCTATTTATGCAAAAGAAGAGTTGTAATACATTTTTGACCAATCGCAATTTTCAGAAAAAATGTAAAAGAGTGCTCGCAAAACGTCAAAGTGCGATCGCGAATTGCGAACAGCTAATTTGAACTCTGCTCATGTTTGTGAAAAGTGCGCATCAATGAGTTTATATTCCCAATTTAAGGAAATGAACTAAAACATTATCAGGATCAAAATGACAGAACAGTAATTTTGAATGCGGATTCGTCGCATATGATCAAACAAAAATCTATAAGTGTTTCCATACATATCATTGTGAAACCAGTCCATTGCATAAGGAAACTACCCGTAATTTAGGGGTAAATATCTTGGGCCTAAAAATTTTTGTGGATAGTGCTATGGCATCACTAAAGGCTTTTATCGAAACCTTGAGTTGTATTCTAATGGACTAAAATGAAGTAACCATAGCAACTAAAAAAAAACTAAATCTTCTATTGAGGTAATGTGTTTTAATGTATTGACATAACTGTTCCACTAAACCATCACATATTTTAAATAAGTTTTCTTCTGAATGAATCACCTTTAAAATTACAGCTAAAGCGATCAGATATCTTACCTTTTTTCTGAACAATCTCAGATGCCACTGGGAAATGAAAAGTCTATTATTAATTGAAAATATCCCACATGGACACAATGCATTTGGGACATCGTGTCCGATAAGGCAAAACAATTGGTCACTGAAACATGTTTTTTTGTTGCTGGAGTGTGTTTACTTACTTATCCAACTAATGCAAACTGAATTTGTTTTTATGAATTTAAGTAAGAACTATAGCTTCCCATAACAATACGTGTTTTTAATTTGGTTAAAATTAATTCTTATTTTATTTTATTTTTCAAAAGGTTGCATCTGGTATAACTGACTATGAACACAGTATATCCATATTGGAGAGTAATAAATGGGATCTTCAGGTAGTTCTTTATTGTTAGCTTCATTGTGCTAATCGTATCCTATCTGTCTGATGTTTTGCTGTGAAATTATTTAGGGTCAATTATTACAGGCCAAATGCATTCATTCTTCACATATAATAAAAACTTTAGATTTGTGGATCTTTCTAAATGCTTTCTATAGCAATTGTTGCAGTCATTTGATACAATTAACTTTATATTGTACTTCTGGGAATCTTGCTCAGACTGTGTTGTCATAGCAACGATTGCAATAAACATTGAGTTCCCATTATATTAAAAATGCTGACTTGGTCTTTTTATTTCCTTAGTCCTCATTACAGGCTGTTTTAACAGCACAAGAACATGAAAATCAACGTCTGGTACAAACCCAAGCACAATATTCACAGCAACAGTAGGTTTTTTTTTACCTTAAAGGATCACAGCACCTTTTAGGTGTTTTTCTTTGTTATAGCACTTCACATGTTGTTTAGGAAAGTATAAGTTGTGTTAAAATAAGCAAATCAAAAAAGTTATTTTTAAATCTTCATTTCGAATGATTTTTCTCTACTTCCTCTTGATCTCCTTGCAAATTTGGTTCATCCATTTAAAAATAAATTGTTGGGAAATGTGATAAATTTACATGGGCATAAATCTCCTCTACCAAGATGACATCTTAATTTTATTATTGTACAATTTAAACTGAATAATAAACAAAAGAAAAGGCAAGAAAATGATAGCATTGTTCCCAAATTAAATTTCATTTTAAAAAGTTGTTGTGAAGGTATTCTGACATTTCAACTTCCAATACTGCTTTTCAGATGTTTATGGGGATTAATCTGTTTTTTTTTTTGTCATAGAAATTTTCCTTATGTGGACTTACATGGTGAAACTTCAGGTGTAACAATATTAGAAAGAGACACAGAATCGTTTAGTACATTTGAACAAATTTTGAATTTCCACATCATATGGCATGACAAAACTTTACACGTGACAGTTGGCGAAAACGAAACCGTAGGTAAGAAAGGTTCACCTCTGATTATGAGATTATGTTCTGATTATGTTCAGTTCTGTAATGTTCTCGGAAAATAGTTATGTAATATCTGAAAGACAACAACTTAGATTCACTGTTTTATTTTGCATCACAAAAGTAATGGCTGTCGATCATGATAATCATTACCTAGAAGCTTTTTTGGTATACATGTTTTATCTAGGTGCACTCAAACGTCGACTTGAAATGCAAACTGGGATGATGCAGGCAGAAATAAATTTAGAAGGATGGCCAATGGGTGATGCAAGTGCCACTGATGATGTATGCATGTTTTTAAAAAAAAATCTTGGCTAGCAAGAAATTGATTTTTCTTCCTGAAATGTAGTCTTAAGCTAGACTTGCACAGAAGAATATTATTTAAGAAATACGAATATTTTTGAGATACTCTTTTGTTTTTGTAGGCAGTAGTCTACACTTGCCATTCACTTTATTTCTTTCAGGCAGTTTTGTCCAGTTTGAATTTATCGCCAGACATGCATCTTATCCTTCATTCTCCAATGAAAGTAACAGTATCACCTGCTGAATATGTACCTTGTAATATTGTTGATGAAGAAACAGGGCCAAGGTAATCAGGCAAATTTTGTACTTTGTTGAAAGTAACATCAGAAGATTTAACTGTTTCCTGGTATTTTCTTCTGTCTCATTTTATAGGGTTATTGATGTCGATCTTCATGATGGTGGGCTCGGTAGCTCTTTTATATCTTTAAATGTTAACCATGATGGCAGAGACTACAAGTTACGATATGCAAGTCATAAAACTGTGAAAGATGTGAGTCACTCTTTGGCAACATTTTTTTGGTAGGCAGGAAGAAATTGCTGAATTAACACCCTTCCCTTATCAAAACATGCTTGTGCTGCTTGCACAGAATGAACAGGTTTCTTGTGTGTACATGGAAGTTTCCAGTTGTTCTGAGATCTCACCGCAAATACTGAGTGAAAGTATACTACACCTGAATTTATGTGAATAGTTAACAAAACATGTATACTGAGAATTGTAGTACTTCACTTGAAACTGGGTCGAATCTCTCTTCTTCACTAATTCTTTCAGTGGCAATAACTAGTTTTATGTATGAAATAAAACGCTTTAACAAACAATGTTTTTTTTGTTTTTTTCACTATTGTTTTCAGAAGACGACATAATTTCTGATTTGTTTTAGGTGAAGCAAGAGCTTTTTGTGCTGACTAAAATCCCTACTAAGCAACAGCTGTGGACTGGATGGCCTGATGGTACAACTGATCAGGTGAACCATTATACCCTCGCTCTTTTACTTTTTGTTTAACTCGAATTGACGTAATCCTCCCTTATATCTTGTAGTTGGACTTTTGTCTGTCTTTTTATATTGTTTTGTTTCATTTATATATATACTTCATTTTTCAAAGTATTAATGTCTGCTCTCAAAAATAAATCAGCCTACTGTCTATTCGTATTTGTGTTTTTTTGTTTTTTTTGTTTTTTTTTTGGTTTATGATTTCCAAATGTTGAAAATGTTGAGCAAAAAGAAAATAGAATGAGATCATTGCTTTCATTTTCTTTCAATTTTTGCTTTTTAAATCTGTGCATGTGTTTGTTTTTATGTCATCTCTTCCTACATAAGCACAGGTGGATTTTAGATGTTTTTATTTTGTAATTTTAGTCACAGCTTGGTGGAATGGAACTCTCGCAACCTGATCATTTTCTGTTACTGACCTCAAATCCTGTCCTGGAATCAACGACTGTCGTAACAACCAATGTATTCTTTGATTTAACTTTTTGAATGTTTACCTTTGCCTTTTTCTCTCTTTAGTTTCTCATAAAACTTATTCAGAGTTGAAACTGTGAAGTGTTTCTACGAAAATAGATTCCTATGAATATTACAAAGAACTTTATTATTTGTTACAAACTTATTTTGATTTCTAAAATTAAGTACACACAAATATTAAAGTCCTTTATAGTGAATACTGCGTTTAATGCTTTAGAATTGGGACTCGGGTACAGCTGGAAGTCCTGAAGACACCGACCTGGAAGAACAGGTCATATCAGATGATGATGATATTTTTGATACCAGTGTACCACAAGCTAAGAGGTTAACACCATTGTTACAGCGAGATTCTCCTGACACACCAGATGCTCTGATACAATTTCAACACAAGTTTGAAGAGAGGTAAAAGAAGATTCGGTCTTCATTAGACGTTTCAATTTTGTCGTCGTCCATCTCTTGATTGAAGCTTAACTGCATGCATCTCATATCCTACTTTACATATCTAAAATGTTTACCTTCTGTTGTTCTTAATGACATTTTGATGAAAGCATCCTAAGAAATTGTTGAGAAATCAGTATGAATGTGAACTAATTTAAACTACCTAAGTTTGAAAGACGTTTTTTTAACTGTGACTTTTCTTTGCTATATTTCTATTTTGTTCAGGTTTTTATTTTATTTAATTTTCTGTCTTTGTTTTAAGGTATGGTGAGCTTCATCCTGATTTTTTCATTGGACCACTGAAAGACGCTATTGATGAAGCAGCCGGAGAGTCTGCATCAGAAGTAAATGTTTTAGATTGTCATACTGTGTTGATGAGAAACTACGTTTGCTTGGTATTGATATTGAACTTTGTTCAGAAACATCAAGTGTCTTCATTTTGGCAGACCTATCCACATATTACACGACCTCACATCTGACAATTTGATAACATTTATATTTACTGTGATTTCTTCCTTGTATACTATTTTGCTTTCAATCTCATTTATGTTTAGAGACGACCTTTACTCGTATATTTACATCACGACGGGAGTATACTGGTTAATATATTCTGTAGGTTGGTATCAACATTGATTTCTACTTTATTTAGTAATTAATTTACTGATAATAAGCAGTGCTGTTGTTGATACAATCATTTTCAGTTGTCTAAAATCCTATCAGTGAAAGTACTTATTAATGTGAAGGCAGGAAGAGACAGAATGATGTTGTATTCTGATTGGATCTCTGACCTTCGTGTTGTTCCGTTAATTATTTACTGATTAATAGAAACTAGTATGGAGATAATATCGAATTATTTGTAAAATACAAAATTATAATGTTACAGCCTGACTATTATGTTTTTGGTACGTATTGTTTTTGTACGATTGGACAATTGTTGACCTGCATTTTTTATAGTCAGATTTTATGCTCCGATCAGTTTGTATCCTTTGTACGTCAAAATTTTGTGATTTGGCCTTGGGATATGACAATTCGAAGTAACAGACAAAGGTAAGTACTTTCTTGTTAAAATAAACTGTCTATAAATCTCCTAACAGATCTTTGAGTTCAACTAGGGGACTTCCACAACAGAGCCAATCATCTGTTCAACATTTCGATATTAGCTAGCTGGTCATTCTAGATTAGTTTGATTGTTCTAGATTAATTGTTCTATATGAAAGATCACACGGCTGGCATCACCATGAACAGTAGCAACTGTCAGAATACAACAGTCCAATGTCTAATATGTTTTAAGGGTACAATATATTCAAGTGAATCAAGGGTAGAGAAATTCAATTAGGGGTCTCTTGACACTTAAGGATACTTTAGGTCCAAAGATTCTTAGTGAGGTCCAATTTAACAAAACTATACTGTAGTGTACGCATGGCCAATAGAAAGTACTGGGCGGTACCTATAATCCTTCATACCCTTAGTGTCATGTCTGAATATTAGTTTCTTCGAATGTTTGTAGGTTTGTAAACCTGCTTGTGCAACATTGTGGAAATATAGCTGCCCATACCATAACCAGGTTCCGAGATGGCGAATATCCTTTGTTATTGATTATCATGAAGTCGAAAGCAGGACTTGAAGTCTGCTCAGTCCTTCAAGGTAATACTCATGCGGGATTATTAACGAGACGCCATATTGTTCAAGGCTACCTCGAACTTATATTCAATCGTTACATTTGAGGGACGTTGTGCTTGAGGGATGTTATACTTTGAGGGACGTTATACTTGAATCCTGTGATAAAATCAGTTCTCCTGAAAATAAGTCGCCGTATACGTTCATATCCAAGTTCCCGATGCTGATATTCCTGTTTTTGCTTTGATCTATACAAATAATCCTAGACTATGAGCATATCCTAGATCTGATTTCTAGTTTCCACATGCTTGTATATAAAACGATTTAATTTTGCTGATTGGGGAGGGTGGATACTGGAACTCGAGCCGCTTGTACAATCCCCTTGAATTAATACTCTCTCTTCTAAAAGCCCTCGATAACTCGAACATTGGGTAACTCGAACATTTGGGTAACTCGAACAATGATCATCCGGCTCTTAGAGGTTCGAGTTAACGAGGGTATATTGTATAACGCATCTACTTCAAGGCTTAATAGAATAGTTTCAAGAGAAACGGAAATAACTTAACTAAAGTAGACATATACGAAACTTGAGGATGCTTAGATATTGCTTACATCAGCATATCTGATGACCTTGTCTTAGCTAACAGTTCGTTGCAAGAGTTGATGGCTGCATTGATTAGTGGCTATGACGTGTTCGAGCAAACCAAGCTGTTAGAAATACAAGCAGAGGTTCGTCTATTAAATCATCTAATTCTACTTTCATTAGCAACGTAGCGAAAGTATATGGATCACTTTCGGTCGTTTTTAAAATTGACGGCAGCCGAATATTTTTTTGCTTCTGTCCTTTCAGAGTGAACGTAACGCAAGAGAATCGATGATAAGCGAACAGGACGCTGCTTTCCAGGAATCTCTGGCTGCTGATCGAGCGAAGGTGAGTGTTTTAAAATTCACTGGGATGAAAAGCAGAATTTTTATTAAAAATGCACTCCTTCGCAGTGATTTTTCAACAAATTTGCCTATTGAGTTCATTGGTTCCTGAGCCTCTGTGTAGAACATGTTTAGACAGCTTCGCGAGTGTAGCAGCTTATCTGCAAGAGAGAATGTTCCGTGGTTTTATTCACCAAGAGAATTTGAGGGGATAAATACCTCTTGCTTGTGGTTGGCTATTCACTTTGTATTGTTTGTTGGTTATGATCTCCCCCGTGTGTTTTTTGAAGAGTTCTTTCTATAATACATAAGGCGGAAGCCGAAAGAAAACGTATGGAAGAAGAGATTGAAAAGCAGCAACAAGAACAGCAAAATGCTCAGATGCGAGAGGTATGTTCATACTGTCTGTAATTTGTCTAGAGCGTTTAACCATCATATTTTAGTTCGTAGTGTGGTAAGATGTATCGTTTTTTTCGTTTTTTTCCAGGCTGAACGTCTTTCTTGCGAAGAAGCTTTACCCGAAGAACCTCCACCGACTGCTAAATGTATCACGAAATTAGTTTTTCGCTTCCCGAATGGTGAACGAGAATCGAGAAGGTTTAATGAAACAGACAAGTTAAAGGTAGAAAAATGTGTTTTCCATTTGTTGTTGAAACTGCTGTACGATGCATCAAAAGTTAAGCGATTCTCTTCATTTTACAATTAAGTTTACGCCTAAAAACTTTGTAATTTTCGAGAGATGTCTTTTCGAGAAACTGGACTTTTTTGGCTCAGCCGGTACGATTTTTCCGTACCTTTTCCGAAACGAATTGTAAATAAGATATACAAAATTTAGTTATATCCTTGTTTTGTGAAGTGACCCCAAAGAAGTCCTTCCCTTCTATTTCAAACATTTTTGGTCCTAAGATCTTTTCACGGAAACCGAAACTACGTTGCTTTTCCAGTTTCCAAATCGTGACACAAAATGATAACATTGTAGTGTATACCAAAATAAAAAGCGCCATATCTGATTGAGCGCCATATCTGGAATATTTTCAGAATAGCATCAGCCACCAATTGCATTTTCACATGGATGGGGTTTTGATAATTTCTTCACAACGAGATGTTTTTTATTCCTCTTTAGTTCTTTACATACATGTTAAACGTAAATTATATTGCTTAATTATTAGATGCTGTTCATGTACGTCGTCTCTAAAGGTTATTCTCTCAGCGAACACCGTATCGTAACAAATTTTCCTCGAAGACAGGTAAGTAGCACACATTGAGAGGACACTATTAAAAGTTTCAGACCGACAGTCTTTTCGGTGGAAATGTGAAACATATGTGAAAGAACGAGAAGAAGAAGAAAGAACGTACTCACCCAAACAAATTTTATAATGTTTACACCATAAAGGTCTGCGTGAGAGTTAGTTACATCGAATTGTTGGAAATCTTTATATCAAGTTCTTTAAGAGACAGGAAACGATCCGTTGCTGGACTCACTACCCTTAATATAAAGACTTCCCTTTTAATGTCAACCTCTTGAGGAAGGTTTGACCCTTAAATGTTCCACTTACTTCAGTTCAAGAGTATTTATCGATGTTGGTATGACTGATGTGGATGTTATTTCTTCTTTGTTTAGCTTTCCAAAGAACATTCTCAACAGACTTTCAAGGAACTCAAATTATGTCCACAAGAGACTTTATTTGTAGAGGAACTTTAAGCATTGTGCATTGTATATTCTTTTCATTTTATCATCGGTGTCAGTTTCGAAGAAGGCGAAATATGATAACAGTTCTCGATCAAGTCCAGCGTTTCCATTGCATATTGTAATTCTGCGAACCAATGAATGGTTAGGCTTATGCGGACGTGAAGGAAGCAATAGACTTCCCAGGAACATTTCGCCTAGTGTAGAAAGTCTCTTAAAGTTTCTGAATGTTTGTCCACGATCTCTAAGAGAGATAACTTTCAAAAGCTCTTATTGACCTTATCTGACCCTTTATTAGAGACTTCTTAATTAGATTTCGTAAGGTTGACCATGGAACTTCGCAGATCTACCGTCTCTTTTATACTTTAGTGCGTGTAATTTGTTTTCTCGTCTCATTTTTAAAATGCAAAACGTGTGTATTCTTCAAGGAGCTACGAAATAGATTGGTGTATAGGTATAAACAAGGCATCACGCGAACTCTGTGTCGTAGTCCCTTTAATGTATATTCCGCTGTTTGAAACTGTTTATATCAAAAGCTTGTCATGTATTTGTTTTTATATATAATAAAATAAAAGAAAGAAAGTTATACTAATAAATTGATATTATCACTACCGGATGTTTCCATCACCTGTTCAAGCTATGACAGCAATTGTAACAAGTGTGAACATGTTCACTTAAAGGGATTGACGGGTTAAATCAGTCCACAAGCTAGTCAAAACGAGTTCCATAAATATGCTCTAAGAATTCGCTCGTGGTGTACACACATTATAAACAAAATTTCATGTCATTTCGTTTTATGGATGTCTGCATATCAACGCGGCAAGAAATCCTGGGCGCAAGGTTGTCCACACTGATGGTGGCGCTGATGTGATGTAATTGGGCGTTTCCTTAATATGATACAACATGCAAGTACCACAATGCAATGCAACGTGAGAATATCAGCTAGGGGGAGGGGGTATATTTTTCGTGATGATATTCTCTTATATTGATATGCTATCATCCCATCTATTGAGGCATTTTTAAGGATTCTTTCTTGTATGTGGTTGTTCTATGGTACATTAAATGGGAACGAAACACGGAAAGGGGATTCATGATGTCACTTTCCCTTCCCCTGGACCATTGGTTAAGTGGGAACAATTTCGCTCCAAGAAGCAAAATATATACAATGATTGAACAAGTCTGCATAGCTGACAGATTTATAATGACCCTGCATAAATTTTAAAAAAACATTTCCACTGTGAGATCTTGTTACGGTAGCAGCGAAAGCGAATACCGTATTAAAACACCCTTGGACTCCTACTCCTCCTCCTACTCCTACTCCTCCGGCCGAAACGGCAGTTTTTAGCCTACGATTTAGAGTATGCGAGTCCCCACTAAAAACTCAATATACATTCTAATGAACGAACGCAGCCTTTTGAATTTTCGAAGGTTTTCAATCACATACATTTAAACTAGCATGTAGCTTTAGCCAAAATGCCCCCGCCCTCAAGCATTCCAATTTTTACACACAGTAAGCTATACAACGGAAACAAAAGCAAAGAAAACTTTGTTACTTTTTGTTATCTCTTGGTCCTATGTCACCTTTCAAAAAGTGTAATTAAGTCTTAACAATTAATATCAGAAAGTATTGGCTACAAACAAAAGAAATGTGTGAACTGAAACCATGGTTACGTATTTTATAATCAAAATAAGATAAACATTAGTTAAAGAAATTCTGTAAGAGCCAAAAGAAAGAAAAAAAACTTTTTCAAAAAAAAAATTAAAGCGAAAAATCCATTAGAAATCTGCGTTTCAAACTTTGATTCGAAACAAAAATAGCCAAAGTTTACATAAAAAACAAGAAAAAATATAAGGTTTTATTGATCATGATCACACCAGGTTTGGGGGAGGACAGAAAGAAGGAAATCCAATTAAAATCTTTTTAAGGCAAGATCTGCCAAAAATCAGTGCATTGAATAAAATTTATCGAACGAAAGATTTATTTAGAGCTAAAACTACCGTGGCTGATTTGGACAATTTACTTTTACTTTTTAATAAAAGACGCGGCCGCGCTCTTTAATATGCGGCCGCGCCTTTAAACATAATATTAAATCGTCTTGAACACGTTTATTTGATTTAACGACTTTAATCAATGAACTTTGGCACTTGAAAATAGATATGTTTTTCGTGTCAGTAAAGCACAGATCAGACTTTCTTATTACTTTCTACGTTTGTTAGCTATCTGTTCTGTCTTTGAACATCAAGGTTTTCAAAAATCGAGTTAAAAAAGGCAGTTATCTGTTTGAATTCATTTTCGGTTTCAAAAAATTATAATTCAAAACATACATTTTTTTTTCGAAGAAACGCGTTTTTTTTCTACATAAGCTTGATTTAGATGCGACAACGCAAACGTCTAGGCAACATGTGTGACGTCATATCATGTTCGCGTCGTCATAACGAAAAATTTGATTTAGAAAAAAAATTGAAAACGCGACCAGAACATAGGCAAACAAGATGGCGACAAATCGCAGTTTTAGAGCTGTTCGTGAGCAAATTCTTGTGGCCTATGCTGAAGATACAATCGATGCAGAAGAATTTGTCTTACTTTATGATGCAAATCAATCAAAACCCATATAGCTTGATTAAGCTCTTAAGCGGGGTTTACACTATCAGATTCTGTCTGACAGATTCTGTCGAACGATTTTTCTCATTAATTATTCATGACAGATTTTTGCGTTTACATTTGCATTTTTATTTCGAAAATATTTATTTGTGGAATGGCGCCTTTCAAGAAAAAACGTGTTGCTGCAGCTATTGCTATTGTTATAAAACTCAACACGTCTTTTATAAAACGTGCGTGCTTGTAAATTCCTAGAAACTTCACATCATTAATATTTAATGAGCCGAAACTGTAATTTCATTGGCTGATTTACTTTCGACAGAATCTGAAAAGTTGAAAAAATTCAACTTTTCAGATTCTGTCGAAAGGTGAATCTTTCGACAAAAAAAACTTTCGATTTTCTGTTTACACTATCAGATTCTGTCGAATCGACAGAATCTGTCAGACAGAATCTGATAGTGTAAACCCCGCTTTATAAAAAAACGTACGTTATAAACAGCTCATGCATGTATAATTCTTTAGTCTTCTAATAAATTAAATTGCTGGTGTGTTGCGATTAGACCCTATTTACACGAGTTAGTAATTTTAAACATTATAATATCGTTTATGCCTGTTTTCCACCAGTAAGATATCTCAAGAAATAACGTTTACAGAACGTTTAACAACTTTAAGTAAAATTTCAAATTTAAAAGTATTCTTGTGGCAAGTACTTTTGCTGCTACCATTTTGCGCCATCTGGCTCTTGTTCAGATTAAAACTTGACTGTTCCTCTAATCTTCTTCTCCTGATGTCAGGGCATTAAGAACCCTGGAGTTATTTGAAATTTTATTATTGCAGTGGGGTCTTTTTCAAAAGTATTAGCATTTAGTCCTTCCGACACGATAACTGTTCTGTTCAATAATTTTTGACTATCATCCTTGTGGAAATCATATTTTGGAATTTTGTAAAATTCTAGTAAAATTTCGAAAAATGTTTGCTTGATATTGTATCATAAAACGTGCTGTTTTTTATATAGTCCTGAAGTAACGATTTGTCCTTCCGACGTAACAAGTACTTTTGTAACAGGGCCAGTGGGCAAAATCGTCAAAAAGTCACTGCGATGAAAAGCATTTTCATTGAAGTAGTGTGTAGATTTCTATGCACTCGCTCACAGGCTACCGGTACACTAGCTGCATTTTTAGACATGGACTGATGATATCAATAAATATCAATATTAATATATTTCTTTAAATTAAAAACATACACAACGCAGTGTTTCGCGCGCCTATAGCGATCATCAGATTTTCTGATGAATTATGATGATATAATGACGATATAAATTTTCCAGACTATTATCAAAACCAAGTTTCCCACAATGAGCGAAAAGATCTGAGTCCTGTCTCTCATCTATCGAATGGAGGATCCCAGGTCCCATTTTTCCAGTATCCCACCCGAAACGTGTAGTAAACATTGCTAAAAACTAACATAGGAAACAAGCGTTTAAAAGTTTTGCAAGAAATCACATACCTTCAACATTATCATAACAAAGATTCACACCTTGCAGGGTTATGCTGTTATCATAACAATATTAGGGATGTCCACTTAACCTGTAATGTTGTTCAAACACAAGTTTGGCGTAAGAACCTTTCCCAGCTAGCTAGATGAGAAGCAGATTTTGATAGTGTATGCGGAGGGAATATATCCAGTTTTTTTTCGTACAGAAGAAACCTTAAAACTATTTCAAATTTGTTGTTAGTCCTACACGGTAACTCGACACTTCTCGTATACCCACTTCACTATGATAAATTTCAGGCACTCTTACATTAGATCAATGTCTTAAGTCCAATAACACGAATGTCCATATATGGTTCATCATGCTCTTCTTGTTCCCAGACTTCCCAGTGGCCAGTCAAAGTCACTGCGGAGAAGAGGGTTTCTATTAAAACAGTCTGTATGTGATTTTCAATCAAATTTTTACCACCTACTTTCGCTTAACATTTCAAGAAATGAAATAATTTAAATTTTACAAGGCCATTTCATTTTCGTGTCTATATTGATAAGATAAGAGAACCTGGGCACAAGGTTGATTACAACCTCGTACCCAGCAAGGATTCCTGACTGAACGCTGTATCCAGTTCACGAAAAACAACAACAATATGACAAGATGTCGAGTGCAGTTCTTACAGAACTCAGTGAAATACAAAATCTTATCTATACAAATTCAATATGAAATATAAAAAACTCTGCTAGCACAGAAACAACCATATGAGCAACATATTCTTTATATATATACATTATAACCTAATGGGAAAATACACAAGGAATTTTTCATACCTACCTACTTATTATTGAAAAATACATTGCATTATAATTACAGTGATGAATTTGCTATGGACTGAAAGGTGAAAGCGCTTTCCACCTCGTTTCCGTGAAATTTAGGATTTTCTGATTTTGTGACTTTTCAAGTCTTCATCTTGCTGTCTCTGACGTTACGTAACCTTTGATTTTGGAAACGAGGGGAAACGTGCTGTAATGCGGAGTTTGAACTCAGCCTTGAAAATGATCTATTTTTTCATACATAACCCCCGCCTTCGACAATCTACAATCTACACGACAACACGTCCGAAGAGTAGCTTAAGAAGAACCAACTAATTATCCAAAATTATAAATTATGTTACTCTAACGACGCCGACACGACGGACATTCGGTCGGATGAACAGGAGTTTTCCAGTGATCCATACAAGGACCGGTAAGAATTATTTGCTTGTTGTTGATGTTCAGAAGACTGGGTCTCACGGGCGCTAAAAAAAACACGATGGAGTGTTATGAGTGAATTGTTAGGGGTGTAACAAGGAGGGGTGAGGGCGGTAACGCAATGAAGAGATAATGATCGACGATATTCGAGTGGAATGATGGAATGGTTACAGACAGGTATCACACTCGATTCTCTAATGTTAGTTTCCATACCATCATCTTAAAGAAAACTGTGTTATTCGTAAACTGTAAACTGTAAAACTGTAGTACCAGCATCATGGGATAGTTAAATGATAATACATATCGGTTATTATAAGTCACGTGATCATAGAAATTTCAACATGACGAAAACAATGGGTGAGGACGAAAACCATGGGGGCGTAAACCCTTAGATGAGATCGTTATTGGTGGAATTTGTACAGTTGTGTCCCGTCAAATTCTCAATGGACTGGACCAAGACTTCGAGATAAGGAAATTTATTGTGCGATGTAAATACTGACGAGACCAAAGCTTTTGTTCGAGATAACGCGTAGTTCGAGATAACGAGAGCCGACGATGGTGCCGACGACGTGCTCCATAACTTTAAAACGCAGTTTTGGAACAGTGGGCATAAATGGTATCAAATTGGGATGATTCTCGGAGTAAGATTTACTCACCAGCGTTGACAAAAATGTTTGTGAGGGTGAGGGTGGCTTTTATTCCATTTTTCCGACGATCCTGAGCCAACCATGAATTTTTCGATTTTGGTTAAAGGCATATGTCCCCAATCCTAAAACACAGAAGAATATGCTTGAGAGGTCACCTTTTAACAACAGTTGCTAGTTGAACCGTCATATAGCTCAGGAAGGATGTACAAAATTTCTTTGTGACAAGATTGCACTTATATCAATCATGTGACTATATATGACGAACCACTGTCAAAGGAAACGTACAGTTCAACACAGAAGTATCAACAATAAACATTAAGGACGAGACAAATCATGGCTAAACACATAAAACATTATAAGCACATTAAACATTATAAGCACTACAGAATGATATTAATAGAGAAATGATGAAGTGTAAACAAGGAATTAGGTAAGGCTCTTTGCATCGCCATCCGAATCGTCGTGGAAATCCACACTATTTCAATTAAAGGAGCAGTGTAAAGCCCGTTTATACATGTGAAAGTACGTGAGGAATTCGAGCCTATATAAAACCATACCTTTAATCTTTCGTACGTATCGCCAACAATACTGATGAAAGTGCTTAGTACAACATATATGAAGAAGGAGATGAAGGCATACAAATAGATTTTACTGAAGATCCAGATGGCTAAACTGCGTTTACTCATCTCTTGAAAAGTTGGGAACATGTCATCACCATTCAACAGAGAGAACAAGCATTCGGCTGTACGTAAAAATGTCGTAAACTGAAAGAAGAAACGTAAAAATGTCGTAAACTGAAAGAAGAAACAGACGTAATTTTTTCTTTTTTTTGCATCGACTTTACTAAAGAAATAGCAATAAAAAACTGGTGGAAAACCACTAGTGCCTAGGCTCCATGGTCCTTAAAACCAGTGAATAACCAGTAGTACCTAGGCCCTAGAAATCAAGGAAATCCAGAAAAAATCGCTTTGATTCCTTAAAGGATACGGCACAACCTCCAAAAACAAGCTACCAATTAGTTCTTTAAAAAGGTTGCAGGAAGGGACGTTCATTAGTCTACAAGGAGTCTCTTTTCAGGTTCCGAATGCACTTACCTTTTTGTGGTATGCTCCCAGAACAACCCAACCACAAAGTGTGAAGCCAAAAAACATAAACATAGCACAAAACATGAATCGAAGCAAACTTGGAGCAGCGGTGCGCAAAGTAATTAACAAAATCTGAAACAAGAGAAGAAGAAAGCGTTTAGGTTGAAAGCTTATTATTTTTGTTTGAAGGAATGAGACAACACCCACAAATGGTCTCGTTCACTAAAACAGAAATAACAAAGGTTTGGCAAATCATGATCGAGACTTAACTGGTCTGTGTTAAAAATGGAAAAGAACTTCTTACAGTGACAGGGTCCTGTGAAAAAACATCTCAAAGAAACTGATAACAGCCGATTATTAGAAAAAGGGATACATACATTATATTTCTTAAGATAAGTAAAAAACCGAAGGAGACCAATCCAGACCATAACCACACCAAGACCAAGAAAAACACTACAGATGTTGTAGTATTGAATATCCTAAAAATAACAACAAACCAACATCAGTAATTAGGAAGTCAAATGTTTTTTTTTTCAAAAAAGGAAGTCAAGGCTAAAAAAGGAACCGTTGAATGGTCAAGAAATTGAAAAAATACTAATTTGTCACGATTGATTAGGGATAAAATGACACCTAAGTTGCACTAGTACCCCAGTGGGCAAAAACGTCAAAAAATCACAGTGGTGAAGAGCATTTGTATTTAAATAGTGTATATACTTCTATGGAAATGCACTCCCTTACACTGATTTTTCAACAGATTTGCCCACTGAGATAAACATCAACACTGTGTGATGCACTTTCGTCTGTACAAACCATAAAAGGCTTTTATTCTACCATCAACCTTCTTGCATACAACATACAGGTGAAAACAAATAGAGATAAGTAAGCCAGTAAAGCAAGTAGTAGCAAACAGAAGGGATCGACACTTACCCTGTCATCAACATAAATTTTGTAGATTGAACCAACAATAGAGAGCATGTCGCTGAGAACAATAACTGCAAACCACTTGTTGACTAGTTCAACCAAATCCCATTTCGTGAAAGTTTCCTGGCGATACACAGTGAAGTACCGCTGAGCAGCCTTGAATTAATAAGAAAAACAAAACAGTATTACAAAGAGGAGAAAAACAACGATCAATGTAACAATGTAACAAAACCAAAAAATTATTCTTCTGGTTGTCCACTACATACCTTTGCAAGTTTTATAGATTTTAGGACCGAACGTATGCACAATAATATGGAGAATGAGCAAATTGCAATAACAAGTACATCAAATGCAATAAACACCATTCGTATTACTTTGGCATCTATAAAATAAGATATGACATCTTTACTGTTTATCTCATTCATAAGATCACAAGAAACAATTACACAGAAAAACCTGTGTATAACAATTACACAGAAAAACCTGTGTATAACAATTACTCTTGGATAAATAGACAAACAAATACCAACAATGAGCAGAAGCATAATATCATTTATTATGCGATAATGGTCTCTCATAGAATTTTTTCTTTTTTTTGGTTTTCCTTTTATGAAAACTTTGGATAGAAGAATTCTTACCTTTGCTGACTTTGTATTTCTTTGAGCAGCTCATTATATCTTCCGTCATTGAAAATGAAACACGCAGACGTCCATCATGTTTGGAATTATCAATTGTGATCTATGAAAAATAACAGTATAAACATAAACATGCTTGTACTGGGATATCGCATGAATATATACATGCTTGTGCTGGGATTCTAAGGGGTCAATATTTTCTACTACAATCTGCAGTTGAACTTTCACATCCCCATCTGGAAATAACAGAGCTTGATTGAAGTAAACTGTGAGCCATGACTTTATTTCTTACGAAAAAGCCTTTTGACTTATACCATCTATGGACCGAGAATATGCTTTTGATTGACAGTATGAAATCACCCGATCACAAGAATTCACATTGTTCAACTAAACGATGTTAGGGTGCTTAGACCCTTTTGAAGAAAAAAAAATTAGCCATTTTAAGCATGTTAAACATTGGAGGCATATATCTGATTTTAACCATTTAAGTCAATCAGTAATAACTTTGTTTCACACTTCTTGCAAGGCCCTCTATTCATCAGGTACTTGTGCAAATTTATAAATTGAATAAACCTACCGTATTTTTCATTAGCAAGCATTCTGGATGATGGTGCAGTTTATATCCATTCAAATATATGGTATTCATTTGAAATTTGATATTTATCATCTTCACCCTTTAACAAAGAGCAGATCATAATTTCTAAAACATCATCCAGAACGTTAGTCTTGTTTAAAAATAATGAAGCACACCAAGATGGTGTAGTAGCTAATTAATATCAAACAGAACTGCATAGGCAATTTGTAATTTGTAATATTGGTGAAAACTATCATTTTGAGACCAAAAAATTTAAAATTCAAAATATCTCATGATGGATAACAGAATAACAAAAGCAGATCTTGAAAGGTTTTATTTTTCAGAATTTGCTGCACAAATGGTTTAAACATTTCTAGTGTTGAAATGTTCAAAAAGTCACTGCAACAAAGTGCTTTTCCATTGAAGTGTTGTGTATATTTTAAAAAAATGTACTCCACCGTAGTGGCTTTTTAACTTATTTGTCCACTTATTTATAAATTCTTCCTCGTCATTTTCAGTCAGGTTCTACATTTCAGGTTGCAAATACGTCAGGGTAAATGACAGGGTTTCTTGCATGGTGTAACAGGCATAGCAAATGGATAAAATGAGAAGTGTTTATACTCTAGCTACAATTGTGTTGACAGTTAAAACAGAAAATGGAAAAAGCTTGAAAGTGCAACTATAGACTGCCAATTATTCAACTTAAACTACGACCATCAGCAATTTATTTAGTCCATAGATTTATCCATCAGTTCACTAAACATTAAGAAGGATAAATCTTATAATAATCGGTGTGGTGTGGTCACACTTTAAATTTAGAGAGAGTGATATAGTTTTAATTTACAGTCAAGTTCTTCTTAGTTGATCCATAAAATCTATTGTTTCTCTATCAAATCATCCATAAATACAATCCATTATTATTTTCCCACAAACAGTTAAATTTATGCAAGGATCGTATCATTCAACTAAACCATACCCTTGAGAGTTGTTGATACATGATTAGATGTACCGTCCAAACGAATGTGATAACCCTTCAGTAAACTATACACACCTGTCAAAATAGTGCTTGTTATGCAGAATATGACTTAGATTCGTTTTTGTCGTTAAATTCCGACAATCTGAAATAGATAATGGTAAACATATTCTACAACCTCCACAAGAATTTAAAACTCTAAATAAATCAACAACAGAAAATCAAGAATACTTGTAATGTCGTTGTTATGATCAATGTAAATATTATCCCCGTCTGTCTGATAGATAACTTCACAAATTAGAATGGGCATTGCATCACCATTGGGCAGCTTCGAGTGCCAAATTTTTCCTATTGTATTTGCAGGTGATATTTCATACTAAAATTATAACCAAATATTAATCGACATAACAAAATAATGATTAAAGTTAACTACAATTCATAAATTATTGTATAATTTTATAAAAAAACAAAGAAAAGTAATATATATTGGATGAAACAGGTCAGTTTTCATATCAAAAGGTACTCCTCTATTATACTATACAGCTTACAAGTTAAATCATTATCAGATTATTTTGTTCGGAAGCATAAAATACGAGTATTTTTACAATTCGGCAATCTTATGCCTTTTGTATTAAAGCATAGCAAAAAAGTTTAAGAAAGTATAATAACGTAAACCACAACATTGACCATTACATACCTCCTTGTGAGCAAATTGAATTGCTGTAACAAGTTCTGTCCTGGAATAGTAGGAAAACCCAACACTACCATCATAATCTTTGATAAACAAATGCTTGAACATTTTCTCTGTGTTTTTCATGAACTCAACAGCTGCAAAACGATCTGTACCAAACAGTATAACCTGAAAAGTGAAGATTTTTAAGTCATAGGCATATAGAAAAGCAAAAAAAGGTCTTCTACCACCTACTATATATTTATGTTATATTTATATTATGTTGCTTTATTTTATTTTATTATTCAGAGTATGGACTTGAAAATATAGACAGAAATTGAATGAACCATATGAGAGTCTACAGGTTGCAAAAAATACCGAGCAAAAACATTGACCACCAACCAGTGAAATAGTTTTACCTGTGTGGTAACGATGAATATCTTCAAAATTTGTATGGTTAACTTCCATGGTCTTCTACCCATTTTGTACTTTTGATATGGAGACATGAAATGGTATTTAAGTTTGTATCGCATTCGTTGTTCTTCAGCTTCGCTAGCCTTCCTGTCCTTCTTTTCATTTGCATAACTTTTCCACCATTTTGAAAAAATAGCTAAAGAAGACACAGTTTTGATGCTAAGCTTAGGAAACTTATTTGGTGACGTTGAAGTGTCGTTGTCACTGTTTTGTGACTGTTGTTCCTCATGTTGAAGTAATGGTTTCTTATCCTCACTGTCAGAATTCATGGATTTGCTGGCATCAACCTCATCTTCATCAGAACATAAACACCTCAATTCATCGTCATTCCCATTTCGTCTTTTACCCATATGAGCGGGATCTTTACCACTCAAGCAAACATCTTTTCTATTTAAACTATATGCTTTCTGTGGCTATACACCATACAAGGAAGACAAAAAGAAAAGAATCAGAATAAGTTGTGATAAAAAATCAACAATACAACCTACCATGGAAGGTCAAATCTCACATCCTCCCATACATACATGTTCAAATTTTTCCCATATTTCAAAATGCTGTTCTCTTATGAAAGTTGTTCACGAGAGAGCACAATACAAATTTTATTTTATAATATACTTATTTAAAACCTTAATTATTGAGAACCCGAGACACACCTTAAAAAATACCTAATATGTATTACTTAATGCCTTTTTATAATTTTTTATTGTCAAGTTTTAGTTTATTTTAACTACTACAAAACATTCACAAATATTCTCAGACATGTATCAAGAAACGAAGATGGATTGAAATCAGAAAAAGAGGTAAGCAACAACACTTTAAACAGCCATTATTCAAATAAAAATAAATATAAATTGTTTAAAATCTCTACCATGTTTTCTGTTAACAATGCTGTGCTAAGTATTGTCCAATTCACCTGTTTGCTACTTTCTGCTGATGTATAAACATGTACCTCTTATAATTTAATACATAGCCCTAAGAATTGAATAAAATCTTCGCATAATCATCTTAAAAGATAGCACCATTAAATTCTTATAGATTGCAAAACTTCTTTTACCAAATCTTTTCTTTTACAATGCATTAGAACAATTTAGCCTCTGATTTTAGCAAAACAAAAGAACAAAATAAGAACAGACTGAGGCTCAAATCCTTATTTCAAAAATTAAGAATAAAATGAGATTGCATTTCCCTGCAAACTTCAGGGTATGAATGCTCTCCTAATTGAGTTAGTTGCATTTTTAATATTTATTTATATATCATGTCAGTAACTGGTAAAAAATGTTGTAAAAGTCTTCTATAAGGTGGTTGCAGCATTTTCATTTATTTTTTTAATTCCAAAAATAAGAACAAAATCGGGCTGAATTTGAAACTGTATTCTTAACTTTCTTAACATTCTTAACAAAATAAGAACAATTCAAGCTAACTAAAAAGGATAAAAAAATATAAGAACAGCCAGTCTCAAGTTAGATTTTACTGGTTCTTATAAGTCCTTTTTGCTTTATATTATCATGGACAAGTCAATCCCAGAGTGCTATCAATAAGATTAAAATAAGGTTCTTCTTTCTTTTGCTCTAAAGGTAATGATTGATGGTAAATCATGAAATCATTAGCAGGTAAGGGATGTCTCCATTGAATTTAGATATCCATCAAGGATTTAAATTTATCAACAGATGCTCAGTAAAATCTCGAAATGTGATGGTAACAGAGCTTAATTGAATAGTAATTACTGTGGGAGTTCCTTGCAAGGATTGCAACATTTCCCGCCTTTCTTCCAGAGAAGTGAGCAGTGATGCTTGTAACAGGAAAAAATCTTGAAGCTGTATCCATGTATATATATTATTATTATATATTGCCTTTGTGTAGAAATTCAAGGAGATACCGTTAAAACGTGGTGACTTGAAACATCTGGGGTGACTTGAAACATCTTGGGTGACTTGAAACAGTGTCGAAAAAAAGTTAATTCTCATGAAATAGTGAACGAAAATCCAAATTTTCTTCAGATTCCATTCAGACTGTCTAGCACAACACTCGATGGAAAAGGTTTTTCAATCAAGGAAGTTCTTCGAAAGTTGAAGAAGAAAAAAGCGCCAAAATCAGTATATACCCCTGTAAAATAGCTTGTAACATCAACATAGCATATCGCAAAAAATTCCAAAGTAATTCCAGAATTTTATCGAAAAATATTTAAAATTGAGTTTTTTTTTTCACTCAATACATTTTTGGTCTCTTTAATTATTGCATAAATATTCTTGTCGATTATGATGCAATCATATCACTGATATGTGATAAAGTTCAGCCAATGGAGTTTTAGAGTTTCCAATTAATAGAAACCCAGTTGGCAAAATCGGCAAAAAAGTTACTCTGACGGAGAGAATTTTTACTGTAATTGTGTGCATATTTGTATAGAAATTGCATAACAGAAGTTGTGTACTTAATATTTTAATTTTTTACAATCTTTCACTACTGAAATTTTGAGTTTTCACACTCTCCACCACTTTATAAAAATGAAAGTGGTGTTAACAAAATTATTTTAATTTATGTGTAATACGCAAGTAATCATAGATCACACTTTTGTTTTGGCACTCTTTCAGCAACATTTTCGCACCGTTTCAAGTCACTCTCACACAATATATTTCAGTAGGTGTACTTTGTGAAGCAATAACTCGAGATGGTTCACATCAATTAGTTTAAAACTTTATTTTATCTGGAAAAAAAAGATGAATGGCACTTTTCTCAAAATTTCATTTGCAGATCTTTTCAAAAAACGGCAAATTTTGTTTCAAGTCACCCAGCTTACATCAACACAACGGTAACATCAATTCCATTCATTTTCAACTGACATCCGACTTGACTACTGACCAATATAGATTTGATTTATTTTTGAGGAAAAACAAGCACCATGGTCAAACATTGCCATACATTTTTTCTCGCAACTTTTAAAATTTAAAAAATAAGTGTTGTTGTTTTAAAAAGTGTTCAACTGTTCTGTGTATATATTTAGCTATTAAGAAGAATCCGAATATTGAGAAGAGAAAGTGATTTTCTCTCTCTTCTAAAATGTTGTGCAATGTGAGCTCAGACAAGATAATGGATATCAATCTTGACCTAGTAAGGATGAAAACGCAGATAAATCTACTATCCTGATATATATACATATACTCAACTTTCCAAGCCTGTTGTGGTGAGGTTTCTTTACAACATCTTCATCGACAGCGTCAACAATTGAGGAATTACATAAGGGCGCGTAGCGCCCGCAATGTAGTTCCGATTTTATGAATAAAATCGGAGGAAGATCTAACACTGGGTTTCCCAAGTTTGACTCGTGAAACAGAACATAGAGCTCCAGTCCGAACGTCATTGCCGTTCCTACGTAATGCAGGGGAGAGAGAAAAAGATACAACACAATTTATATGCCGCACTAAGTTATATATTTCTTGTAAACAAATAATGTTCAGCGTCTGCGGTTGCGGAATCCTAAATAAATCAAGATTAGTGTTAATTGAAACATGGTTATGGCAATTATACCACTAAAGGTCGTGGGTGGGAGGGCAGTGTTAGATCTTCCTCCGATTTTATTCATAAAATCGGAACTACATTGCGGGCGCTACGCGCCCTTATGTAATTCCTCAATTTTATTTCATAAAATCTCCGTCGATCTAACACTGGGTTTCCCAAGTTTGACTCGCTCAACAGAATAGAGCCCAGTCCTCACTTCCTCGGTTCAAAGCGCGGGGCACTGTTTTTGTACACCATTTCCTGAAATATTTTACCCTCTTGGACAATTTCTTTGTTGTAAAACTTCTGCCAAGTACTTTCGCTGGACCATGCGCCCCGTTTAAGAATCTCTGTCATAGGTACCCCACTTAAACTTGCTTTCGAAGTGGATGCTGAGCGAGTGGAATGTGCCTTAAATGTGCTTATATCAATTCCAGCTCTGGCAAGGACTTTTTTCAACCACCCTGATATTGTAGAGGATGTCACGGGCTTATGTGGTTTAAGGACACCTAACAGAAGTTGAGAGTCACTTTCACCAACTCGCCAACTAGCAGAACGACTAATGTATTCATTCAAGGTCTCTACTACGCAAAGCCGCTTGTCGCTCGGATATGCTTGATAAGTGACACTAGGGGGAGCTTTTCCCCTTCTCCAGCTTTTATGTAACTTGTTAAAGTAAAATTGATAAAAGTCTTTACTTTTAACCATAAAGTTAATATTAAGATGTTGTATTGCTGAAACTCTGGAGGCAGATGACAGGGCTAATAGTGCTGTCAGTTTATGGGTAAGGTCACTGTTTGACAACAACTTATTATCTGCTAGTTCTGTTTTTATAAAAGATAAGACAATGTCAACGTCCCATACAAAAGTGTAGCGCGGTTGTGGGGGTCGTTGATTGAAAACTCCTGCCAACAAAGCACATACTTTTGGATGTTTACCTACTGGAACACCATCAACAAATTCATGATAAGCCGAAATTGCAGATCGATGATTATTTAATGTCCTATATTGTAGGCCTTCCTGAAAAATTTCTGCCAGGTAATTCAGAATATCAGTTACAGGTGCTCGAAATGGATCAGCCTTTTTCCCACAGCACCAGCTAGACCACTTACTCCAGGCCGACTCGTAATTTGCAATGGAACTTGATCTCCGTGATTCAGAGATAAGTTTGGCAGCAAGGCTTGAAATTCCTTCGTTTTCCAAGCTATTCCTGAAACCTTCCAGGCCGCTAGTTGTAATGATCCTGCCGTTATTAGAGGATGGTAGTTTCCCTGGGGGTTTAATAGTAGGTCTGCCTTTAAGGGCAACATAATTGGTTTTCCTATGGACATCTGCAACAGTTGGGGGTACCATGGCTGGGTTTGCCATAAAGGTGTTACGATTATTAAACTTTCTACTTTCTCCATCAGTACTTTGTTTAGGACTCGACTTATTAAACTGAAAGGAGGAAATGCAAACCCTAACATCTGGTTCCAAGGCTGTTGCATTGCATCTGTAGCTATGCTGAGTGGGTCGGGTTTCCATGCCATGTATCTGGGGATTTGGTGGCACAGTCGAGAGGCAAATAGATCCACTCTCGGTATTCCTAGGCGCTTGGTAATTTCCCAAAATATTTTCCTTTCTAGTTTCCAATCTGAACTGTCCCTTGCATTCCGAGACTCCCAATCTGCCCTGACATTCAATTTGCTTGGCAGATACTCTGCAGTAACTGTGATCTTGTGAGATAGTAGGTAGTGCCAAATTGACTTGCTGATGTCTAAAAGGAATTGGTTGTGGGTGCCTCCCATCTTTAATAGATATGACAAAGCAGTCTTGTTGTCTATTTGAACATGTACGTGTAAATTGGACAGATTTTTCGTAAAGGTCAAAATTGCAAATTTGACAGCCAGAAGCTCCAGCACATTGATGTGGTAGGTTTTTTCCCTCTTGGACCACTTCCCTCCTGTTGCTATCCCCTTGCAATAGGCCCCCCAGCCTTTTGTGGAAGCATCGGTTTGGATAATCATGTTGGGTTCCTGCACCTGAATGTTTCTCCCATTGCATACTTTTAAGTTTTCTACCCACCACAAGAGTTCCTCCTTGGCTAAATTGCTTAATGTCACCAACCCCTTGTACGTCCCTTGTTTTTTCAGAGCTGATATTTGATCCATCTGAAGGTAACGAAAATTTATCCGGGCTGGTAAGACAGCTTGAACTGTGGAGGAAAGGGTTCCTATTAGTTTTGTCAAGGTTAAGATTGAGGTTTTTGGATATATGTATAGCTCCTGACACTGTTGCAGAACTTTCTTCATCTTCTCTTGAGTCAGGGATAGGGTCATTTTTAGAGAGTCTATGTGTAAGCCTAGAAACTCTATCTGCCTCGTTGGTTCGAAGAGTGATTTGTTTTTGTTGATCACAAAACCCAGGTGTTGTAATAAAAAAATCACTGTGTCCCTGGCAGTGTAAATTTCCTCCAATGTTTTCCCCATGAGAAGGATATCGTCCAGATATATGATCAAACGAATATTTATTCGTCTCAACAATGCTATTGGTACCTTTAAAAGCTTTGTAAAGATCCTGGGGGCTGGTCCCAAGCCAAAGCAAAGACAGAGAAACTCGTAAAGGTTGCCTGTCCAAAGAAATCTCACATATTTTTGGGACTGAGATTGGAGAGGAATAGAAAAATAAGCGTCCTTGAGATCTATTTTGCAAAGGTAGTCGTTCTTTTGCAGGAGGAACTTCAAGCAATGTAAACCTTCCATTTTGAAGTGCTCGTATGGGACAAAACCATTCAACTTTTTCAGATTTATTACAGGGCGGTTTCCGCCATCCTTTTTCTTTACCAGGAATATATTGCTTAGAAATTCCCCTGGAGTATGTTCCACTTTTCTGATGGCCCCTTTTTCCAACATTTCCTGAATTTCCTGGTCCGCTAACAAACACTGATCTTTTGTCATATGTGCAGGGTTTGGTATTTTTTCTTGAGTGGGAGGATGAATTAATGGGATTTTGTAACCCTTTACTATTGCCAGTATTTCTTGGTCTCGAGTTAATTTCTCCCAAGCTCTGAGGAAGTGCACTAATCTTCCTGCAAGAGGAACATTTGGAATTTGTTTTGTAAATAAATTTCTTATAAGTGGATGAACATTTGTTAGTGTTGATACAGGAATCAGTTTCGGAACTCTGTTGGATGAAGGTGCCATTTCCTTTTTGTTGTAAGAGGTCATATTTACCAGATCCTGTTGATGAGTTGTGGTAATATCTTCTGCCACCATTTTGTCTTCCCCTGTTGCCTCGATTATTCGCAGAACCGGAGTAGTAATATCGCCCCGCACTTGCCGGACTTTTGTTTTTATTTTGTGCAGGGCCTGCTCGAAAGGGTTTTTTAAATCCGTTGTATGATGATGCTCGGCTGCCAACATCTGCAAAAACTTCCAGAGTTCTCTTCCTAGACCTTTCAGTGTCAATGATGTGTGCACTGAATTTTTTTCCAAACAAAAATTCGTCGTTTTGTTCTATGAGGTTGGTCTTTTCCCTCAAGACCGATTTGGCCTTACGAGGGTCTTTAAGGAGTTGCTTAAGGACATTTAGTCTCCTTATGTACGCAACAGACGTTGATGCTTGCCCCAACAACATAATGCTCTTTTCAGCTAGAGTCATGAACTCCTGAACAGGCACTTCAATATGCTCGGAGGGCGAGGTAATCACGTCCTCCAGGCCCTTCCATAAGGATGCCAAAGGTCCCATGACCTGAGCGATTTTTTCCTGGAACTTCTCCATGGCTATATCGGTTGTAATACACGAGGTGTTATGTTCTAGCAATGATTTCAAAAAATCATCTAGTTTTTTTACTGTTCGTAAATTGGAAGGGATAGGATGTTTAGCTAAAACTCCCTCCTCAATGTCCTTGTCTGGGATATAATTTTGGAAATGTTTGTTTACATACTCAGCCATTTTGGCTGGTAAATCCCATTTGTTTTCGTCCCTTTTGGGTACTATTTTAAACGGTGTGTGGCTGGCCTCTTCACCTCCATCACTACCAGACGTGGTACTTGATGAACTTGATGATGAAGATGAAGTTGAAGAATACCTTCTTCTTCTCTTTTTCTTTCTTTTTCTCGTTGCCTTTTTTGGCTTCAACTCCTCCTCTGAAGTTGATCCCGAGGGGGACCTTTCCCTTTTTCGGGACTTTTTCTTTGAAGAAGATTTAGATCGGCCTCGATTTGTTGGGGTTGTCTCTACCTCTGAGTTAACTACAACACCCTCCTGTCGTGCTGGCTCGTTAATCGAGTTAATTCCAGCTACAAGCTCCTCGTGTTGTTCGTCAGTATCGTGTCGAATGCCAACAGCTTCATACACTGGAGAAATGATCGGAACATCCTTACGACGATCCCTTTCTTCGTCCATTTCGTTGAATTCTTTTCTAATTTTTGGAAATTTTTTAAAGATAATGGCGGATTATAAACTCTTATTTCACGTGCGTCTGTTCGCTTCACGAACAAAGTTAGAAAGAGGAAGTGAGGACTGGGCTCTATTCTGTTGAGCGAGTCAAACTTGGGAAACCCAGTGTTAGATCGACGGAGATTTTATGAAATAAAATCTCACTTGTGATTGTCTTGTGACAGTGACGCTACCATTATACTTTACAAAATCAAAACAATTATGATTTGCAAAGAAATGTGGGAAGCTCATTTTGCAGTGTGTTGTGACATCGAATCACGGTGTTTGTAAGGCTGAACGTCGTTTGGGTCACAGGTCTAGTATGGCTTTGTCCAAGCATGTTCAAGATATCGAGGTATTATGTGGTATTTGTTATTTATTATATGGTACCCTGGATTGTTTATAATTTTATCAAGATTTTACACACATTCTGAAAAATAAATTATGAAAGACTAATTAGAAAATTTAATCTCTGAATAAGCACTTTAAGTGCAAATTTTAATTGATTCGAAATTCACTGTTGACCATTCAAAATAATGACAGCCTGATAATCCATAATCAATTAAGTTTGTTTGGAATTGGCTACTTAGTTAATAATGTCTTTTACTCAACATGTACGTGCAATCAAATTCCTCATTTAGTTAGCGCATTTTTTCTTTGTTTTTGTAGAACATACTCCAGTTGAATCCCAAAGTTGCAAGTAATGCCAAGTGTGTTTCAACCAAAACAACTAAACGAAACCGGAAATACTGGAAAAGAAATGCAGATCATTCATGCAATGTATGTTTATTTTATTGGTTGGTTTTATTTATATATAGTTTTATCTGTATTATCTCTGTTATTTTCACTATACCAAGTTAGTCATAATTATGATTCTAATATGAAATGTTAAAAGATTATGCAAGTCATGTTATAATACCAAAGAGAAGAATTAAGAATAATGGTTATTCTAAAAAGATTATAAACACTGCATCATGAAAATTCCTTGAAACATCACTGTTATGCTTATAAAGTATCGAACTTTCCTATTGCCTGTTTAATTTCTTGTTTTAGAGTTGTCATGATTTGAGCAAGAATTTTGATGACATCAAACATACAACGTTAAGTGAACGAGCGGCCTTAAAAGAAGCCTTTCGGTAGGAAACAAACCATTTTCAATAGACTTGTCGTTATCATTACCAATTAATATTATATTAGTATTTCCTTAAGCTTAATTCATATGCACATAAAATGTTACGTAATGTCTTATGACTAAAACAATGTTCATTCATTCTCTTCTTAAAGAAAGTTTGCATAAGGTCTTGCAGGTGTTCATAAGCCTATGTAAGCCTCAAGAAGAAAATATTCAAAAAATTATATCGAACATTCAAAATTGACAACACATAGACGGTATATACCTGAAAAATTCCCCACAATCATATATGCTCTTGCTGTCGAAATTGTTGATTGATATACACCACTGATTAATCTGATTAATGAGCCTTTCTAGTTTTTGCTTTCCTTCTTTTCATTATTTTTTGCTGATGGTCTATTTCCAAACGTTCAAAAAGTATATTGTGTTTTTCATTGAAATAAATTTGATGTGCATTTGAATGAAAAAGGCATTTTGTTTTTGTAAGAACTTACGAAAAAAAGCTTGTTAGGTGTTATGACAAAAACTGCATACATATTTAATATTATGATTTTGTTTTATTTTAGGTGCTTAAAATGCGCTGATGCACCATGTCAAAAGAGCTGTCCAACACAACTTGATATAAAGAGTTTTATATCATCCATTGCAAACAAGGTATATTAATACTGAGGTGTTTATTTGCATGCTTTTGCAGCATGCATTAAATAGAAGGTTGTTATTGAAGTATAACACATAATGATGAATCAAATAAAAAGCTGAGAATTTTAAGTAACAGTTCCTTTTTTTCTAAAACTTTTAGCCCGCGTAAAAGTTTTTTACGGCTAATAATTTCGAAAATGATGTGCCGCGTTCCCCGTGTGTGTGAACCTCGTTACGAAAATTTTAATTAAGGAATCGTGACTCGTCAGTATAACCATGTTGTAGAGCTCGAAAAACTGATCAAAAAAATGTATTCAGGGTTGGAATTAAGGAAAAAATATCGCTTCGTGAAAAAATTAGAAAATTTTCACGTTTTATGCGAAGCACGAGTATATATGATTGCTATCTATTTGTTTATGTTTTTTGTTTTTCATATGAGTCTCTGTTTTTATTATTTTAACAGATCCTACCATCATCTAAAACAAAAGTTTATTTGTTTATATCCCAGGAAAGATAAGATCTAATGTTTTTGACAGAAATGGATCACCGTTTGAAAACACTTTCGCAAAATACAGCCGCCATTATTACAGCATTTTGCAGCCATGGAATCTCAAAGAAGTGTTGGACAGCACGTTGTACCGTATATCATTTTTCGTTATTGTTACACGTGCACCAATGCGGCACGTGCGAACGAATGAATGAAATATTCTCTAACAAAGAAATAAACGAAATGAAGAAAATTGTTGCGCAATGTGAATGAAAAGGATGTGAAGAAAAACAAGTTTACGAATCATTGATCAGAAATTTTTTATTTTGCATGTTTTATAAGTGGTCACACTAGTCTCCCACTTGCGTACCATAACGAACTTTGCAGATTGGCCATTTTAAGAAAACTGAGCATGCGAAAGAAAACTAACTACTCTAAACTGAAAATTAAGAGTTTGCGATAGTTTTGATGATAATGTGTTTTTTTATGTTTTCATTGAATTGAGAAAAATTTGTTTCAATTATGGAGCACGTACGAACAAAGGACAGATGTTCCATTAAAATATTTTTTCTTCTGAATGAAAACATGCTATTTTTTCGTCGTTCAATTTTATCCATAACGTGAGTGTATCACTTGGGTTTTTATAAAGTCGTTTTTCAATATCCAAGCGCTATGCGTAGTTAAAAATTTCAAAAACGATTCGTGAAAATGGGAGTTTTACAAATTTTTGAGTCGTAGAAACAAGAAATTGATTCGTGATTCACGAATAACGAATCCTTAATTCCAACCCTGGTATTGGATCGTTTCGCTACGACCAACCGTTGCTGAGATATCGTTATGATAACGTCATAGCCGCAGTACCAAATAAAATTTAGTCTCAAATTTTGCGTCACCACATCGCCCGTATCGCAGACCCTAAAACGTCAGTTATCCCCATTGGTCCTCAAGATATTTCCCCAAAAACGTTGCGTTCGATTGGGGATGCAATGCAATGGTTCCCCGTGATCATAAAAAAACTGACGTCAAATGCCACGTGCTATTATATACTAATTGTGAATGTGTCTTGCATGTAAATTTTTAAAGAAACCATCACTCAAGTTAAATGTGTTACACACGATTGCGGATTATTATTTCGGTTACTTTTCACGTAACAAAGGATGTTTCATGTGCATGTTATTCATAACTTTCAATTGTGCTCCCCAGTTTTATTTATGAGACTGATTTGCTTGAGAAAAATTCATGCTCTTCTGTTTCATTAGACTACACCATTGCGAGAAGTGTTATAATATAACAAGAGTAATAGAATCAGGCCCTATGTTAGAATAGAAAGGCAGCATCCAGTGGATGGAAAAGGCACAAACTTGGAGCGTACCGACAGCTGGAATTATTGGGAAGATTTTATGCTATTTTGACTATGTAGAACAAGGTGTTTTCTCCATACCAGCAAAGGGTTAAACTAAATGACAAAGTTGACCATAGATCTCAGTACGTCTTGCAATGCTGACAATCATCTATGTGTGATGGGATTTTTTTATCTTGAATTGTAGTGTGACTGTTATTTAAATTCCTGGCTTATTGACATAAAAACAAACATCGATAGACACATTTACAAATAAGATTAAAACTAAGCTGCTTATTTTAGTAAAATGTATATGCTTCGTTTCCCACCCAGCCAAAATTCTGTTCAAAGTCAGCAAAAAACAGTTGGAAAAAGAAGTGATCGAAGAACTTCATTTTAACTTTGAACAGGTTCATTTTAACTTTATTTTGCAGACTTTAAACAGGTTCTGTCAGTTGGGTTATCATAGGTTGTACATATTCATAAGTTATTTTTCTAATAATGTTAATGATTATTGTGATTATTGTAAACACACACATGTTGCTCTCCTATTTAGAGGCTTTAAAACAGAAGGACAAATCTTGAACACGTAAATAATCTGTCTTGAGAGCCAGTATTTAAAAGAATATAAAGAAACTAGTAACCTGGGTAAAACTTTTTACAGGTTTCAATTTCGAAAATGATGCACGTTAACCCCATTCTTCCTGTGTCAAACCCTGTGACGAAAGATATCATGGAATGATGAACAGAATGTGTACCCATATTGTAGAGCTCACAAAACTGAGCAAAAAATTCATCATTGTATTGTATTGTTGATCGAAGATTTTAATGTCGTCACAGGCTCGTCCTCCAAAAACCTTAGGCCCAAATATTTTTGTCAACCCTTTGTCAATATGCCAGATCCAAAAACATCAAGTATCCCTATTGGTTCTCGAGATATTTGCCCGTAAGTGTCACATTCCATTTGGGCATTTCCCCATGATAAAAACATCTGACTAATTGTAAAATAAAAGTCAGTCTTGTCAATGAAAAAAATGTCGGGCGTGGCATTAATTGCATGCGCAAAAGAGTTATTTTGTAGTTCAGGCGTGCGACTCTCAGTCATGTCAATATGAGGTGCGCTATGGCGCTAATGCTCGCTATAACGCTCCTGGAGTTAGTTAAGATGCGCTTTCAATGGCACACGTAGATACTCATAATGAACATGTCAGCGTTCGTGCTCAATTGACAAAAAATTAATAAGTATAATAAGTGATTATTAGTTGTTGCTATACTCGTTATATTCGTTATACGAATTCCTTTGTTCACCTAACAAAAGAATATGAAAACATAAGTGGTACCAGTAGGACTCGTTTTCGTGTTATTCAATGAAATTAAGAAGCGTCTTAGCTTCCAGCTCCCTTTAAAATATGATTTATCTTGACTATTGGCTGGTGTCTACTCAATTGTAGACACGATGTTCCCCAGTGAAAATGTTTCTGATTGGTCAATATTTCTGTACTTGTCAGCGAATTTTGCCAGAGTGGACTTTCTCAGTATGAAGAAGTGAAGAAAATTTGAGTGCCGCGCTTTATGTGGACACCGTCTTGTGAACAGTTACTACGTTGAGTCAAAATAGAGTAAATTCTTCAATCTTCCATTCTATTAAGGCGTTCCAAATAAATGCAGGATATTTACAAAATTGTTTAAGATATGAAAAGAATTCATTCAATCCAAGAAAACTAATTTTTGCGCCTGCAAGTTACGTGATTTAGGCGTGCGATTTATACAATAAAATCGCACGCCCAAGTATGATTCGGGTGTGCGCTGGCCAGTGCGATCACACACCATAAAATGACAAGACTGAAAAGTGGGATGCACATTTCACCTATTGGCGTAATAATAAAAGACAGTTAATTTCAAATAACTTTGTTTCAAATAAGCATTGTTCAGTTGACTTGCATCAACTGACCCCTTCTCCTAACACTTTATCGGAACACTTGTCTCTCTTCGAATTCTCATCCTTTGACTGTTCAGGTCCCAACATGTCATAAGAACTTTTATATATCTAGCTTTTTCCCTCGAACTGCTCACCTCTGGAATTCTCTCCCTTATAGTTGTTTTCCTGCTGAGTATGATCTGCAATCTTTTAAATCCAGGGTTAACCACCACCTTGCTCTGTCTTTATAACTCTTCTTCCTTTTCTTGTCTTGTAGCTCTCTGCCTAGTAGTGACTTCCGCCTTGCAGGGAGTGACCCATTTAAAAAAAAACAACTTGTGAAGCAAGGATGTTCTGACTCAATCTGATCTGTCTCTTTTATTGTGTTGAACGTGTGTGTTTACATTTTTTTGCATTTTTTAAAGGGTATCTTCCTGCATGATTAAAAGCAGGCCTGGTCGTAAGAGGCGTGCGATCGCACGCGCACGCCTCCGCACACGCCAAGATTTATTTAGGCGTGTGGCAATCGCACGCCTGGCTTGTAATGACAAGTGTGATAATAAATGTTTATTTAAAAGTCAACAAAATCTGTCCCAAAATGTTAAAAGTTTTGCTTCGGAAATTGTTCATGTGCTACGATTTAATTTTGCAATAACGGAACGAAACTTTGCTACCATTTCAGAAGTGAGGTCTCCGATCGATTTGGAATACAGTAGTGGTTTTAAATTAAAAATCAGTGCTCACAAATTTTATTCGTTTGGTAGTAGAAAACAAGCCTACTCCTCGAAATCCACTGTGGAATGAAGAAGGAGCTTCGTGTGCACGATTTTATTATGTATTATATTTAATTGTATTATGTAGTTTTCTCTTTCTTTTTAACGTTCTTTTAAGTTACAAAAGTATGCGCAAGGTTGCAGTTTCGAAAACGGGGGTGGTTACACGTACGATTTCACTTCGGCAATCCGAAGTGAAGTGAAGTGAACTCATTTCGGTCTCCTCAGAAACTCCATATGTTGTTCACACGTTCTAGGTGAAGTGAAATTTCACGCCAGTCTAATTTCACTTCTGTCAAAAAGACAGAAGTGAAATCTCACGCCGGCATGAAAAACATGTGTATCCCAAAATATTTGTGCATAAACAGAAGTGAAAAGTAATCTTGCAACTTGATAAATGTTTTATGAAAACAAAAATGTACAGAAAATGATGATATCGTGTTTTTAAAGAGAAAGTCATTTTCGCAATCCCTTTGGAAAGTGTTGAAAATGTCTGACATTACAAAATTGTAAGCATTTTTTTATGTTTTTTTTTCAAATATAAACCATTTTTAACTTCGTTACTATTTGGAAACTAGGAGCATTATTGCTTCATTTTGAAGATGACAAAGATGACTTTGGTGCTGGACGATCTTTAAGGCTATAACTGCTTGAAGTTGTAATAACAGCAAAACGGTGGTTAAGCTTTTGATCTTAAGACTTGACTGCTTAAGCTCGTTCATTTTTTTTTCTCTGTTTTTTGAAAAAGACAAAATATAAGTTGAGACAAATCTTTTAGTTTATCATGCTGCAAGTTGCAAAATTAACTTTTGACCCGAAGTGAAAGCGAATTGAAATATACCCGAAGTGAAGTGAAGTGAAACATACGTATAACCTAAAAAAATTTCAAACCGGCATGAAATTTCACGCCGGTTTGACTTTCACTTCGGATACGTGTAACCCACTCCTGAAAAAATAGCCAGCCAGGTGGTGACGAGTTAATGGAACAGAAACGTCTTTAATTTAATTCAAAAACCATTGGAATTCAAACTTAAACGATGGAGAGTGATACAAATTTTTTATTTTCAGGTTTATTTTTTCTCTTTGTAAACTTTTGAATAAATTTTATTTACCGTCAAAGTAATCTTTTATAGCTAACATTTTACGTTCCGATCTTCAAAAACGTTTCGTTTTATTAATACATTCTCTGTGAAAATCTCATTATTTTTACATTATATGACACATTTCAAATTTGACTTGATCATAATAAAGAATGAAGATCGTTGATCTTAACTGGAAAAATCGATCGCACATCTGTCAAAAATTTGCACGAGCGCACACCATAACTGATATCGTCAATTAAGGCGTGTGATAACCACACGTCTGCTGTTTTTCTTACGACCAGGCCTGAAAAACGTGTCTTGCCTAACTCTAGGAGCGTTATAGCGAGCACTATCCCTCGCTATCAAGCAATCATCGTATTTCACAAAATCTGATGGTCCTCTTGTTTCAATAAAATTAATTCTGACCGGTCAAGTTGATCGACCATTAGAAAAAATACATGATCAAGTGCCTTATATCGCCGGTCATTGACCGCTGACCCGCCGTAATTTGCAGCGCTGTTGAAAGAAATTTCAGGAATCTCAAATGCAGCTCTATTAGATAAAAGGGCATCTCATAGTGTCCTCCCCCCCCCCCCCCCCCCCCCCCCCCCCTAGTCTGCTGGGGGGGGTTTAGATTTTTGAAATTTGGCCGCATGGGGGGAATAGCAAATTTTGCATTTCTTGAGGGGGGAAAGGTATTTTGTGGGGGAAGCTTTTCCTTGGGGGGGGGGGGGGGGGGGGGGGGGGGATCATTTTTAACTGTTCATATTTTCTTAATTATTTTCAAAGTTTGTTTATATTGCTTTTATATTGTTTATATTGCTTTGAAATCTAACTCACATTGAACACAAGACTATTTTAGACAGCCCATTTTTTCACATTCAGAAAGTGAGACTTGATATTTTTGAGAAGTTTTGAGAGAGGAAGAGAGCATAGCCTACAAAGAAGAGAAAAAAACATTTTATATACCCGTATGCATATATATTGATCATGGTTTACATCTACATTAAGGGTGGGGGAGTTTTCAAAATACTTTGCTTGAGGGGGGACCCTGACCCTAGGGGGAGGCCTTTGCTTGGGAGGGACCAGGGGGGTGGAGGACACTATGCATCTAGATCTATTGCACTTTGACTCGTTGTTTACCCCTATTTTGCTTGTGACCTTCATGTAATTTTTATGTTAAAATCCACTTTCAGAATTATTATGGAGCCTCCAAAGCTATATTTAGTGATAATCCTCTTGGACTGACATGTGGCATGGTTTGTCCAACAAGCGATTTATGTGTAGGAGGGTGCAATCTCTATGCATCTGAAGAAGGTCCCATCAACATTGGTGGCTTGCAACAGTTTGCAACTGAGGTAGATGTTTCACAAAATGTTTTTGTGTCAATGACTCTGTCTATTGTCATGGCTGTAGAAATCAGGAATATTAGGCTAACTAATGTTTGTTAAATTTTAGGTGTTCAAGAAGATGAAAATACCACAAATACGAGATCCTAACATGCCAACGATTGAACAAATGCCTGCTAGCTACCATTCAAAAGTGAGTTATTCACCGCTATCCTTCATTAGGCCAACACGTTCTAAAGTATTTTGTGATCTTATCCATATTGATAGATTGCATTGCTTGGTTGTGGGCCTGCGTCTATAAGTTGTGCAACATTCCTTGCTCGTCTCGGTTATTCAGATGTAACTATATTTGAAAAAGAAAAATACCAAGGTGGCCTAAGGTAAGAGGTTATTTAGAAATGTCAGTTGCCAGAAATGGAAAGAATTAGTTAATTAAAGAAACCTGGTTTTTGTGTTGTTTGTTTTTCCTTAGTTCGTCAGAGATTCCACAATACCGTCTCCCTTACGATGTTGTCAATTTTGAAATAGAACAGATGAAAGATCTTGGTGTAAAGGTATTGATGAATAGAAAGCTAATGACAACTAACTGGAAATTTTTCTTTTCTGTGATACTGATAACTTCTATGATTTCTCAGGTTGTTCATGGTAACGCATTGTCAACAAAAGATGGCGTAACAATAGAATCGCTGAGGAAAGATGGATTTAAAGCCATATTTGTTGGTATAGGTCAGTCACATTATTTCTTTTTATTTATTCTTATGGCTGTTTACTGTTCTTTTTGTTTCTAGTATAGCAGATGAATGTCTGTCACTCAGGTTGATAATAGTTAGCCATTCATCCTTCTATAAGTTGAGCCAAACAGGCAAACACATTCTCTATGTTAAACTTTTTCAACAATAGCTAACCTATGTCCTTTAATGTTTTTTATTATTCCAACAGGTCTACCACAGCCTAAAGTAGCTCCACAGTTTAAAGGATTAACTGTCGATCATGGCTTTTATACATCGAAGGACTTCCTTCCACTTGTTTCCATGGCAAGTAAACCGGGTAAATATCTTTTTCTTGGAACACATTAAGTAATGGTTTCCTACAAGCAGATTGTAAACAAGTCAACAATCACCGTTTTTTTCTGGTCAAAAGAAGAAAACATTTATAGTTTTGTTAATATTTTCATAACAAACAACATGCAACGATCTGAAATGCCAGTTCAACTTCACGGTTAAGTTCCTAAAGTCAACAAGATTTACGTGACTCAGTTTAATTCTATTTCTTCTCATAGGCATGTGTGCTTGCAAATCATCTCTACCAGCACTGTATGGTAATGTGATAGTGCTTGGTGCTGGAGATACAGCCTTTGATTGTTGTACATCAGCTCTACGCTGTGGTGCTAGAAGAGTTACAGTCATATTCCGTAAAGGTTTTACTAACATCCGTGCTGTCCCAGAAGAAATGGAATTAGCTCGTGAAGAAAAATGTGAATTTTTGCCGTTTATGTCTCCAAAGGAAGTTCATGTTAAAGGCGAAAGAATTGTTTCGATGGAATTTTATAAAACTGAACAGGTAGTCCTCGTTATGTTTGTTTATTAAATTTTGATCAGCAGTAATTCTGAGGTCCTAAATTTTGATCAGCAGTAATTCTGAGGTCCTAAATAATTTAGACATATCATTTTGGCTGTAGAAGATGGTAGGACTGCTTCATCTAAGCACCTAAGAACATAAGAACAGATGTTATGTTCAAGCAATACTCTCTGACTGCTAAATGTAATTCTTTACAAATAGCTAAAAGATATTCTTTACGAATCTTTATAGTGCAATAGCGACTCAGATGAGGTCTTTGAAGAGCTTCTCTGCAGTTGTTCAGTTTCTAATTGCTAAAATGAATTGGGAAAGTATTAAACTACATTCTCCAACTCTTCAATGAGGATTCATCCAATAAACTTCCACTACAAGACTACTAGTTTTCGTAACAAGACTTTTGTCCTAACATTCTGTTTCTGTAGCTTGATGATGGCACTTGGATTGAAGATCCTGAGCAAACATTGAAAATCAAAGCTGACTTTGTTATATCAGCCTTCGGATCCACATTAACTGATGAAGATGGTAAGATGTTTATTGTTGATTCAGAAGAATTCAAAATTGTGGGAACTATCAAAATATGGAAGTGTGAAAAGATACTGAAAAGACACATTCTTCTGTGCATTCGAAGCAAATTCAAATTAATAAAATTTCTAATACTTTTTTCCTTCTGTTTTGTAGTGGTTTCTGCTCTCTCCCCATTAAAATTCAATAAGTGGGGTACACCTGAAGTAGATCCAGAAACGATGGCAACAAGTGAGCCAGATGTTTTTGCTGGGGGAGACGTTGGAGGATTAGCAAATACAACTGTTGAATCTGTTAACGATGGAAAGCATGCTTCGTGGACAATGCATCACTATTTGCAAGTGAGTACAGTATCAACTTTCCTACACAACTGTTCTTCCTTATTCAATCTAGTGTGTTTTCTTTTAGCAATTGTCTGGCACAGTTATACCGGCTGAACCAAAATTGCCCTTGTTTTTCACTCCAATTGATTCAGTTGATTTAAGTGTGGAGATTTGTGGGTTAAAGTTTCCTAATCCATTTGGCTTGGCATCTGCGCCACCTACAACAAGTGCACCAATGATGCGGAGAGCTTATGAGGCCGGTTGGGGCTTTGAACTTACCAAAACGTTTGTATTGGATAAGGTCTGTTGAATTTGTAAAATCTTCACTAATTAAAAAGAGTTGTTTAAAGATCCATTTTGATCTGGTTTTTATCTTATTTACTTTTATCTTTCATGATGAGAAAAATGTCTTTTGAAACCATCAGATCAGATAATAAATCTCTTTGTTGTGAGCAATATTGATCTCACTATGTAAGCGACACATTGTTTTTTTCTGAACAGGATTACATTACAAATGTTTCACCACGTATTGTTCGGGGTAGCACTTCCGGCCATCTTTATGGTCCTGGTCAAGGCTCGTTTCTGAATATAGAATTAATCAGTGAAAAAACAGCTGCATATTGGTGTCAAAGCATTACAGAGCTTGTCCGTGATTTTCCTAACCAGGTAAGTTCAGAACTTTGTCAAGTATATTTACTAATTCAACTTTGCGATATTGAAATGATAAATGAACGTGAATTTTTATAACTTTAATAGTTTACAAGCCAAATATCAATCTTCCAAAACTGAAAACATTTTGTTGATTTCATCCCCAGCAAAACGACTGATTTTTCTTCTTCCTAGTTTCTTTTTTTGTCATTTTATTTTATTTGCTTATAAGTGATTCCAGAAATCATCGCTGATGAGTTGACATAAGGTCAACGAAAATATTATGATGAAAATAAATTATTGTATACTTATAAGCGAATAAAATAAAATGACAAAAAGGAAGCTAGAAAGAATAAAAACATTTTCCTTAAGAAGAACTGAATGATTTAAATTATTCTTTCATAGGAAATAAAATTAGTAAAGAAGTGTTCTTTTGTAAACTTTCACAACAATGTTTTCAATTTCATTTCTGAAGATCATTACATACTAAGACCTGTCATTCATTTTTGTTCATCCTAAGATTCTGATTGGTAGTATCATGTGCGGCTACTCCAAAGAAGACTGGACAGAACTCGCTAAAATGGTGGAAAAAGCTGGGGCACATGCTTTAGAATTGAACTTGTCCTGTCCACATGGCATGGGGGAAAAGGGCATGGGTTTAGCATGTGGTCAAGACTCTTCACTTGTCAGGAACATATGTAAATGGGTCCGAGCTGCTATAAAAATTCCATTCTTTGCGAAGTTGACGCCAAATGTCACTAACATTGTGGATATTGCAAGAGCTGCTAAGGAAGGTATATCCATTATGCTAACTTATTTTTTTTTAAGCTCAACTTTTCTATACTGTTACATTTGACGGGCACTTCAAGGGGAGCGGTTACTGCCCACTCCAGCTGACAATCATCTCAATTTGGCATCAATTTATAACTTATACCTCACCCTATTGCCTTTTGAACCCGAAACTCTTTAACTCTTCTGTTGACTATGTTAAATTTGACCAATTCTTGACCAGGTGGTGCGGATGGTGTGACAGCCACGAATACCGTCTCTGGCCTCATGCATCTTCAAGGTGGGGGTGAACCATGGCCAGCCGTTGGTCAAGCAAAAAGAACCACATATGGTGGAGTATCTGGAAATGCCATTCGACCAATCGCTTTGCGAGCAGTATCCGCAATTGCTAATGCGATCCCTGGATTTCCTATTCTTGCAACAGGAGGAATTGATTCTGCAGATGCTGGCATGCAATTTTTGCGAGCTGGTGCTAGTGCACTACAGGTATTGTTTCCAGTATGGTGATGATAAAACATATGTTGACGGCCACCAATTTGCACCTACAGAGCAGTTGACTTCAGAAAGATATTATAGAGTTATAAAAACGTTACAAAGAACTTCCTTGAAGTCAAACACCGTAGTTTGTTAAATAAGAAGATTTTTTGGTAATATAAAGTGTGGTGGGGACCATGTTCTACTTCCAAAGCAAACATCGTGCGTGGTTTCGGAAAAATTTCGTGATTTCAAAAGGGTTTTATAAAACTGATTAATAACTTTCTGATTATGAAAGAGAACCTGTTTGTTTAGCCATAGTGTAGTGGGAAGGTCCTTTAACTTTGACCACCCTTGCCAATATAAGCCAGAGACCTGGGTTATATTGATATTGAACTCTCTTTGAAAGTGGATCGTCAACCCATTGGTTTATAACACTAGTTTTTGGCAAGTATCTCTCTCTCTCTCACAGCAAAAAAGCCATCACTCAACCTATTTCAATTTCATTTGTTATGTAGGTCTGTAGTGCCGTGCAGAACCAAGACTTCACGTTGATTGATGACTATTGTACCGGTTTGAAATGTTTATTGTATATGGAAGCCTGTGAAGAATTCCAAGGATGGAATGGTCAGAGTGAGCCCACAGTACGTCATCAAAAGGGGAAACCGGTCCCTAAAATCAACGATATAATCGGCCAGGTAAGTTAGGCCACTCTGTCTTCCTTGTTGTTAAATAAATCATCAACAGATGGCTTGCATAATCTTAACTTGTGACGTAAGCACCGGTATAATTCTCGTTTCTGGATCCTCTCATTTTTAGATGAGAAGGAATCTATATACTTTCTGAGGGTTTTTTTGTTGAAAAATTGATCTATAGAGATTGTTAGTTCCTGGTTCTTTATCCATCACAAACAGTGAAATTTTGCTCTTTAGAACTTGCCCCACTTTGGTGAATTCAAGAAAAAGCGTGAACTTCTAATAGCAGAAAGTAAGAAGAATTCTGACATCCTTGCAGATGAGTTTCACCCACAACAAGTACGCCCGCCTGTTGCGCCTAAAAGACAGATTCCAAAAATTAAAGTAAGTAAAATTCATAGAAAGTAACAATGAGTGAGGAAACTTTATAAAACTTTTCAAACGAGACTTTTTTCCTATGCACAGTACCAAAATGGCGTTTTACCGCCCTGGGCATTAGTCATTTGAGTTGGGCGTTAAGAATGCAAAACTTATTTGCGCCCACTCGGGAAAAAACGCTTTTATTTGTGCGTTGAAGAAAAACGTAAGCAGTGAGAAAATTATATCGACCGTGATATTCCTGAGTGATAGCTTATAACATAACTCGGAAATGTTCTCGTGAATTGGTACGTTTATAGGGTCGCTTATGAGAGCTAGGAAAGGTTCTTCCAGTTTTTAAAACAAAAAAGGAAAAGAGTATCAGGATTTTCCTTGGATGACACATCACCATGATCAACAGTCACGTATTTACCACGATGAAGAATTTGTGTCTTCTATGGAAGATGTTTGGCCTTGGCACCGGAAATTACGTCAAATATTTCGGATGAATACCATTCTAATTTTACTTGATGTGATAAAATCATGAATTATTCAAAACTATTCATCTTTCTTTAATAATGGATTCTCGTTGCTATAGTTATTTTCCCTCGGCTCGTGAACTGTGATGGAATGAATAACGTGAGTGTGTAAATATGAGGCTTTGATCGAACAGCGAAGGTTTTCAACATGTGTAAATCTGGTGAGAAAACGTGAGTGAAACGGATTAAGTTCAATGGAGAGTTATCAAGTTTTGTTCTGTATGGCGGTATTCTTCGCTACCTTTTATCTTACCACGAGCGAAGCGTTGAAATGCTTTTTCAAGTATTGTCCTGTTCTCTGACTACTTCGTTCATCAAACACCTATTATGAAAGAATGACTAATATTTGTCGAACTTCTTGAAGTGGGATATGAAGGTATGAAACTCGTCACCTTTACTGGCGGACAGTTGAGATGACCCCCTCCACTTTTTTGCTAAGAAGTTTTTCATAACTAGGAGGGAAAAAAATGTTTTTCTTCTTTCATCTTAAACCGGTGCCGCGATTCCTTCCTTTATCATGAACCTCTCCAACTTATGACCCATACTTCTCGTTTTTCTCCTTAACAAACCGTACGGAGGTTATGAAGAGAAATCTCTTTATTTCCCTTGATAGGACATGGTCGGTCAATCTCTCAAATACATTGGTTCCTATGGTGATCTTACCAACAAAGAGCAGGTTGTCGCAGTAATCGATGAAGACATGTGCATCAACTGCGGGAAATGCTACATGACCTGCAATGATTCTGGATATCAAGCCATACAATTTGACCCGGATACTCACATACCGCACATAACAGACGACTGTACTGGCTGTACATTGTGTGTGAGCGTGTGTCCAATCATTGGTAAGACTTGTGTTTATACGATCTCCGTTCAGAATCTCTACCCCACTGGGAAAATTTGTTGAAAAATCTCTGCGAAAGAGTGCATTTCTAAATATGCTATTTCAATAAAATGCTCTACGTTGCAGTGACTTTTGGGACTGTACCCTCTAACATGACGACATAATACGAGGTGATACTTGTTGTTGGCCATAACAGAAATTCGAGACAATTGTATTGTTCTCTCGCTATGTCAGAAAAAAATGTTGAAAATTTCTTTCTCTTGTTTCAGATTGCATCACTATGGTTACCAGACCAACTGAATATAAACCAGCACGTGGCATACCTCTAAAAATCGCCGTCTGAACGAAGCGTTACGATGGAGAGTCAGCAAATGTCATGAAAGCGATTAATTCGTTGACGAACCACTTCACCAAGCTAGATTCGTTGACGAACCACTTCACCAAGCTAGATTTGTTGACGAACCACGTGACAGACCTCGTAACTGAGCGATTTCTAACTATCTGGTATCACATGTAATTTTATATCGCATACGGAAATTTTACATGACACACGGTAATATTATATAGCATTTTATATAGCATTTTATATAGCATAGATTTTTAATTTTAATTCCACCAAATTTATTAGATCTCATGATAAATATTTGCAGCAAATATCGATGACGTTGATTGAAATTTTGAATTCATAGAAGTATGTATATTTCGAGACAATCCTTTCTACACCTTTGATGAAGCTCAGAGGGAAAATTTGTTGAGAAATCACTGCGGAGGAGTACATTTCTATAGAAATATACACACGATTTCAATAAAAATGCTCTTCCTTGCAGTGACCTTTTGACGATTTTGCCCGGTGATATTGCTACCTCGTTACTTTATCTGTGGACGCACAGCACCAGTCCAATACGTATAGGAACGCCTTAAAAACTACTGCATAAACATACGTTAAGAGTGCACATTACTTATTGTTACAATATCATTGATACTTAAATGCTAGTTCAGCCTGTAAAATTTAGCCTGAATTCGTAATCGAGTTCCGCTTATAAACTCCCTCCCAAACTTCTTGGTATTTTACGTTTAGTGTTTTTTTTTGTTATTTTAATTTAGTTTTTGACTTGCCTGTTTTCTCGTGACACTTATCGTTCTGTTATTTGAAAGATATATGCCAATTTTTCTAGAACGAAATAAAAGAATGTGCACAATAGTATATACTCCCCTCCTACAACGAGAAATCGTATTTCGTGTATTCCTATAAACCTTGTTTATCCAATATAATCTAAAAAATAGATATCTACTCTACATGCATAAAAAAAGTGTGGTTGTTTCCATTATCCATTATCGCCTTCATTTTTAATAAGGTTCTTCTTAAAATCTGTTACAAGTGCGTTTTTTTTTTTCTCGACTCTCGAAAGATTACTATTCCGAGCCCTCCAAGTGGTCGCAAATTGCGTGTTGTAACCTCTTGAATTATTTATTCAAAATGATGTAAATCGACAGGGGGGTTTGTTTTATGCTAGTTCCGTTGGTGACATCTGTCGGAGAAATTTTCCAGTGCACACTCCATCCTCAATATCATGTTGTTGACATCAGATTTTGAGTTTTATGTGGCAAAATCGGAACAGCTTGTTTAAATCGGAATTAAAAACTCTTATATGTTAAGAAAGAGCTTCTATTTGCGAGGTTTAAAATGAACACACCGTATGTGAAGACAGCACCTGCAGTTTGATTATAAAGAAAACAACCACGAAGGAGAGTGGCAATCAAAAATTCTGAGGGAAAAAATAGGTTATCAATTCAAGAACAACAGAAAGAAGGAATCTCTTTTTCCTATTGTTTGTAAAAAAAAAGTTGAACAACCTAAAAAAAAAAATAAATGAACATGAGGCTGTTGAGGAAACAATAGAGAATAATGAAAAAGAAAAACACGAAGAAATTGAGAGGTTCTTCTCGACGTGAAGACAAGTACTTTTAGTTTAGAGTATTAAGAACATGTGGACGTCTGTTTCTTCAATGATTTCACAATTTACGGTCAGTGTTAACAATGATATTGTTTATTAAATCTTTTTGATAGACAAGCAAGGAGTTTTTGTGTTTGTTTCGAAGAAGTAGCTTTTTGTGTTGTTTTTGGACTTCGAGACTATTACACGCGTCAGAATATTCCCGGGTTTTTTTGTAACTAAAAGTCCTGATATCCGTTAATTTTCGAGACTAATGTTTAACGATATAAAAATACATATCATCAAGTGTGTTGTTTTCGTGAGATCGTAAAATTGGGTGACCTTGTCCCCAAGCTTTTTGCCTTTTCGGTGAATATTGTATAGTCGAGCCCTGAGGACGAAAGTATGAGTTGACATATTTTGTTGGAATAACTGAGTATAACTGATGAGAAAAACAAAAAAGTATATATTCAAAATAAATTATTTTGTCCAAAAACCACGCGAACAACGCAAATTACCACTGCTAACTACTGGCTGATATAAATCTTCAATCACAGAAACATAAGTTCATATATAAAGTTGATAGAAATTGTAATTTAATTTTTTTTTCATATGTATGTATTATATTACTATTTATGAAAATGGTTTGATATTGATGTGAGATAGGTTTCGCCATGGTCAAATATACAGATTTCGTATAGTATTCACCAACAGGTCTTCATAATATTTTCATTGCATCGTGTAAGAATGACATTGTTACTTATGATGGTATGTTCTATGTCCTCATTGAGCTTATTAGGTTAAATATGTTTTGCTTAAGTTCTTAAGATCACCTTTGTTCAAAAATAAATAAATAAATAAATAAGAAAACAGCTTGGATTTCGTTTCGATATTGTCTTCATATGTTAGCGTTGATAAAAATTGGCAGTAATAAAAAAAGTCTAACTTTCTACAATATTTATTTAATTATTTCTTTATTCAAGGGCGGTTTTGATTTAAGGGCGCTTTTATATTTAAAGGCAGCTTCTTAAAGCGTCTATTTGTGGGTGGTTTCCAATCAAATTATACAAATATTATAACGTTAGGACGTATTTCTAAGTTAAACAACAATTATCGTCTTTATTAAAAACTTTCTTTCTTCCTTAGATATGGTAGAATGTTCTAACAACCAAAATGGCGGACGATCTTGACACGTCACAACACAGTCCACAAAACAAAAACCGAAAATTGAAGAACAAACAAACTACTCGATTTTACGCCCTCAAGTACATCGAATCTCATATAAACGGGAATGGGGCGCATCCGTCGTCTACTACATCTCACGTAGAGTCTTCATGCCTGACGAATCCAAGAAAATACTTTCGCATGGTGTATGGACCAATGTTGTGTACCCTTCTTGTTATGTCAGTAGTAGCCACTCTTGCAGGATCGGCACTCACGCTAGCTGGATACTATGTCCCAAGACTATCACATAACAACGAAATTTCCCATCGTCATATTAGTGAAGGAACTACTTCACGTCACAACGATGAAACTTTAAAGAATTTACGTATAGCCGGCATTGTGTTGCTATCAGTCGGTGGTGTCGGCATGACCGTTTTAATTTTGACGCCGATCATTTTCTTACGACGAACAGAGTATTCAACCATTCCTACAGACGACAAGCCGAAAATGTCGATGCGAATATCCCCGACATTGATTAGCATTACACAAAAAACATCCGATTCGATTCATTGCTCGACCGTTAAAAATCCGATCCAACCTTCTCGGAAGCCGCCAAGAAATTCAAAACGCGGAAGTCATCATTGTCACCGGGGTAGATATGACAAAGGATTTTTATCTCCCGATTTAAATCGAGGACCGATATTCATAAGTGACGCTACATGTCGGATTAGTGACCATAGACTTTCTGGATCATCGGGTTTTAGTACACAAGAATCTGCTGACGACGACAAAAGACAAAAAAGTGGAAGTATGACGTCAGAAGGTAATGTCACTAGGACGCCTTTAAAAGCCGGAAGGTTTCACAGTCTACAATAGGTCCTTCCAAATCATCTCGATGCATATCGAAAGGACGATCTGAAAGATAGGGTCTTGTCATCATATTTTACATCAGTCTACGTCCTATTGTTTCCCATTATGATATACGGTAAGAGTCTAGGTTCCAAGTTTTTACATCCCCGGTTTTAGCAAGCTGGTTTCCAACGAAATTATTTTTGTTGCACAACCGTTTTGTCGCAGAGTTTTTTTTTCTCTATCCCTGCAACAGGTGTTGTACAACATATCTTTTGTTGCACAACATTCAGCCTGTTGTGCAACAGTTGTTTTCATCATACGCAAAAGTTCTGAAAAACCGTTGCACAACCGTTGTTATTGGAAACCGTGCTTTAAATTAAACTTTAATACACTCTCGTGAAAAAAGGCGAACTAGAGTTATACATCCACATTGAAAGATTAATATCCAGAAACACTTATTTTATCCAATTTTAAGGGTGGGAAAGTTTGTGGAGAAACCACTGCAGTGGAGTATATTTTCATAGATGTACATCTAGTGCACAATGAAAATGCTCTTCATCACAGTGTTTTTTTACGAGGCAAATCATAATGGTGGATGCTTATTTCTCAATTGGTGGATCGGTTAGTCTTGTGTTGAAAAGCCAGTAAAATCAGACTACTTTTCGTATGATATTCGATGTTACGTTTCATATAGAATAGTTCGCTCGATGTTACGTTTCATATGGGATAGTTCGCTCAATGTTTCGTTTTGTATAGGATAGTTCACTCGATGTTTCGTTTTGTATAGGGTAGGGTTTTAGGACAGTTACCCTCCTGGAAAACTTCTCCCTCCCCTCGGATGATTAACCCCCAAAGCATTACCCCCAGAATAATTCTCCACAGACAAATTGGCCCCAATATAGGTATCCCAAACCCTTACCCTACATTGGGTGGAGGAAATCATCCTGGGGAGGGGGTGGTGGATAATTTTCCAGGATGGGGGATGTCCTGACACCATAGAGTAGTATATTCGATATTGCGTTTTGTATAGGGTAAGTTTATTCGTTGTTACGTTTTCTATAGAGTAATTTATTCCAATGTTATTTTTTATGACTCAGTTTCAATAATGAAATTGTAAAGAATGTAAAATTTTAATAAAAACATCTAATAAAAATACCTAAATATCTAAATGAGAAAGAAAACTCTTGCTGGGAGAAACGGCAAATTTTCAATGAGATTTTCCCGGGATAGCATACCATCCAATTTGTTGACCTGTGTCATAACAAATACTTTTCAGTAGCAATGCAGTTCTTACGGAAATCCGTTTTTGTGGATGATGCTCATCACCGCTTGATATTACTTTGAGAAGCGGATCTGCTTTCTAAGATGAAGCTCATTTGGCAAAGCCAAATATAAATAGAAGTTACAGCAAGTCCCTCGTACATTTTGCTGGCCAAATAGTTCACTAAAAACATGGAAAAATTTCCGTTCATGATTTTATAATTTACAACTTCGAAACCAGGATCTCCTACTAGACTGAGTTGGTCGATCTCCAAATCCCTATCATTGAGAACCCTTTAAATCCCTTTGAGTATATGAATGATGTCCTCATAGTCAATAAAGTGCTTCAGTGTTGCTACATCTATTACGCTGTCGAGCTCAAATTTAGGGAGGTCTGTTGTTGCTAGAGCAATATCACGTGACTAGCAAGACATTAGCTGCCGTGTTGTCTACCTGCCGTGTTGTCTACCTGCCGTGTTGTCTACCTGCATTCAAATGGAAAAGCGGATTAATCAAGTCTATGGAGATCACGTGACTAAGTGTCTAGACTCAGTCTTTCGATGTTGGATGGCATTTGGTTGATGCTATAAATTCTATAATAGTCAACTTACTGGAAATATGGTACTGTGGAGCCCCCTTAAAGTGAACACTTACAGAACCAGAGACTTTAAAGAGGTGTCTGGAGTGGTTTTGCTTATTTTTGCCAGAAACTCGAAGACATTCTACTCCTAAGGGGCTGTTCATATGGAGGCGGGCTGGCCCGCTTGACCGGGCTGGCTCGGTTAGGCGAAATCTCGGTATTCTTAACAAACGTATAGAAAAATAAAATTGTGTTCATATGAACCCATTAGCATGTCCATATTACCCTTTGCTATTGTCCAGTTCGGCAAAGAAACATTCATAAAAGGAAATTTGACCTGAAAATAAACAATAAGAACATACTTATGTGTTGCAGAAGAAAAGAATGAACACGACAAATATGAATGAACACGACAAATATGAATGAACACGACAAATATGAATGAACACGACAAATATGGCGCTGTTGCTGTATTAAACAAATAAAGTAAACCTTAAAATAGAAGAACAATCTTTTCTGCCAGTTTGCTTATAAAAATCCATGCTTCTCGAGTCATCTCTCCGGTTACGTTAAAAATTAAGGGAGTAAACGTTCCATGATCAGGCATCATGGTTCATTGGTTGTACTTCCGTTTCTTCTCGTTCTCCAATGCAGTGAATTTTGTCGAAATGGATCTGCTTAGATACGGCTGAGCTGTTAGGTTCGTAACCTTTACGTCAAAGAATGCTCTTCAAAATCCACGGGCACTTACGTCTGCTCTTGCTTCGTCGGCTTTGACTGCTGAAGCTTTCAGATCTTTCGCTTCTCCCGTAATATCAAGAGGTGGTGGTTCTACGTTGACGTCATTGCAGCATTCACCGAGTAAATTTGCAAAAAGATCTCGTAGGTGGTTGTGGCGACAAATGACGTAGCCTCCAAGATGACAATTTAAGGCATGCTGCAGTGAGAATTTCGCTTTACATACGCAGTACTGTGTAACATGTTGTAGTTCCCAATTGTAGCGAAAATATATATAAGATCGAAAAATTCTTGTTTGTTCAGGGCATATTTTTCTTCTTTCAACGGCAGAGTCGAGAGCCAGATTGAGGAGCCTTCAAGACGTGCAATTTCGTAGTCTTGCGTATTTGATCTTTGACTTTTGTGAGTTTTTTTCTAATTTTATATTCACAAGAAATTCTTTCGATTGTGATTCATTTACGACGAATTCGTTTTGGGTGATGATGTTTTTAGTTTGCAGCTGACAAATTTTGGAAGAGTTTGTAAATTCTCTTTCTGCAATCTCTGTCACATTGATGATACCAAGCCCTTTCGACAGGAGTTCACCTCCACCAATTATGAACAGTCAGATAGTTTGTTGATAACCAGTTACACGCAAACATGGCAAGTATAGGACAGATGATAAAGGTGTTGTGTATCATCACTTGTCTGTTCATGTTATTGAAGGCATTTGAGGCGTCAACCAGAAAAATCGCTTCTGTGTCGTCATTTTCGTAGATCTTCGTAGATTGCGTGAACAGCAGATTCACAACCACTTTGTTGACCAGCACAAAGTTGCAGACCGCCTGCTGCCTCCATAACGTCATTTTTTAGGTGGCTCATGATTGTTTTGCCGACAATCTTTCGCAGGACTTCCCCTATACCGATAGGTCTCACACCAGGATACTTGTCGAGCGGTATCAGAGTGGAAGCGACAAAGCTTTCCATGTTTCTTTCGCTTCTTTCTGCACATGATTCCGTACACATTATCTTGGCCATGGTAGCTATGACGTTCGCAAGATCCGTACTATTTTGATGGTCCAACTGCTCCCATTGTTCTCATAGAAGCTTTTTGAATACTAGTCCCATCTATGTTCTCAAACGTTGATGGATGAACGAATGCTCTAGGAGATTGTAGCTCGTCAAACTTTCCAGGTGGCTCTGGATGCTTTTGCAACAGTGATTCCATAACTTTTTTATTCATTTGCAAGACACCGGAGGAGGGTTCTTTCGAAAGGAGGTTCAGTTCCAAATTGATTTTTTCCTTGGAGCATCATATTTGTTAAAACGTTTGGCTATTGATTCCTCTGTCACATTCTGGCTCTGAACGAAGCGGTTTTGGATAGCTCTGAATTTTAAAATGATTTCATTAAAATCTCCATCAATTCACTTTTCAGCCTCCTTGACAAGCATTCGCTTTTGATGCTTTCCTCGGTTTTTGCAGCAGCAACGAAGGCATTACAAACAACAAAGTCATGGACACGTTACTGATTTGTGCTTTGTTGTTCCAATTTGATATCAAGCGTGTAGTTTCTTGAATGAACTATTTGCCCGGTGAACCACTTGGTAGTTTTGCGCCATTTGCGCCATTTAAGCTGTGCTTACGCCATTTAAGCTTGTTTTCCACCAGTGAGATATCTCTTATCGCGTAATGTTTTACGAGATGACTCATATCCAAGTTCTGCTTCCAACGGTTTGCCACGCGATCTTTTTCTCGGTATGTTTGCTCTCATTTGTCGTGAAGAAAACTGAACTTTTTCATAACTTCACTGAGACTTTCGCCTTTCGTAGGGTCAGAATTATTTGTTCGACCCATGTTATATTTCTACTACTTCTTAACCAACTGCTCTTAAGGCGGATTTCCACTAGGCGAACTTTTTCGCGCGACGCGACATTTTTCGATGCGAAATTTTCGTCGACAAACAGAATTTGATTTCCACACGTTCGCACACTTTTGGCGCGCGCACTGATGCAAATTGGTTTGTAAATAAACATGAAGGTAAAGAAACTACTGCTTCTAAAAAAAGATCATAATTCTAAAATATTGTCACAATAACAGAACATCGAAGCAAAAAACATATTTGGGTCCGTAACATATACCAAGAAAGATTGCAAAAAGGTGAATTTCATCTTTTAGTGAAAGAGTTAATGCTACATGACCAGGAATACTTTTTTAAAAATTTTCGAATGACACCATCAATTTATGAAGAATGACTGGCATATATTGCTCCATCCATTGAGAAGCATGTAATTTTCATTTCCATGTAATTGCTGTAGAAAATTTTGTGACTGTGACACATGTTCTGCTGCCACTTTGATTATTGTGAATAAATTTATTTCTTTAATGCTGAACTAGCAAATTAATAACGCTTTCATTGGTTAGCGAACATTTTCGAAGCGAAAAAGTTGAAATGAATTCTACTTTTTTTTTCGTCGAAGTCGATCGCAGAATGATTCTCAACATTACGCAATAATGCTACTACGCATGCTTAGCGGCGAAAAAGTTCGCGTCGCGCGAAAAAGTTCGCCTAGTGGAAATCCGCCTTTACACGCATTCAGACTTTCACAACAGAACGAAACACGTGTAAAAATTCTGCTCACATTTAAAGTCAGGGAACAAACAATAGGTTCTATTCAATTCGTTTAAAGGGACCTTCGGCATTTCTTTTAAATATCAATTTTGTGAGATAAGAGCTGCGATAAAATATCAAAACTTTTTGATTTTTTTCGCAGCCCCTATCTCACAAAAATTGTGAAATGAAAAGCAGAACGTTATTGCGTAATTAATTTCCACCAACTATCTCACTGAACTATCGCGTAAAAAATTACGCGATAAGCACATATCTCACTGGTGGAAAACAAGCTTTAGTGACTTCATTGTACAATGCTTCAGCAATTTGCTCTAGGTCCTCAATCGGATGAGGTTCCCAAACCGGTACCGCCTTGACCTGTTTAGTTTTTATTTCATTTGATGAGTCAGAAAGATTTTCGTTCTTTTCGCATTTATTTTGGTAACCAATGCATCGGACCACTCGAGGAAATCCATTTGTAATGTTGTCAAATCGGTTTGTGTATTCGCTAGAAGCATGAAAAGCCTGCGGGCATGTAGGTATCGGTAACGTCTCCACTCGGTGATAAAGTTTATTCCTTCGCGGGCTTTGGTTGACAAACGGACAATGTGGTACTTGTTCCTCGTGTCCAGTACGGTTTTCTAAGTTTCCGGGGAAATGACAATGAACGTTGAGGGCGTGTCGAGGTCCCCAAACCGGTACCGTCTTGACCTGTTTAGTTTTTATTTCATTTGATGAGTCGGAAAGATTTTCTTTCTTTTTGCATTTCTTTTGGTGGTTTGTTTTTCCTCCTTTGCTTGCGAGGAACGATTACATAATTCACATGGAAAATTAGTTTGAGCTTTCTTGGTGCTTTTTTCTTCATCGCTACTTCTTGCACGGATGATCGAAACTAATGCTTCCGTATTTGCGCCTTTAGAGATAGTATAATGCGGATTCTAAGACAGACACGCACACTCGCCACACAGCGCAAGCATACACGCACACACAGCGCAAGCAACGCAGATTCTGTGATACTGCTGAGGTCATCAATTGCATCAGTTTCTAGGACACTGATGACGTCATCAATCTACCCCTACTGCGCATGCGTGGAAAAGTGTTGACGTCAGCAGTAGCGTTGAAAAGTGCTGAGGTCAGCAATACCCCCTACTACGCATGCGTGGAAAAGTGGTGAGGTCATCAGTATCGTGGAAAAGTGCTGAGGTCAGCGGAAAAAACGAATGCGTCAGTTCTGTCCACTGGAAAAAAATATTAGTATTCAACAGCATACGATGACCAATTAAGAAACATGTTCATGCCAATCTATACTAAGATATCAGAAACAGTGGTAGTGGGCAACATACGGGGTAGCATTTTGTCGAGTCTCAGAAAGATGTATATACACTTGTCATGCCCCAAGCTAGGTATTGGTGTCGATGTGAAAGATGTAAAGATTGTATCTACTATCATACAGCCGGATAGTGGTGATTGTATGGCTAAGGTATCTTTCATCCTTAAACATGTGATGCCCATGGTTGGATTGAAAGTATGCAAACCTCCAAGCAACGATGGAGATCTAGAAATAGTATCTTCTGAAGAAACTTCCGAAAAGATTGCAGTAAAATTTGAAAGTAATGTGAACATGAGATCACCTTATGCCAATACATTGATCACCATAGTCAACTTCCTATCCACCCTGGAATACGCTTTGTGTGTGTGGCAACCATATGTGGACTAGAAAAAATTTCCAAGTTGAGCAGCAATATTATAATAAATGATGATCGAAAGGTTTAACGAAGCAATGAGATTAGCAGCTTGTAATGGTGACATCGAGAGCGTCAAGGAGTTAAAGGCAGTTGGTGTGTGTGATTTTGACGAGGCAATGGCTGAAGCAGCTATGAATGGTCACATAGAGATCGTCAAACTCTGCAAGGAATGGGGCGCGACTAATTTTGACCGGGCAATGGCTTTAGCAGCTGTGAATGGTCACACTGAGGTGGTTCGACTGTGTTTGGAATGGGGTGCAGAGGATTTTGTCTGGGTAATGATAGTAGCAGCAATGAAGGGGCACATTGAGGTACTTAAACTGCTAAAGGAGTGGGGAGCGACGGCTTTTGACCGGGCAATGATAGTAGCAGCAGGATATGGTCACTTTGTCACAGCACTCTGTCGAAGTTGGTTAGGTTACGATAGTATACATGAAGAGTTGTTTCGCTATCATCACAAGCGTCGCTTCGAGAAAGATCTCCACAGCGAATTGATATAAGTTGCCATGCATCCGGATAGGGTGTGGGATTGGTACTATGATGAAGAGGATAAGAAATTTTTAGGTGCCTATCTTCAATAAGTAGTTTGTATACTTATTGAACAACCTTGTAACTCCAAGGAAACTCACATCGCATGTAAACATAAGCGTGTTTCGAATTCTTCAAATGTTGGAAGACGTCACGCCAGTCGTCTTTAGAGATGACATTGGTTTCCTCACAGATAAACTTAGCGTCGCTCAACTGCTTAGGATACCAAGTGAATAGCATCTTTGCCTGTCGTCTGATGTTCTTTGGAAGAGCTGTGTAGACTTGGGTGAGAAGCCATAGACTATGTTTTTGATGACGTCCTGTGGTAGTTAGATCAAGAAGTGAGCTTCTCTTCTTGATCTAACTACCTCCTCATCAGCTATAGAATCATCGATGATGAATAAGGTTTCCTGCCCTGCAAATTGCTTGGTGAATCTCTCAATCCAACATAGTCCTGTTGTGGTGTAGGTTCGATCAGAAAAATATCATCATCTTCCCAGAGAATCGTACAGGCTTTATAGGTTGTATTCCATCTAAGGGAAGGACAGAGAATGACGATATAGTCAAATTGGTGCTTGAACTGGTTCTGTAGTAAGCGTAGAACCAGTTCCGTCTTGCCACAGCCTGTCGGTCCTGAAAAAATTGCGGTACAAGGATCTTTAACAAGGGCCATTTCTTTTAGTAGCCGACACTATGGAAGCGTGCATTTGCGAAGTTAACCTGTCCATCTTGTAGCACAAAGAGGTAACATTAAATGGCCCCGTACCATCAGCTTTTTTGGTTATCTGCAGTGTGACACCATCTGAAGTGTTTTTAAGGCGCCTCCCCGCACCATGTAGAGTGTTGTCAGCAACATCTAGAGATAGAGTCTGGTCAATGGTACTTGGTGTATTCGAGATCTTGACATGCTGACGCGGTGCGTTGAAGGCAAAGCGAGTCATATATTCCTTATGAGGGTTTGCAATACCATACATGTTTATTATAAGAGAAATGGCCTTTAATTCATTTGAAACACCTTACCGTGAAGTTGAAGATCAAAATGAAGATCTCAATAATGACACTACACCACTTATATCTAACACAGCCGATTCTGCCGAGATACCAAGCACATTAAGTGCACAGGGAACAGAAATTAAAAGACTGACAATAAAAAGTTTATACAAGTATCTCGGTATAAAAGGAGATCCCAATTTGGCTTTGGATCGGTTTCGAGAATCATCAACGAATACACCAGGTGTCACAAAAATTGAATTTTATAAAGATGATGAATGGCACCAAATAACAAAAAAAAAAAAAAAAGGGGGGGGGGGGGGGGGGGGGGATTTTTAGCTAAAGATAGTATTTTAAAAATCCTAGGTGGAGAGAATGCTATAAAAAACCAGTTAGGTGTTGATAGTACACCAGAGTGGATGCATAAGGGAAGACGTAAATTAGCGAAACAACTAGAAAATATTGAAATGGATAGCTTGGATAACAGTCAAGTCCTCGACAAAATCTCAAATGCGAGGGAGGTATTGGGTGAAATGTTCGAGCAAGGCACCCAAAAAACATTAGAGGTAAAGGAGATCTTAAGCGAACAAGGGATTGAATTTAGTTTGCGTGAACTTAGGGGCTTAGACGATGCACTAAAACGAATACGTGGGGAGCTGGAGAACAACTTAGCAAAATTAGGCGAACTCGATAGTGAAATAGCAAAAGAAGAACGTAAACTAGGTGAAACAAGTGATCCTGAAATGGAAGAACAGATTAAGCGACGACTCTCCAATTTTGAAGCGGAGCGTGCAGATCGACTAGAGGTGCTCAGTGGTAACCGCAAGGAGTTGTCTAGCCAATGGTCGCGCATCAAAGAGACGGTGTTCAAAGTGCTCGAGAAGGATAGAACACTAGGGGAGAAACTTCGCATCCTCTTTCAAGAGCAAGGGATCACAATCGTTTCAATCTTAACAGCGTTTTCGCTGGTAATATCAACGATAGCAACCTCTCTCACAGGTGCTGCTGCTTTTGGAAGAGCTGGTGTGCAGCAATGGGTGAAGAAGCAGCTCGAAGCACTTGGACGTCTTCTTGGAAAACTTGCAAGTAAACTTGGAGCTGCATTGCCGGGGATCATCGGAAGTGTTGTAAGCTGGCTCTTAAACTTTCTGAAGAAAGGTGTCACAGCTCTAGCGAGCAATGCATGGCTAGTCGTAGTTTTGGGGGTTGGTCTGATAGGCAACTGGCTATGGATTGAAATACAAAAGAAGCCAAATTAATCCGCCACCTACCCACATGAGAGCCTGCTTTTCTTCTTCGTGTTGCTTAGCCGCGGAAGACGTTGGAACTTGCTTAACGAGAGATGTTTGAGGATGACGAGGAGGTTGTGAAGAAACCATTCTGCGACCCTGAAATCCTCCCAAGGAGTGTTGTTTAGGTGGCGGTGGTGGTAGTTTACCGATGTGCGCCGCAACGGCAAGCTTTGTCGAAAAATTAGAGACATGGTCTTCGACACCGTGATGGTAACATTAAAAATATTGCATCGAAAAATACAGTTTCTTATTCGTTAGGAACATAATTTATATCTCACAAGATTAGCAATCTTTCATTTTTTACTTCATCTTATATGCATAAAAATATCTCGTCCATATATACATTACGTTAGTTCAAGAAAATAATTTTGGCAAACCTTAGACACAAAAACTAATATACATCTCAGGATGTTTTTTGCAACGAGGAGAAGGAACAAGACCTCGACCCGCGGTAGAAACCCAGTGGACAAAATTGTCAAATTATCGGTGCGAAGGAGTACATTTCTATAGAAAATATACACATTACTTCAATGAAAATGCTCTTTGTCGCAGTGATCATTTTGATCATTTTTTGCGAACTGGGAAAAGATAACACATGAACGAACTTTAATCATAAGAGATCAGCGCAAACATCCAGAAAGGCTTTTAAAGGGGTGACGACAAGGCGATTCAATTCTGCACAAAGTTGCGTGATAAAGGGATTCATGATTAGCTCCTTTAACAAACATAGGAGAATGGGTTAAACTAACTTGAAGAGAGTAGGATCTAGCTGGTTACGTTGTGATGTTACTTAGTAAAGTTCTGTTAAACTTTGTCCATCTTTTGTTCAGCTCATAGTGATGAATAACTTTCCAACGAGTTACGACAGTTGTTTATTTTCCCTTCGATTTCTTGAAGCTCTTCCATCAGCTTTAGATACGTTTTACCGTTTTTACATGATTTCTTTTCGTTTTTACGAATACCTTCTTTTGAATTGTTACCAGAAACTTCCCGATCGTCCCGAGTGTTTTGAAATTTAGATTTCTTCAACTTTTTCTTGTCCTTTCTTCGATTAGTGATGGCTTCCTCGATCAGTATTAGTTCTTTGATCACCTCAGCTCGCGTCTTTAAATTCTCCTCATCTTTAATGAACTTACCGTCACACCGTTTCGAGAACTTTTCGGAACACGACGTCATCGGTTTTTTAATCATACGAAGTTCTCCGTCGTCTAACAACGAAAGTTCCTCGGTAAATACCGAATTGTGGTTCTCGGTACCATGGAGTTTACTCGATAGTTCAGTCTTGATATCTTTTTTATGATTTTCTTTGTTTTTTTTCTTCTTCTTCTTCTTTTTCTTCTTCTGATTGTAGTTATCACCACGAGAATGTTTATCTGCCCGTTCGTCACAAGAGGGCGACCTGTTTCGCTTCTTTTTTGATTTCTTCTTCTTTTCCACATGATGTTTCTTTCGAGAAGATATTTCAGATTTTTCTTCGTTCTCAGATCGTTGTTTTGGCTCTCCATCATGCCTGTCATGCTTCTTTTTGTGTTTTTTATGCTTTTTTGGCGCCTCATCATCTGCTTCGTACTTTCTTTTTCTCCCCTTCTTGTGTTTATGTTTCTTACTATGCTTTCGAGGTATTTTCTTTGACTCATCATCAGTTTCAGTTCCGCTTGTGGCGTCCACATTAATATTTCTTTCAGCATCAATCATCTCTTTTTCCGCATCTATTCTATTCACCATGGCAACTTCCCCATCATGTTGCAGATGACTAAACACAATCCATGAAATCCTCAATCAACTTTCAGTCAATTCAATAAAAACATCTACACAGTTTGGTTGTATTGATGTATCCGCCGTGTAATACACCGTGTAATAATACATCGTGTATCCACCGACAGAACACCTCCCATTTTCGGACAATGCTATACATACCTCTGCCTACCAAGACAATTCAAAAAATACCAAATATTACTTATGTAATATGAGCAGTAGATTTTCAGAAGTGTTTGAATTCCCCAGCGACATGGACCACCTGGAAACTATACATAACTTACTGTTCATTGCTATTGGTTGCTGCTATGGTCTCTCTACTGGTAACTCTTTCCATCTGTTCGGGTTGTTTCACCATCGCCTCCTCCTCCTCCTTGATATCACTTGGCAATTCCACCATTCCTGACACTGGCGTAATAACACCGCTATCGCTGGAACTGTTCACTCTCCTCTGGCTCTCCTCCGCATCTAAAAGAATCGAAATTAAGCCATGATTATCACTGTGAAGAATCTCCACTCTCGTGGATTGGTCGATTCGAACTCTTGTTACTTCTAGAGAATCGGAAATAAATAAAACTCTAACACTCAAAAAACTAGAATTTTCAGTTGCTCATAGACCATTCGATAAATCGAACTTGAGGCTCAAGTTATTGAGAGATGATTACAGCAGAATTGGAAGAAGTTAATATCACTCATTAATCTTACCTCTGAAAGGGAGTGTTTCAGGTTGTTCCACTTCGTCCACACCAAGAAACACATCACGCAAAATTCTTTCGGCAGTGCTTGTCTCGATCGCCACGTCGGGAACAACCGACACATTGTCATCAGACGGCACCGGGATGTCGTAAACAACGTTGTCATCGTAACCACGAATATCGTACGGCGAGCTGGCAAAGCTCGTTAATTCGTGGACGAAATGAGATGTTTCGTTGAAGAGAAACGGTTTCAATTGTTTTTCGAATTCTTCACCCTCCATCGCTGTTCTAAAGACAAAAACTAACTTTAGGTGTAGATCAAACAGACGAACGTTTTAATTTTAATCCATGTATCTGTATTTACACTTAACAGATTCGTAAACGCTCCATCGCAGGTCAACTGATGGTTTTAACGAAATAAAATAGGACAGTCTTCATTTTTGCGATCATTTAACCAGGACAGTCTCTTCAGTTCCTTACGGTACTGATGTCAATGAGGGTCCTGCGAAGGAGGCCCTAGAACATTTAAAGCCACTATTTGGGCTAAGCAAAGAGGAGTGATTCACACTGTTATAGTCGCTGGCATGACTCGATCGGGGATCGAACCCACGACCTCCCGAACAGGAAACGAGTCTGTAGTTCTGCTCTTGAATGACTTCATCTGATGAAAACATCCCTCTTTTCCCCTAAATGGGATCACTCACAAAAAACATACTTGGAGATTAAATTGAGAACCAAGCTCATCACAAATCGGATATTTTCATCATCGTCACCAAGCAACACACTCAAATCTCTTAGCAACCACGGAACCAAGCGATGTTTCATGGCGGGATTATCGCAGAAGAACTTTGGACCTGTAAGCAACAAGGTTATGATAAAAAATAAATAAATAAACACAAAAAAAGTTAATAGTGGAAAAACTCTTGTTGCTTGCTTACACCAGACAAATATAACAAAGTTTTGACCGCACACCAGTAATGTTCGCATGTTGACTGACCTACAGTTTTAAAAGCATACACAAAGGCCTGTGTTCACGGTAAATCGCATATAAAGGTCTGTCTTCATTGTGCATTTTACCTAACTTCGAAATTAATAATTAAGTTTTAGAAATCTTACTGATATCACGAAATTTTGGTCTTCCACTCTGTTTGACAGTTCGTACTTTCATCTTCATTCTGTACACAGCCCTGAATTTGGAACGAGAAGCTGTCTTGAAATCATAACGTAAACAAGAACAAATGATTGCCTCTGTTGGAAATTCCATCGCACATAACCCATCGCACATAGCCCATTTCCCCCCAACTTTTACATCAGTTCATTATTAAGGTTCACATAAGCGAAAACTAGTTGCTGGATTAAGCCAGAACTGAAAAAAAGATAGTAGCTCTGCACTCTGTGTAAAAATGCTAATCAAAATATTGTATGGGATTGCCCGTTTACGAATTTCACCTTTCAAATGATAGACATAATAGTAATAGTAACACACAGTTCCAACAGACCCAATAATTTGAGCACAGCATAGACATGACCAACATAGACCCAACCAAACATCATTTATGCCTATTCAAGATTATACTTAAAGTTCTTTTGGGACTACATTGCAGTGGTTTCAATAAGCTCTTTTCCATATCTATTCCGGTTCGGTAAAATACACAATTCATATTTCTTAAAATCATGAAAACGAGGTTTATTATGAACTTTTTATTTTTCATAGCGTTATTTTAGCTCATAATCTACTGATATTACTTAATTGTAGCATTTTAATGTCATAAATATTTAAATCATGGATGAAAAAGGAATGATAGAGACAAGTAGTAAGGATGTTGCAAAAAAGAAAAAATATGCTCATGGATTAAAGTGTGCAGCCTTTTTTGGATGTAATACATGGCTTTCAACTTTGAAGATGATTCTACATGCAATATAGAAGTTTGATGCTGCTATTTTGAATTTTCGTAGGTGATGTCAGTGATCAGGTGCACTTTGACCCATTGTATATTTTTCAATGTTGTGTATTCCTGATTCAGAAATAGAAAGGGGCGAAACATAATGATCCATCATGTCTTTAAATTTCACTTTGATACCGTATTGAAGGGACGCGATGTTCCTGGTGATGAGTTATGTGCAGGTTCAGCTGTAGCGAGGTTGGGTTCAAATATTTGGGTGGTTTGCTACCAAATTTGATCACATCTTTTGGGGTAGCCTTACATGTCGCATACATTCCAAGATGATAATCTTGACGAACAAGAAGTAGATGTCATCTCCCTAAAGCCCTTATGGTTGTAATTTTCCATTGCAAACAATACGTCACTGGTACGGTTACAATGTTAAAAACCAGCAAGTCCAGTACCTGCTAGAAATGTACATGCAGCAGCAACAATGTCACCAGATGAACAACACAATTTGACTAATTCTTTTTACAACTTGTTTTTCATTGAAGCTTTCACACGAGCGTCAAGAAAACAATATTTATTATTGGATGCTGTTTCGATTTTCTTAATGAGGCCTTCGTGAAAAAACTGGAAGGGGTTTGAACCTTTTATATTGTGTACTTTTCAGTGAAATGTGTTTGTATTTTACAGTGCTGATGAGTAGATAATTGTATAACTGAATGAACGAAAATGGTGGTGTTATACTTAGGTCAGTGCTGCAGGGAATGGTTAAACACTCTCCCTTGATCATGCTGTAGGTGTTTATGTCTTCTTCAGAACTGGAAGGTGTTTGATTTGTAGTGCTAGCACTTGCAATACGATAGAATTTTAGCATGAACGTGAGAGAGTATTGAGAGTATACTATTTATGCTATTCATTCTACTGTAATTTACTTTAATGTACTATTCTGTTTGCTTTGCTTTACTTAATATATTTTCATTTTCTTCAGGGTTACCCTTATAATTAGATAACTATTTAAAGGTTTGTCTTGTTTGTTATTATCGTCTATTCCTCTTAACTCACGAACGTGCTGCGTTCCCAAGTCCTCCAACGATTTCATGTTTTTTTCCTTCAGACAGTGATGCTCGAAACTGCGTCATTTTTTTGTTAAAACAAACATAAACAAGACTTTAATTCAGCTAAAGTATTGCTTACTGCCGCTAGAAATTTGAAATTGTTCATAATAAACCTCGCTTTCACGTTTTTACGAAATATGAATTGTGTATCTTACCGAACTGAAACAGATATGGAAATGAGCTTATTTCTGTCTACTCATGTTCCACTATAAAGCCTCCATATGAAGTGAACGAGTCAACACAACAAGTAAAACAGTTTCGTTGACTTAATGGAATTTCAAAAAATGGTTCATAATCTTATAGGTTTAGTTAAAAGTTTAAATAGAACTTCTGCTTACTTTCGTCTATCTTTGGTTGCCGACCATTTCAACCGTCGGTTCATCTTTCGTTGGTCACGTGTTCTACTTCTCTCTCGTTCTGCCACTTCCCTTTGGGCCCTTCGAATATTCCACGCCTCAGTGTTAACCATTGTGCTTCGGTAGCGGAACCTGTGAAAATGTTCATAGAAACTGTACTCTTTCTCGTTACAAGTTGTTATTATTATTATTAAGTTATTATTAAGCGGGAGTGTATCTCCTTGGCAAGATATTACGCTTACAGAACCCAACATTGAATAAATTGTGATCAAATGTACACTGCACATACTTAATTCCTTCTTCTGGTAGGGATATCATGTGACTTTGATGTTAGCAAATAGATTTCATGTTTTTGTGTGATCACAATTTTTTTTAAAATGAGTTTGCTCAGACCTTCCATCACATTTTTTTCAGAACTTTTCTGAAAAAAAATTACCCAACTCCAACCACATCAAATAGAGTTTTAATCCTACACTGTTGCAAAGGATGCAAGGGTGTTAAAGTATTTGATTTTAATGCTACCATAGTAAAACTCTTACCGTCTACCATCTTCCATTGGTTGGCTTGTACTTCTTGTATCAGTTTGACACTTTTTGGAAGCCACTCGCTCATCTTTTGGAAAAATGAACTAAAAAAAAAAATAAAAATAAATGAAATCAAAATGTATTATTGTTGCCATGTTGATAACAGAAAATTAGCATTCATGCTAAATATTTCCATAAATGCTTCAATACAAAAACAAACCAAACAACTTTACCCTTTCATAGTCAAGGTCCTTGGTTACACTGTGTACCAAAGCATTGTACTTCACCTTACAAAGCGGGCATAAGCGAGAAAGCTCTGACCATTGTATGATGCATATGTAACAGAAGGAATGTGAAACTTGTTAAAGAAAACACTTAAGAAATAAATACAAAACAATGGGCCAGATAGAAGACACTTGAAGATGTCTTGCACTACACAGAAAAACTGTATGCCCTAGTTACTTGAAGGGTTCCTTAATACATCAATTTAAGAGATCTAAATTATTAGGTTATTAGAAAAAAAACTGGAAAGGATATGAAAGCATTCCTCCAAAAAAGAACGATTTTCAAAAGGTCCAAGACAAATTGAGCAGGATTTATCCTTCAAGTCATCACGAGATCCAGACATGCGGAGCTGCTCATCAAGAACATCTTTTAAAGTTTTCTTTTTCATATTCTTCAATTTTCTTTTTTTGGTTTCATCATCAGAATCACTAATTTCAATGAAAGCTGGTACTGGGTGAGCAGGAGTCGGCAGTAAAATGATCGAATCATCTGAATCAGAGTCTCTAATGCCAACTGGCTGGTAACCACTGGGGCCTGGTTCACATTCTGCATTTACGTGCTCACTTTTTGTTTTTTCGAATACATCAATGGAATCATTCAGCTTATCAATGTCTTTACTTGTTGTCGTATCACAAATGTTGAAACCTAAACCTGCAATGGTTTCAACCAATGAGGATTGAGGTGTATTTGTTATTGTTTCTGATGTTTGTGCAACCAAATCATTTCTGCTTTCCAGACAAACTTGCTGCGGATTTAGTTCGAGGTTTATTTTTTCGACTTCCTGAGAGCAGCTCACAATATTACATTGAACGTCTGTTGCTGTCTCAGAAACAGATACTTGCTCTTTAGTAGAAGTGGTCAAGATCTTATGGTTTTCACTAGAAGATTCACTTTCATCATTATCTGAAGCACAAAGAGAAATTTCGTCTTCACTTCCAACAGATATTTTCTTCACAAAAGTGTATGAGGAATCACAATTGATTGCTTTTTGTTCTTCAAATGGTTCATCAAGTTCTTTCTCTGATTTTTTGAAGGACTTGCTTAATTTATCAAGTTTCTTCGGGTTTAATGAATCTGTTTTCTTTTTTCGTTGGATTCCGGTAACTTTGATTTTCAACCGTGTAGGCTTTTTCGCTTTATAAGTTTGAACAACGTCTGCTTTCTAAATGTATATAATAATAATGATTGTTATACAAATAAGTTCAGTCATTTCAAAGGATTGGAATGATTTGAAATTAACATACAAAAGTGAAAATACTCTCGCATGCACTGGGAACGCTTTTTAAAGAACCAGTTATGGTGTTGATGTCTACTTTCAATTCATTTCTACTATTCCCAATAACCTCCACAATTTATTTCACTTGCATGAGTACGTAACACACAATCAACATTTCTGCTACTTAAATAGAAGGATGAACAAATCTCAGAAGTACTGTTACAACGAACGTCAATGTACATGCTCAAAACCCATTGGGAAAGACCACAACAGAATGGATGTTTTTGCTTTAAAAGGGCTTATCAGATGTTGGTAGTTGGTAAGCCATAAAGCCATCTTAGTTGACTGTAAATTGTTTTGCGTGGATCTTTGTGATCTTTTTCAATGTAAATTTCAACATTTGGAACAAAGGTAATTTGAAGACCTCATATCATACCTTTTTGATCAACTGGCTGGTCTTCACAACTCTGTTCTGGAGAAGAGACATAAGAGCTTTTTGACGCAATTTTAATTCACAATTTTGATCATTTGCATTCTTTGTTTCTGTAAGCTGGGAGGAGTATTTATCTGCAGGTTTCTCTTCAGTTAAGTTTACATTTGAATAGACTGAATCAGCACCCTTGTTGCTGTTTGAAGATGACAGGTTTTGCAATAGGCTAGATTCGTTATCAATTTCCAAAGCTACACTTGTTCTTGTGGAACTCTTAAGAGCCTGAATTCGTAGGTGTAGCAGCTCTTCTTCTTCTTCCATCTCTTAATTTGTCATAATCAACTGAAACACACATATTAAAAATAAAAATAAATCGTTTTTCAATATCATATTATATTGCATATGGCTACATATCTTATTCTAATGCTCTATTGTAATTCTATTACTCTATTTTATTTTAACTTCACCCACCCTTTATTGGGACCACTATTTCATTGATAAGCTACCCACCAATGCAGAAGAAATCATCCTTCAAAGAGAATCGCAGGAAATTAAAAAAGAATTCAGTAGATTCTATTTCCATAGCGATAAAATCAATTGGGAAAGTGGGAAAATGGAATGTGTCAATTATCTCACATCAACTGGGAATAAGTGTTATATCAATCAAATCCTGATATGCAATATAAGGCTTTCCTTAACAAGCGTCTACTTAGTGTCTACTTATCCCATCAAGGAAGCCACCCCAAAGAACGTTCAGTAATACCACGGGACCGTAGGGTTTTAATAAGAAAACAGAGAAAACTTACAAAAAAAATGTCAAACCAATTCAACAAAACTTATCGATATTGAATTAAATCTACAAGAATCTTACAAAAAAGAGCAAGAGGACAACAAAACCAACGCCACATCGAAGATCAAAACCAATCCTAAATAATTTTATGCGTATGCATAACATTTCGGCAAAACAAAAACAAAAGATGGTCCTCTTAACGACCCAACCAACAACACAGTTACATTGAACTGACATGAAATGGCAAATATTCTCCAAAGACATTACAATGACAATGTTAGTATTTACATCACCCAAAAAAGACTACAGTTTTCTAGTGTGCAAATGCCTTTACTTTGAACTTTTCAAACCTTTCGACAGAGTTGGAGCAATCAAATATAGATAGAAATAACTTACATAATGATTTTGATCCCTATATGGAGCAGGCTGTACTCTGAGACGTGTGCGATCGCACGCGCAGGAACACATGCAATTTAGTTTATGTGTGCAATTAATTGCACGCGTAAAGTCGTATTATTAACTCATTGTTTTTTTCTGTTTTTCTTTCTCCCAGAATTGAGATCATGTAGCTTACACTAAGATCCTTTAGTTTCCTCAGAAAATGTCTTATCTCTCATCTGCTCCGTCAAGAATAATAATATCTGTTCAGAGCCAACCTGAATCTCATAGCTAATACATCGACTCCTGACCTTGCAAAGTACCACTTAGAACCTCACTGCCAGTTGCCTTCGTTGTTGGTCCATTGGTCTTACCGAGAGCGAAATACCCGTGCAATACTATACAAGTACGGAGATGTACACCGCGCAATGCACTGAGATTCAAGTCTGCAATAGATTGCACTTACAGGCAGTACAGATTTCACTTTTGATTATTCCTGTTGATTATTTTGATTGGTATCTCTCTTCCAATTGTAAAAATATATCTCTCCTCCGTTGTTGCAATGAAATTGTAAATAGAAATTCAAATTAAATTCTTCGAAACAACGGTGGAGAGATTGACGAAATATTTATTTCTTCGCATATTTTCATTTTAACGAAGCTTTGTAAGATGTTTTTTATGTTTTAGTGTACACCTTTCCTTATTTCCACATTGCTCTTCTTCGTTGCTCAAATTAATCTATCTCTTATATTCCTATTTTCTATGTTCTCCTTTAAAATGAAATATACATCCAGTATTCCACGCGAATAAATACGTCATCAATGTAAGTGGTGATGATATAATCATCTTGAACATAAACCTTGCTACATGTCACGACGCAATACTTTCTTTTACTTAACTGTCTAGACAAATGTTAATATAGTGTCAAGTGAAAAAAACAGAAACACACCTGATGTATTTAACGGTTTACACGTAAAGATTTTTGAAAAATTTTCTTTTAAGCTGGTGTTTGACGCACGCTTCTCTTCAAAAAAAACAAACTCGCATTCCCACCTGTTGTAATTTGAATAGAAAAGTTGGCGAAAAAATCAAATCGATTTGATTTTCCACCAATTTTTTGGTCATGAATAATTAATGAGTTGATGATGCTGAAACTTGACTTTTTGATTTACAATTCATTTTTAAAGCCTGAAAACACCTGGTTAAAACAAAAATTGTTCAAAAATCTTTACGTGCAAACCCCCCTTTAAGTATCATTCGGATCAATGCAGGTGGTTTTCTTTATAAATTTTCATTTTTTTTTTTTATTTTATCTTGTCTCTGGGAAGGCAAAAAAATGAGGCAGTAATAACTTTTTGGATCGCACACGATCGCACACGTCCTCCTCTTGGCATGAACGAATCGCCGCACATGTACATATTTCTTCCCGAAACGGTATGATGGAGATGTTAGAACAAAATCGAAACAAAACTACTATTGTGCACCTGAACACCTGGTGTCTTAGTTCAACTTATTATTCTATTATAATTGCACGAGACTTCAACATAGACCTGATAAACGGAGATACAACAACAGTCTCAAGGATACGCTTGAAGCGTATAGGTTAACACAGCATATATCCTTTCCGACAGGAGGTTGGAAAAACACCTTATAGACAATATCAGCTCCAATATACCAAGAGGATCAACGTGTAGAAATGTATTACCTTGTGATCAGTAATCACGATTCACCATTCGCAATACTCAAACTAACACGACCTTGCAATTGAAACTAACAACCAGTCAAGTCTTAAAAGAAATCATCTGTTTAAAAAGTGACTGTTCCATTGGATCTGATACCATTCCAGTAAGATATTTGAAACCAGTCGTAGTTTAAATAGCATCTCCGCTAACTGATATAATAAACAACTGTATAAAGTATTCAAAAGTGTTCGAAAGAATTGTTTTGAAATAAAGGAATCCACTGATGATCAGGGAAATGTTTTCGAAGATGCAATGCAATGCAAATAAAAGATCTTCCTAATGTTTTTCTCATGGGTAGAATGAAATCAAATTTAAACATTTAAAAAATTTCCCATAAAGATATTAATGCGGTATAGGTTTCAAAAGGTTGCACAAAGAAAACATCCTTTTGAAAATAAAACGTTTTCCTCAAGGGATTGCAATAACAATCCTGTCAAACAACTCAAAATAGAATTATAGTGGACGGTTTCTATTTGTATTACTTTTTGAAATAACTATTGTATCTTTTATCTGTATATGACAGGCATCAAAAGTCCTAGGCGTACATTTAATCGCACAGACCAATTTGTCATCAACGTATGAAAAAAAATCCTTTGTTTGTGGGTATAATATTCCGTGGAATTGACTACAATCACCTGGTTTCTATTTAGAAATTATTTAGTTACACTTATACTTCTTATTTGTTCTTATAGCATATGTACTATTTTATTTACTAACATTTACTAACACAGTAATATATATTGGCTGGCCTTACTGGCATTCTAATTGTGTCAATCCTATTTCAATATGGCGCTGCGAGATGGACGAACATGGGAACAATTCTTCATCGATGCACAAATCCCAAAAAAGGAACCCAAAGTTTACGCCAAACTTTTTCAAGACCAACGCATCTCAGAGTCTACTATGACTGACTTAACTAAAGAGACGTTGAAAGAAATCGGAATAATTGTTCTTGGTGACATTTTATTGATTCTCAACCAGTGCAAAACACCAGACCACACCCCACCACCAGTTGCTAGCATCAAAGCACCGTCAGCAAAGATGCCCGTAGTAACAAGCGACATGACCAAACCACAGTTCCGCAAATTTCTCATCGATTGGTCAGTGTTTAAACAAATTACAGCACTTGTTGGAAAACAAACTCTTGCACAGTTGTATAATTGTTGTGATGAAATTGTACAGAACAATATCGTTAACACCATACCCAACATCTTTACAGTTACAGAAGAAAGACTCCTCAGAGAAATCGAATCAATCGTGACAAAAACTGCAAACCCAAGTGTACACAGAATGACTTTCTCATCCATAGTTCAGAGTTCAGACGAAACTGTTCAAGATTATGTAGACGTTTACGATCATCTGCTCCAGACTGTGAATTTGTTTGTCCGAGTTGTGACTTTGACATCTCAGAGGAACACATCAAAGACACCAATTCATCCGCGGTCTTAATTCTGAAATCATGCAAACAGACATACTCGCCAAGGCCAGTCAATTTAAAACCCTTGGAGACGTTATCAAACACGCCGAAGCCCTAGAAACCGCAACACGCAACCAACAAGCCTTACAACAATCGGAGGTTATGTCAGCTAGGCTGCAATCTCGGTACAAACGTGATAACAAAGGTACACCAAACAACAACAAACGACCATGCTCAGGATGCGGATCATTCAACCACAGACAGAAGGGAGCCAATGATCGCCCAACACACTACCCAGCATGGGAAACCGTTTGTCGCAACTGCAACATTACAAATCATTTCGCCAGAGTCTGTCGGCAACCCAAAAAGAAAGACGATGCTCGCACAATAAGCATCGTCCAAGCAATGGAGGATCGAATCGATGTATCAATCTCACCATCGTTACCTTGATTACAGCAACAACCACCATCTAACTGTAAAGTATTCCCAGATAGCAGAGCCAGCATTTGTTTAGCAGGAACATTACATTTACCTGAACTAAAAATTAAAAGGGAACAACTAATACCTTGTGCGAAGCCAATTACTGTCGTTGGAGGACCAACTCGGAACTGTTTTGGCTGGCTACCAATGACTTTCTCGATTAACAACCTCACATCACGTCAAGCTTTATTCTTTTGTGAGGAAACTGATCGCATTTATTTAAGTCGTAAAGCATGTATAGATCTTTCGATTTTACCACCATCGTACCCTCATCCTATGAAAAGTAATAGAGAGACTGTTCAATCGGTCGAGTCATTGATTATTCCTGACAAACCTAAAACCCTACCATATCCTGCAACGAAGGATAATGTGAACAATCTTAAGCGTTACCTCATTGATTCTTTTAAAAAAACAGCCTTCAGTAAATCAACACCATTCCCGTCAATGGATACAAAATCAGTCCACATACACGTCAAGCCCGATGCAAAACCTCATGCTCATCACGTACCTATACCAGTACCATTTCACTGGAAAGAACAGGTAAAGAAAGATCTTGAGAACGACATTTCCAGAGAAATTATTGAACCTGTTCCAATCGGTTCACCCGTCGAATGGTGTAGTAAGATGGTTGTCACTTCTAAAAAAAACGGCTCACCACGTAGAGTTGTAGATTTTCAAAAACTCAACAACCAATGCTCTAGAGAAACCCATCATTGCCCATCCCCTTTTGCAGCAGCATCGCAAGTACCTGCAGGGACATTAAAGTCAGTATTCAATGCAGTCGAAGGTTATCATTCAGTACTTCTTGATCACGAATCTCGCCCATTGACCACTTTTATCACTGAATGGGGACATTATAGATACCAACATCTCCCCCAAGGTTTTCGCTGGTTCGATGAAATACTTGGTGGCTTTCCACGAAAAATCAAACTTGTCGATGATTGTTTGATTTACGATGATTCTATAGAGGAGGCTTTCTACCATGCATGGGACTTTCTCACAATTTGTGCCACCAACGGTATTGTATTAAACGTTGAGAAATTCCAGTTCTGTCGAAAAACTGTTGATTTTGCAGGACTTCGTGTAACTGCAACAGGAATCGCACCTTCTGAAAAAATCCTTTCAGCAATCCTTCCAGTCCCAGAAAAGATAACCGACGCCCGATCTTGGTTTGGCTTAGTAAACCAAGTGGCGTGGGCATATTCGATAGGCCCAACCATGCAACCGTTTCGGGAGCTAATCAAGGCAAACAACACATTCCATTGGGATGACACACTTAATAAAATCTTTGAAAAATCTAAAGAGACCATTATCCAGTTAGTTTCAGGAGTTCGTTCGTTCGACACTAACCGTGTCACTTGCCTCCAATCAAACTGGTCAGAGGATGGATTGAGGTACCTTTTGCTACAGAAATATTGCCAGTGCCCACTTGATAAAGCACCCGTATGTTGCCCAGAAGGATGGTCACTTGTTTTCGCTGGATCTAGATGTACCCAAGGGACTGAGAGTGACTATTTCCCAACAGAAGGCGAAGCTCTCAGTATCGCGTGGAGTCTCGAACACGCTAAACATTTCGTCGTCGGATACCCCAATTTGATTATTGCCACAGACCATGAACGACAGAGATTTAAGTACCATCAACAATTCAAGAATCTCAAAACTGAAAGAAACAACAATGAATTTTCAGTTTAAGATTAAACATTGCCCAGGAAAATGGCACCGTGGACCAGACGCCCTGTCACGCAACCCAGTCAAAAACGAGTTGTTAGCTGCCATCCGTGAACGTCCAACACAAGAAGACATTGATGGTTGTCAAGACATCGAAAACCACATTTTTGCAGTCCAAACAAATGCCATAGCAATGATTACACACAACATTGAAGTAGCATCCCTTTCTGACAGTAAACTTATTACAATTGAGCAGATTCAGATCGCTGCAGAAAATGACACTGATTATCAAAATCTGCTTACAACCATATCCAATGACTTTCCATCTTCAAAGAAACATTTAAATGAGAACATTCGTCAATATTGGGAAGTTCGTGATCGTCTTTCTTCCAGCAATAACTTAGTACTCCTTAACCAACGTATTGTCATTCCGCAAACTCTCCGTAAACAGGTACTAAGCAATCTTCACGCAGCTCATCAAGGCTTTAACAGCATGTCAGCCCGTGCAAATCAAAACGTTTATTGGCCAGGAATAAATTTGAGTATCAGAAACCATCGATCCATGTGCCAATCATGTAACCAAATTGCACCAAGTCAACCAAATGAACCACTGATTGAGTCTCCGCCACCAAAATGGCCCTTCCAACAGATATGCACAGACTTCTTTGAAACTGATGAGCAATCTTACCTTGTGGCAGTTGACTGATTCAGCGGCTGGATTGAAATAAACCATTTCCCATCAAGTACGAAATCTGAGCTACTTATCAAACGTCTACGGGAATTGTTTATAACCTTTGGTGTCCCAGAGGAAATATCGAGCGACGAGGGGCCCCAATTTTCATCCTCGACATTTGATGCATTCTTGAAACAATGGGGCATACATCATCGTCTCTCATCTGCTACCTACCCTCAGTCAAATGGACGTCCCGAACTCGCCATCAAATCAGCAAAACGAATCATCATGGACAACACAATCAGAGGTTTTCTCAACAACGACCGTGCTGCTTGTGCATTGCTCCACTTCAAGGAGTTGGACTCAGCCCTGCCCAGATTTTGTTCCATTGACAACTCCGTGATCATATCCCAGCAAACTCAGAATACCTTAAACTTCACAAGAAATGGCAAAACACCATGAACGCTTGAACGCAACTTTCACCAACACACCAAATGAAAACATCAATCTACACAACCTAGCACCATTACAAGTCAGCGACATGGTATTTGTCCACGACCCACCTTCTACTCGGGGACACAAAAGATGGGTTCGTACCAGAAGAGTTGTAGAAGTTCTCCCCTATCGTCAATATCGTATTCGAATGAATGGATCTGGTAGACTTTCATTACGAAACTGCAAATTTCTTAAGGTGAACCCAAATTCAAAATTTCAACAAACCTGGACTTAAAGAATAAGTATAACGGGGAAGATTATGTATTATACAGGACTCACTCACCTTTATATTTAGTTACACTTATACTTCTTATTTGTTCTTATAGCATATGTACTATTTTATTACTAACATTTACTAACACAGTAATATTATATTGGCTGGCCTTTGGCTTTACTTTCACATTCTAATTCTGTCAATCCTATTTCAATAGAAATGATTTCCAAAGTGGAATATTCACTCTATCCTTTCGTTTCTTAATAATCCGTAGAAACAAACAAAGATTATTACGCAATGGTATCACTTATTCGTTTTCACAGTTATCAAATTATTATTGTTATTATCATAGTAACTCGGGTAAAACTTTTTACCACATCTAACTTCGAAAATGATGTATGAAAATCCCGTGTAGAAAAAAGGTGACAAAAAATATAATCAAGGTGTGGAAACCCCGTGACGAAAATTCACCTAATTGCGACGATAAAAAAACTGACATCACGGCACGTGCTACTATAATAATCATATAAAAGCGATGGCCTCACAAAGAATATGACCACGAGAAAGAAGATTTTGACCATAAAATTCAACAAAATTTATCACTCTCTAAAATAAAAGTGGGATGCACACTCGCTATTATATATAAGATTTTCCAATCACGTAAAATGTCAGATCGCATGTGCATAAAATTTTGAGCAACATGTGATGCATGCAATTTTAATTGCACGCATAGGAAATTTTACAAGTGCGTTTAACCGCACACATGGCATTTTTAAAAGGAGAAGACTGATATAACTAAATGGGAACCAGGTAATCAGTTCTTTTTAATATGCAAACAGGTCAAAAGAAACTGATGTTGTGTTAAAATCCTTAAAACGAACAAATGCATGTTTGCCTGACCATCATATTCGTATTAAATTTTGTTAACTAACCCTAACAGCTGCAATAAACACAGATTTTTTTCTATGAGAGATTATTACTATGGAGATTATTTTTTCGTTTTAAAGATTTCTATGAAACATTAACAGCATAATACAACTCCTGTCCTGTTTCATGTTGTGTGTTTTCTAGACAAATTTATCCGCAAACAACAATAATGCCCTTATAACAATGACAATGATATAACGATAAAACGTTATAACGTTACTGATTAAGGAATATAACGTTACCATAACAATATATTATGAGAACGTTTAACATGTGAGTAATGTAAGCGTTACAGAAGAACTATATAGCTATAAAATATTGTTATTTTTGTTCTTTTTAATGATAAAACGTTACTCATATAATGTTTTATCGTTTGTTATCAAAATCCCCTGGACATTTATGGAAAGAACTCAGAGCTCAAATGGCAATCTAGCTATTTATGGGATATGGGAACAAAAATTGATAATCAATTGCCTCTGTGAAGGATCTTGGTGTTTTATAGAATATCTACAGATGTTTATCATACGACTACAAATTCAAAATGTAATCCAGAGATGAATAAGATTATAGATCTACCGGACCTTCCAATGCAGAGACAGAAAACTAACAAAAAACTGATGTTAACATGGAAATCTCTTGACTAAAACGGTAGATTCTAGATCCAAAAACCAATTCCGACCTTGCAAACCAGTTTCGTAAATATCGGAATACTGACTCGAAATCGGACTAATGAGAACAAAAATGATTTTTAGATCAAAACCACCAAGAGCGATAATGATGTTATTTACTGTGTGGTGACAGCTAGCAAAGTTAAGTAAAAGCCGTAACAAGGAAGGTGAGTATTCCCTTTCAAAGACTGAAACGAAACCTTACGCAGGTTTTCATTATAACGTGTAGTATTTAATTTATTTTTATCGAATTCAAGAAGTAGATTATTTTCCTGTTATTGCGATTAAAAGTTTTTGATTCAATTTACATCTTCATCCATAGAAAGTTCAAAATAACTTCTTTTTTATTTTATTAAATTCAATGACACTCTGCCCTAAGTACATTTTAGGGCTGTTAAACCAGAGAAATTTTTTTTGTGGTTATCAATGTACACAATAACTGATAAAATAGAAACTTTGAGGAGATTATACAGTTTTGTTTCTTGTTTGAACACGTGACACGGGTTCATTGATGCTAAAGTTGCTAAAAAGTGACTCGAATGAAAACGCCCATAACTTTCTTAAAAAAGCTGATCTCAACAAAATAACTTGTGACTGAAAGCTAAATGATATAGCTAGGCAATAAAAGTAATTTTAAAGGATTTCTAATGTTGAATTTTTGGGAATAATGGATGAAAAAGTAAGATTTTTGCAGTTTAATAGTTGACAGTTTGACACGACGTAAATGCCTGGTTACAAATTTTTGATTTCGGTGATCCTTGGTTATGCCTCTCACCAAATAAATTAAAGTTAACATCATATAAACATTTTGAAATGAGTTTTACTGCGTTAGGTAATGATTATGACTCATCAAAAACGAGAAAATTTGTTGTCAACATCGAAAAAATCCAATACGCAATGCAATGGCTTCTTTTCTTCTACCGCACCTGATCTGAACGAACGTGCTACGCGCCACGTGCTTTGCTATGTTTTCGCTAAAAAGTTTGAACACATGACCATTCGCGTGCATGTGGTTTTGAGGTATTGGAAATAACAGTTCCCGATATGTAGTGCGGGGCGGAATTGGTTTTTGGATCTAGAATCTACCGACTAAAACCAAGTTAGCCGCACATTGACTAGAATGTACGCAGTCGAGTAGGTATATATTTCTGTCGTAATCTATGAATTCCGAATTCCGGGACGAATTTCGGTTGAGGTATGGATGGCCGATTCCGAAACTACCAACAACCTGCAGCCTGCTGTGGTCAGGCTGTGTGTCAGAAGCGCAAGAGACTTTTGGGTGAGAAGCCAAAAGGCATTTTTTGACGTAAGGGTGTTTGACTCAAGCGCCTCTAGGTACTCAGCCCGAAGTCTGGAGAAGTGTTACCAGCAAAACGAGAGAGAAAAGAAAAACGCATATTGTGAACGTATCCTCAACATCGAACATGGTAGTTTTACACCCCTCGTATTTACAATTCAAGGAGGAATGGGACGTGAATGCACCTCATTTATCAGTCGATTATGCAAAATGATTGTCGAAAAGAAAAATGAACAACTGTCGGTTACCATATCGTGGGTGCGGATAAAGCTATCGTTTGCGCTGATGAGATCATGTTTATTGTGCTTGCGTGGTTCAAGAACGATCAAAAACAACCCTAACGGGACATCGCGCTATCTGGTGATAGCATCGCACTAGATAGGTATGACCTTAGCCAATGGGGTCTGAAAGTATGAATAGATAATAACAAAAAAAAAATAATTAAAAAAAAAACAAACTATTATACATACATATATAGAGAGAAAATACTTGTAATTTTATAGAACGGTCAATCAATGTATTCTGTGAAATACGGTATAAAGTTTGTAAAAAAAAAATAAATAAAAAATCTATGACTACGTCATCTGTCGTGTTTTGCAACACGCTCTGTTTCGGTTATCGTTTCAAACTGTGACCGCTTGTTTCGTCACAATTCGACTTTTCCCAGGAAGTTGAAATGTCACTGTAAGTAACTTATTATTGTTTTGTGTTGGCCATGACATGGGCATCTGGGGAATAAGAATTAAAATTGGTGAAAACACTTGCAATATAGTTTCCAAACTTCTTGAATCTTCAATTCGCGTTTAACTGTGACCTCTTGTTTCGTCAAATTTCGACTTTTTCCAGGAAGTGGAAATGTCACTGCAAGTAACTTATTATTGTTTTGTATTGGTCATGACATGGGCATTTGGGGAATAAGAATTGAATTTGGTGAAAACACTTGCAATATAGTTTCCAGACCTCTTCAAACTTCAACTTGTGTTTTGCTGTGATCTCTTATTCCGACATATTTCAACTTTTTCCAGGAAATTTGGAATTGATACAAACAAATAGTGATATGGTATGTGTTGTCTGGATTTAGTAGTTTAGGGGAATAAGGCTTTTATGTTCTTTACATTTTTGCTGACGTTGATTTTTGCCAAAGATTGCGAATGTGTCGCTGGACAAATCTGAATGTGTCGCTGGAATGTGTGGCTAACTTGGTTTTAGTATACTATAGTAGGTATCATTATATTATACTGTTATTTTGGAAGTTCGTATACTAAAATTGCTTAGACATTTGTCATAGTACTTTTGTGTCATATTACTTTTGCGGTTCACACATTTCTTTTGTTTGTAGCATACTTTCTGGTTTTACTTGTTAAGCTTTATTTACACTTTTTAAAGGTATATTAGCATTAGTGTGACTTAGGCCTAAGATATAACAAAAAGTAACAAAGTTTTTGCAGATTTTCAGCTGCGTAAGTATATCTATTTGGTTATGCCACATAATTACACTACTCATTAAACAATATGTTGTATTGTAAAACTTAAATATTAACACTTAAATACAGTGTGTTTCAAAAATAAGGCTACCCAAAAAATTATTAACTGTAGCATTTGACATGACTGTTAATTTAAAAATTTTAATCATAAAAAATCAGACTAATAAAATGTCGGATAAAATCCCTTATAACTTCTTGAATATTTAACATTTCAATGTCATTCTCTTTCTCTTTCTTTTGGTATAAAACTTTTCATATTTTAACAATTATGTCAAACGCTACAGTGAATAATTTTTTGGGTAGCGTTATTTTTGAAACACACTGTATGAGATTTTCGGCAAGCGCTTTCTTCACTGCATATAGATACCTTAATCACGATTGTATTTGAAATACTGTGTGTTTGTTCACTCATAAATGCAAAATTTCAAATCTGGTGATAATGTGTCGCAAGCAGTAATAAACTAATGTAGCAATTAAATGATCACGCAACATCTATTTAATGACCAACATGAAATTATTTCAGGGAGTTGCATGTCGTTTTCCTTTGTTTCTCCAAATGCCACAGAAAAACATTGCTGTTTTACGCCAGAGAATGCATTTTTTTATTTTAAAATATCTCTAAAAACACTTTACGCTATTTAATTACCATAAGTGATTGAAACGAAAGCATGTTTTGAAGTTCAAAGAATTGACAGAACCCCAGCTTCACAATTGCAAAAATATAGACTCAATCGCTTATACCAAGGTGTTAAGTGTTTCGATAATTGTTTATAAAATTGTAATGACTTCTGTCTGGCCGAAATTTTGCATCTACAGTGTGTTTCATAATGTTGGAAATGGAAATTTTAAAGTTGTTTTTTTAAATGAATATACCGAATTTCAAAATAATTTTTACATCAATGGAAAGCCAGTTTCAAGCTCTTTCCGCTAGTATATTTTTGTGAAAAATGAAAAAGTGGTTTTTGAAAAAATAAGGAAAATATGTCTTGGAAAAATGTAATTAAATTTTTAATGGTCGATTAAGATGTGAATGAAAAGAAAAAATGTTTTGAAACAATGACAGCAATTTGGAAAACAAATTTAAGCTGTGTGTTCACGAAAAACGTTTAACTTTTATGTTTTAAAATATCCATTTGGGGGTCTCAGCGCAAACATAAAATTAATAAAAAATTTGAATGGATTTGGTGTTTTGACACAATAAGCACGATGTAATTAAACTACGTGTTAATCGACCATTTAAAAATTTAATTACATTTTTCCAAGACATTTTCCTTATTTTTTCAAAAACCACTTTTTCATTTTTCACAAAAATATACCATCCGAAATAACTTGAAAATGGCTTTCCAACGGTGTAAAAATTATTTTGAAATTCGGTATATTCATTTAAACAAACAGCTTTAAAATTTCCATTTCCAACATTACGAAACACACTGTATCAGAGAATGGACTATTAGCGGGATTCGGAAAAATCATGTTTCGTTTACACGAAACTATTTTTCTATAGATTTGTAGGGAATTATATACAACTTAGTAGAGTTGTTCGTGAATTTTTCCCTACAAAATCATTAGAAACTTCACATCAACGCTTGAAATGTAAGCGTGTAAAGTAATGATGTTTCTTTTGATACAACAAAAGTCTTTAAATCTCTGAAGTACAGTTTTAGTAGAAAGTTTTAAAAAAATTCTCACAAGTAATTGATTTTTTTCGTGTAACAGGCTCGTCGAGTTTAGGAATCTCCCTAATGAGGAAAAATTGTGGAAAATAAAGTTTTGGAAAGAAAATTTATTTTGGATTATAGTCACCAATGGTAATTTTAATACGCTTATATTTAAGTCGTGTTAATAGTCGGATCCAATGAATCTTTGAATTTAAATTAATTCAAAGCTTTGGTCAAGAAATAGCAGGAATGAGGAAAAACTGTGGAAAATAAAGTTTTGAACATTCTAAAGTCTTTTATCTCATAATTAAAATATTCTGTCGCTTGCCGTTGTGTGTTTTTGATTAGCCGTTCAATAAACAGCTTCAAAACAATTCTCACAATTATTTAGAACATTACTTAAAGTAATTACAAAGGAAGTAAATACAGCATTGAATTGTCGTAGTTGTACAGTGTGTTTCGCAATGTTGGAAATGGAAATTTTAAAGTTGTTTTTTTAAATGAATATACCGAATTTCAAAATAATTTTTACACCGTTGGAAAGCCATTTTGAAGTTCTTTTGGATAGTATGTTTTTGTGAAAAATGAAAAAGTGGTTTTTGAAAAAATAAAGAAAATGTAATTAAATTTTTAGTGATCGATTAAGATGTGAATGAAAAGAAAAGATTTTTTCAAACAATGACAGCAATTTGGAAAACAATAAACAAGTTTAAGCTGTGTGTTCACGAAAAACGTTTAACTTTTATGTTTTAAAATATCCATTTGGGGTCTCAGCGCAAACATAAAACAAGAACGACCACAGTCGCTAAATCTGCGGCAAAAAAAATCAGCTCAATGAAAGAAAGTAGTTCGTTTAGAAGTAACCTAAAAGGGATAAGTGTGCGACTCCTGATGCATTACACTTCAGTCACACCAAGTCATTGACTGATGACTGCATTAGAATACTCAATTAATTCTGATAATGAACTGCCGACAAAACCAGTATCCGAAGAATCGTGATTGCCTGTGGCTGAATCTTTCGCCAGCGAAAACAAAGAATAAGCGCATATTTTCATTCAATAAATTCATGCGAACTAAAGAAGCATAAGCATTCATATAAAACGGGGAAAAAGGATATTTTCACGTTTATTTTTCCTTGAAAACACAATGAATAAAACTTTAGTTCCCAGAGGAGGTACATTTTTCAAACATGTTTGCTGTTATGGGTTTATTCTATCTTTAACTTAAACAGTTACAGCTTATTCAGTTCAGGAGTTTTGGGAACGTGAGGTAGAGATGGATAAGGGAAGGAGTGAACAATAGAAAACAAACTGATTCGAGCAACAATAGCTTTTTAGTTCTGTTATGCATAAGCACAGATTCGTAACTTCTGTACACTGTTCTGACTCTCAGATATATGAAATGTATTCTCCATAAAAATGTATCCATACACTAGAAAATCGTTGCATATCATAGTTATTTTTTCAGAGTCAACAAGTCTTTCGAGGTTTTCACAAGCATTGGGTCATATGTTCTTTCCAAATGACTTATTGTCTGAAGTTCTCTGAAAACCAATAATTTCTGAATATTGCATCATTTTAAGACCATATGTGGCTAGAAATGCCCTAAATGGTTGATATTGTTACTTCTTTTGTCTCTGACTCAAAAGTTCAATTATTTTGTTATAGCCATTAATATTTTTCTTCCTAAATCATACATTGATGTTCATACATTGATAGCTCTTGTTTGGTGCTTTATATATACCTGAAAAAATAAAACCAAACAAATATAATTGATAAGATTATTATTGTGACATTTTTTCAAAACTTAAAAATGTGGAAAAATCAGTATTAAATATACAAAACATATAATGTATACTTTTCAAGATATATGATTATGCAATCTGTCTCACACAGGTTATCTTTTAGCAAAAAGAATAAATTTAAACGGATTACTTCATCTCTCCCAGAGGCGTAGCTAGAGCTTAGTCAAAATTTGTGGAGGAGAATTTAGTCATTTCTGTATAAAAGGAAAGCGTGCAAAAAACCTAATCGATACTTAAGACTGAAAAGAAATATTGTAATGTTGGACTCCTCCACTTTTTGCACATGACCTTGAATACGTCGTACAAGAAAATTAAAAGCTGATAAAACAATAAAAAAAAAACAGGTTGTTTAATTTGTAAATAATTATAGATATCTCCATAGCATATGATGCCCGCCACATGTGTCGCGTGTCATATCATATGTTTGTTGCTAATAAAAATGTAGCTCAAATTACAACATAAAGGGGAAACATGTGGGGCTTGAAGGTATTATAATTTTGTTTCTTAAAGATTTGTGATTTATAAAAACGTTGTCCTGTGTGGTGAAGTCCCTCAAACTGGATACAAAGTCAAAAGTCCCACAATGATGAAGGTTGTGGTCTACAAACAAATCTGATAAATAGTCAACGCTTAGAGGTTGTGAGGATCATGCATGCTTAAGCCCCAATTTTAATTATAACGGAGGCAAAAACAGTCTTCGAGGCACAGCCAACGAAAACAAATTTGATTCAGGCAAGAAGGACTATTAGTGAAAAAATTGGGTTTGCAAAAAGGAAATATAGTCCCTAGTGTGTTTTGCTGAGTGATGACTTCCTCTACCGGATTAATGGGAGCTAAAATTGAAAGTTTGTCGCCAAGTTGTCTTGAGAAGAGATGTACCTCTCCACAAAAAAACCAATTGATGTAGAAAAACACACTACCGCAAATAAATCAATGCTTAATTGACGGGAATTCACACTACTGACATTTGATGTCGTGTGACCAGGGATCATAAGAGCCGTGTAAACAGCACACAACGTGACGTCACTTTAGGCCGTTTTAGGATCATCATCATCATCATCATCATCCACGGGTAAACCAATATCTGCTGTTGCTTCGTGCCTCAGATAATTAATAAAAAGTTTGAATGGATTCAGTGTTTTGAAACAATAAGCACGTAATAAGCAAGTAATTAAACTACGTGTTAATCGACCATTAAAAATTTAATGACATTTTTCGATGACATTTTCCTTATTTTTTCAAAACCCACTTTTTCACCTTTCACAAAAATATACTACCCGAAAGAGCTTGGAAATGGCTTTCCATTGATGTAAAAATTATTTTGAAATTCGGTATATTCATTTGAAAAAACAACTTTAAAATTTCCATTTCCAACATTACGAAACACATTGTAGTATGCACAGTGTGTCCCAGATAATTTTGGTCTGAGATTTTAACAAGCTATAACTTTTCACACATATATCAGATTTTAGAGATTTTACATCATTCGATAGCATTTCTTTCAAGGATTTCAAAAACCTATATTTTGAATAACTTAGGCCAACATCTTTGTAGTAAAAAAGACTTCTTTAAACTGTCAGGGTCATTAATTCCTTAATGGTTAATAAAAGTAAGTTTTCACGTGCGATTATTCTTTTGTTTATAAAGAACATGTCGTGGTGTTATTGAACACACACTTTGGGGGTCTCAGCGCAAAGATAAAATTAATAAAACTTTGTATGGATTCAGTGCTTTGAAACAATAAACACGATATAATTAAACTACGTGTTATAGTGAAAGACACTATATATAATTACTACGTGTGCATTTAAGTTCATTTGAAACGTACTTTAATGAGTTTTTCCAAACTTATTTTTTCGATTTTGTCTTCTTCTTCTTTTCCATTTCCTACGAAAAATATATCATGAGAACGACAAAAAGATAAGGGTTCCATTGATATAAAAAATATAAGAATAAATTGGATGTTTACTTTAAAAACTGATACACACGAGATCGAGAGATAACTTGATTATGGACCTTTTCGGAAAATACGTCACTGCAGATCTTGCCTCACTTTCAAACAATTTCATAAAGACATTTGTGTTGTTTTAATAAAAAAATGATACCTGAGGGTAAAATCTTACAAGGACCTTTACGGGTATAAAGCTTTAGCTTCTATAAGCTACTATGAATGTAGTATATGTGGACCCAGACTAGATTTTGTAGTTTATAACTTTTAATCAAATTTCTGATTATGGTTGTGGCCTGAAAAACAATTTTTTAGATTAATTCTATTAATGCATAGCCTGCAGTTGAGATCTGTTGTAATCCTCTTCATAAAACCGTTAATTGGATTTATAACTATAACATCCAGACATTAATTAATTGAGTGACTGCTTCATTTAATGATTTTAGATATTTGTGAGTATTCTGAAAAGATTACATGGGTAAGTGGAACTCTATACAGCAGCTAAAACGATCTAGTAATCAGATTTTTTAATCCTTCAATATTTCCATGTCACTTTTATGCAATTAAGGTGTTCTTCTGTCCAAAAATAACTAGTATCATACGATAACGGGTTAAGCGTAGTAGCTTCAGTACAAAAATATTTTTCTCTTGTTTCTTTCGCAATCCCTGCATTATCCTTACACTGTTATTTTTTGTTTTGCCAACAAAAAAGTGGTACAGTACACTTCCGATAACTCGAACACGCAATAACTCGAACTTCCAGTAACTCGAACTATTTTTGAATTCCCGTTGAACTTTCACTAATACTTTCTCACAAAAATCACTCAGTCGAACCATTTTTCTTGTCCCTTGGACAGAAATTTCCCGATAACTGGAACTTCAGCGGAAAAATGAAAACAGTCTCAGTAAAAAGTGACTACTTTTCTTTCAATAATATAAATTGTTCTTCCAAATTTGACAAAACTTTTATTCTCCTGTAAATTGTAATGGAATGGCGGCAGCAAATTCAACGGGTGATAAAATACCAATGTTTGCCATTGGTAAATCAAAATTCCCTCGCTGCTTCAAAGGAGTTAAACATTTATCTTGCCGATACAGAAATGAAAATAAAAGTTGGATGGAAAGCGTACTCTTCGAAGAGTGGATACGAGAAATGGATACAAAGTTTACAAAAGAGAAGAAGAAAGTAGCGCTTATCATAGATAACTGCCCAGCACATCCGACGATCGATAATCTCAAATCCATTGAGCTTGTTTTTTACCACCGAATACCACATCTGAACTCCAATCAATGGATCAGGGTGTTATACGCTCTTTGGAAACTTATTATAAGTCTTTAGCATTGCAAAGGCCCGTTGTAGCTATTGATAAAGGAAGGGATCTTCCTGTTTTTTCGATTTTAGACGTAATGAAATGCTCGATCTTGCATGGCATAAAGTGAAAACCTCCACCGCCGTGAATTGTTTTGCGAAAGCAGGAATTTCGAAATATCAACAGGCATCTGTCCAGTCGCATGACGATGACCCTTTTAAAGACCTTCAAAATCAGATCGAAAAACTTGGTAATTTTTACCGTCCAGGTACAACAGTTGAAGATGCCATTTCTGCAGACCAAAGCGTGATGAGTACAGAACTTTTACTATCAGATGAAGAGTTTATAGAAGAGGTGATGAAAGCAGCAAATGGAGATGATGGTGATGAGGATGATAATGATGAGGATGTTCTGTTGGACTCAGTTTGCCCAGTTTGCATTGCAAGTGCTGAATGACTACATGCCCTTCAGTCTATGCGGCGAAGATATTCAACAAAAGCTTAATGCACTCTCTGTCCAAATGGAACTCTTAATTCAACAACGTCTACCTCGGCAAGAATTAATTACTTTCGCTGGCGAAGCCGAAAAGTGAATCGAGTTCGTGTCGAAATATCAACAGGCATCTGTCCAGTCGCATGACGATGACCCTTTTAAAGACCTTCAAAATCAGATCGAAAAACTTGGTGATTTTTACCGTCCAGGTACAACAGTTGAGGATGCCATTTCTGCAGACCAAAACGTGATGAGTACAGAACTTTTACTATCAGATGAAGTCGTGTCGAAGTTCTATGACATTGTACATAAGCAACCATACCTCGATTCGTTTTAGAAACGAACCTATTTAACGCAACACTTGCAGGGTGAAGGCTTAAAAGCAGTCGATGGATTTGCAAATGACGATCAAGATTACGCTGATTCACTAAAGAAACTCAAATACATGTTTGGTAACCGAGTTCTTGTTGCCCAGGCTCTAATCCGCAAAATAACCAAATGCAAACAAGTTTTAAATTACGATCCCAAGGCATTGGGAAACTTTTATTACGAAATCTGATCCTGTCTAAATACTTTAACAGAGATGAATTATGTTGGAGACATATGCAGCACCGACTTTCTACGTCAAGTTCTGTCCAAATTGCCGTACTATTTACAAAGAAAATGGTCAAAATATTCTCTCCTGCTGAGAAGAAAAGAAGAAGCAAATTTGCAACACTTTGAAAAATGGTTGCAGGATAGAGTCATGGCGTCGAGAAACCCTTACCTCTACCAAGAAAGATGTAAACCTGAACGATTCAGTATGCACACGAAAACCCCAAAGCCAGAGGAAAGATTCAAACAATTATGTGTGCTATGCAATAAAGATCATTGGCTTTTCAGTTGTAAGATTTACAAATCGAAACCAAACGCTGATAAGTTATCACTCGTCAAGATGAAAAAACTTTGCTTTAATTGTCTTAGCCCGAAACACCACGTCAAATCATGCCAATCAAAGGGAAGGTGCTACATAGATGTTTGCAAACGAAAACATCATATCTCATTACATAATGCACTAACCTGGAAAAAGGGACAAGTTGGTACTCAGAATTTTGAAAGTGATCCCACAAAAGGAAAACAACTTGACAAAGAAACGGAAAAGAAACCAGAATCATCCCGATTAGGACAGGAAACATCACTAAAACCTAAGAGGGAAACACAACAGACAATGGTTAAGTTGTATGTGTATGTGTTGTGGAGAACTGAACTGAACATTCCTGTAATATTGCGGAAAGGGTTGTTCAATATATGATTTCCTCGAAATCGTTGACGTATTTTGTTGGTTTGGTATAAATTCTCAAACATTTGGATCAAAATGTGAATTACTGCTGATCACTAGTCCGAAACGGTGTGTGTTTCCTGAACTTGGTGTTGTTCCGCTAAAATAATCGGTTGATTGACGGTAAGTTTTTGCAGTATTTTGTAATATGCTTTGTTGTCTTTTCGTGTGTATGTCAGTTATTTCACCGTTGTGGTCGGTCAGATCCCTTTGTTTGACACTTGAATTAACTGCCTGCTCTTTTTCGTATTTGGTAGTTGTTTCAGTATGTGATTTTTCGGATTCGTGAATACCTTATCGGCCCTTTTTACGCCGGCCCTAATGTGGCGTTAATTTTGGTGCGCGGCGTTAAAAGGGCCGGCGTAAAAAGGAAATGGAAATTTCTCAAAAAATCGGCGTTACTTTTTAAAGTTGAAATTAAGATTTTACAGGTCTTAATTCTAATATATCTCATTATGGGCTTTATAGAATTTGACTTCAGAGGCTTTTGAAGTAAAAAGACTGACAGTAATATGCAGCAACTGAAGATTTTTTTCTCGATAGTTCGTAAAACCTTTACAAGATCTTTGTGTAGAACAAATATTACCTTAGGAGAAGACATATTTGCAGGAGAATTTCTCGAGTTTCATAAAACAGTCTATGAATTTGCAACGGCCAGCAGAGGTTATCACGTTTATCGTAATTGAACATGGAGAAATGTTGCGCTACATCAACAAGTAGAGGTTTTAAAAGAAACTAGTACAATGTCAAGGGACATTGACCCATATTGCTGCATGATAACGATAACAAGTTGGTGATGTCACGGTTGGTCACATACCAAGAGAGCTTTCCAGATTTGTTTTTTATTTCCTCCACGAAGGAGGATCCGTTACTGGTACGATCGCATGTCTAACGCCAAATGTGTCACCTATTCCAGAAGGAGGGCTTGAGATCCCCATTCTAATGCATTTTGTGCATGAAAACGGTGTGATACTAGAAAAGATGAAATGCTTTGTAGGTGATCAAACTTTAGATGTGAAAGAACTCTTTGGAGACAATGAAGAGTCAGATGAAGGGGAAGTTGAAGCAGAAATAGAATCAGATGACGATGAGGGAATTAGAGAAAATAATGAAAGCATTAATGAAAAAGAGGACGAAATAATTGTAATAGATTAAGTCTTACGATGTATTAGATGATATATATTAGAAGACATTTGTAGTATAAGTTAAAATTTGAACAGAAAAAGTGAAAAATAGTGCTTAAAATGTTTTTTTTCTTTTTTACTTTTGAGACGTAAATAACGGCCCTAAGTGGCGTTAAGGCAAAATCTTGGGGTGGCGGAATAAGAGCCGACGTAAAAAGGGCCGGCGTAAAAAGGGCCGATAAGGTAGATTGATTACCCTGTGTGCGCTCAACGTACAATTTTGAAAATGCACCGCATATATTACTGAGAGTTTCCTGCATATTTTGCTGTGTATTTTCGACTGACTGAGATTTAGCAACTTCTTCGCGCCATTTCATTATGCTATTTTGCTTTTCGGTTGAACATGAAGACGGTGGATCATGTTTGCGGTCAATTAAATATCGTTCGATATTTGAAAAAGGAAATTAAGGAAATTCCAGGAAATTAACACAGGACACGATTTTCTTACCAACTTTTCTTGTATCAAAAAATCAAGTCTTTCAACCCCAGCAAGTCTTTCAAGCCATCGCAAGTCTTTCAAGCCACAGCCACAACCATTAAGTAAATAACCCAAAAACAATAATCACTCTTGCAAGTTATTATAAATTATGTCATCGACAGTAGACTTCGTCTAACCTCTAAGTTTGAAACATCAGTAAGTTATAATGCACATACAACTTTCTCTTCCTTTTATAACAAAGTTACAATATATATCTCTATGTACAGTGTGTTTCGTAATGTTGGAAATGGAAATTTTAAAGTTGTTTTTTTAAATGAATATACCGAATTTCAAAATAATTTTTACATCAATGGAAAGCCAGTTTCAAGCTCTTTCGGCTAGTATATTTTTGTGAAAAATGAAAAAGTGGCTTTTGTATAAATAAGGAAAATGTCATTGAAAAATGTAATTAAATTTTTAATGGTCGATTAAGATGTGAATGAAAAGAAAAGATTTTTTGAAACAATGACAGCAATTTGGAAAACAATAAACAAATTTAAGCTGTGTGTTCACGGAAAATGTTTAACTTTTATGTTTTTAAACATCAGGTCTCAGCGCAAAGATAAAATTAATAAACTTTTGTATGGATTTAGCGCTTTGAAACAATAAGCACGATGTAATTAAACTACGTGTTAATCGACCATTAAAAATTTATCTTTCTACAGTGTGTCCACCAGAAAGTGGGCACCTTGTTTTAAACACAAATAACTTTTCGAGTTTTTAACAATACAATGCGGTTTTTATACTGTTGGAAAGAGGATTTTTTGAGCTTTCCAAAAATATAAGTTGTTATTTATAAAAAAATTTTTATTCTAAAGAATATTAAGTATTTTTTGTTTCGATACGGTTGTTAATTTTGTAATGATCAATAAAACAGACTTTTAACGAGCAATTAACCTTTTGTTTCGTTGAAACAACCGCTGTTGGTGGTGCTGTGCTAATTTTGTCACGAAATTTTTTGAAAAGACACAAACTTTTTTTCATTGTGTAAATTCACCTTAAATTTTTTATTATTATTTAATAATTTCATATTCCCAAGCATTGCCAAAATCTTTATAAGCGAAAAAACAAACTTTTATGAAATTCATTCAATCATGCAGTTAACAGTCCAGCAGTGAACTTTCGTTGTAAGAAAAGTTTCATGAGACGAAAAGTTATGTAGCTGTTGTTCAGGCTTTTAGACAGCAGTTTCTGGGTAGAAATCCCCCATCAAAAAGCACGATTCAAACTTTTTAAAAGTTTGTAAAAGAGTTTTAGAAATGAAACTTTCATGTTTCAAGCTTGTAAAAACGTAAAATTTTCCTTGTGTAAACGCAGCTTTATTACAATATATTAGCTTTTTATGATTTCCCATGCTACTCGAGTCGTTAACATCTATTCAAACAAGCGTTAATTGATCGTTATTGATTTAATGCCATGGTTTCATGGTAAAACCGATTATATTTCCCGAAAAATTGGTTTTTCTATGAAAAGGGTCATATATTTAGAAAGAGCAAAACATTTTCTTTCTGTTAATATAAAAATTGAAAAAACAAGCACGAAAAACAAAAGATATGCTTATTAAAAGTTAGGTGCCCACACTGTACACATAACTTGCACTGATGAGTGCCTAGTAAAAAAATATTTAAACATTTTATTATAGTGCAACCCTCTAGGGACTAAGCAGTTAATTAGTTGTATAAACTAATCAAGTTCGTAAAAGCGTATGAATCTCAAGAGTATTTAACACCCCCATCCTTGAGATATCGTATCTCAACTAAATCTTCGCATCTCCTCGTCAGTGACAAGTTTGTACTCTTTCGCCAATGCATCAGTATAGTAACACGTACGCACCCTTCCGTTGGTACAACAGTAAAACAACAGGTTCGCACCTATTCGTTAGTGCATCAGAAAACGACAACTTTACACCTTTTCGTCGGTGCAACAGGAAACAACAGCCTTCACATCTTTTCGTCGGTGCAACAGGAAACAACAACTTCACACCTTTTCGTTGGTGCAGCAGGAAACAACAGACTTCACACCTTTTTGTCGGTGCAGCAGAAAACAACAACTTCACACCTTTTTGTCGGTGCAACAGGAAACGACAGACTCCCCCCCCCCCCCCCTTTTTTTTTCGTCAGTGCAGCAGGAAACAACAACTTCACACTACAACGGTGCACAAATCGTCCCTTTAACACATCAGCGGTGCACAATTCATCTTCTTCACACCACAATGGTGCACAAGTCGTCTACCTCACACCCAGCGGTGCACAAGTCGTCTTCTTTGCATCTCGATGGCGCAAAGTCGTTTCTTCTTGTTTAGGTACGTCCAACTCCAAGATAGCAATTTTTGTCACAGGTCGAAGATAGACGCCATCCTTTGTTTTCACTTCAACCTTCCTGACTTCACCATCATCGCTTTCGTAAATCTTTAATATTCTCCCGAGCGTCCATTGACTGCGCACAAGGTTCCTTTCAAGGAGCATAGCCAAATCCCCTTGTTTTAATCTGGTAGTCGTTCTGAACCACTTCTGACTTATTGTCAACGTTGCAAGATATTCTTTGGACCATCTATCCCAAAATTGGTTCGTCATCGATTGTACTTGCTTCCATCTTTGTCGAGGTGGCAACTTCGTATCGTATTCGGCACTAGTCATTAAATTTCTTGAGGGTCGGCCCAAAAGAAAGTGGTTTGGAGTCAGTGGTTCGAGATCGTTACAGTCATCACTTATGTATGTCAGCGGTCCGCTGTTCAGGATGGCTTCGACTTCTGTAAAGATGGCCTGAAGAGCAAAATCGTTCATCACCATGTCTTCTTTCATGATAACCTTCAGTGTAGTTTTGACACTTCTCACCATTCTTTCCCAGACACCACCCATATGTGGTGCCTCTGGTTGGTTGAATTGCCACTCCATTTCTTTTCTTTGTAGCTCTTCACTGAGTTGTCCATTTTTTTGATATTCTTTCTTAGCTCGTTACTAGCTCCCTTGAAGTTGGTTTTACAATTGGAGCGAATTAATTTTGGGTTTCCTCGTCTGTTGATAAACCTCTCTAGTACATTTATAAAGTCGTCTGCTTCAAGTGATGGCGATAATTCGAGATGAACAGCTCTGGTCACCAAACATGTAAATAAACAGCCCCATCGTTTGGCCCGACTTCTGAGAATCTACACTTGTATAGGGCCAAAATAATCAACTCCACAGTGAAAAAATGCAGGTGCTCAATGGTGATACGATCGGGGGGCAAATTCGCCATCTTAACTTGGATCGGTTTAGCTCTTCGCTTTTGACATGTAATGCATCTTTTGACCACCTTCGTGACGAGAACACGAACACCAATGATCCAAAACTCTTGTCTTAACAAAGATGTTAGATGTTCTGTTCCAACGTGACAATTATAGTCGTGAAAATGACGCACAAGCAATTCAACTGCATAATGTTTTCTTGTTAGGATAATCTGATGTTTGGCAGCATGTGGAATGTCACCGACTTTAAGTCGACCACCAACTCTCATTATTCCTTCACTGTCAATATAAGGATCCAGTTTGCATAGCTTTCCATTCAATGAATCCATTGTTGATTTATCACTGAAGACTTCGTCTTGGATGAGTTTGATCGCTTTCTTCTTGCCAATCTTCTCTTCTTCTAGTGTCAAGTGTCTCTTTGGTGCCATTTTTCCTTTCTTCTGAGTTACCTTTGGACGGAGAAGTACCAACAACCATGCAACCGTGTTGGTGAGTCTCTTCCATGAAGAAAACCTTTCGAAACTTACGACTGGCTTGTGCTTTATAAGTGTGAGGATTGACTTTGGTTTCCTTATTTCTTTGTCGGTCGAAGATAAGGGTGTAAGCTCTGTTGTCGGCCATTCTGACTCCTCGTTCTTTAGAAAATCTGGACCGTTGAACCAAATATTCTTGAATGCTTCTTCGTCGCCCAATTCACCTCGAGTGGCAATGTC
>BQMF02000182.1:600000-758454 GCA_027922465.2 Turritopsis dohrnii | reverse complement strand
TACAATAGCCTCACTTTCGCGAGTTGATTTTTCAAAACAAGATGGCTATGCAGAAGGACGCAAACAGCGCGAAGGTTTTTATAAATCTTCGTGTAAACATAGTCACAAGAAAGAGATAGTCTGGAGATACGGGCCGTACCCGGCCGTTTTTATAATCAAACTCGCGTTCCGCTAGAATTTAGAACCCAGACCATTTATAAATGCAAATAACAGCGGGAAAATTTAAGTTTGACTGTGGTTTTGCACTTTAAAAGCAGTTATGCCTGGCGCTAATTGCTCTATTTTTGGCTGCACTACCTCAAGATATACTCCTAATGTTGCAATATTTGGCCTTCCTCGTGGAGATGATGATTTTGATAGAGAATGGCGGAAAAATCTCGTTCATATTATCACAAAAGATCGTGTTATTGACAAATCTTTGAAAGCACAAATTGATAAGAAAAGTCTTCATGTTTGTGAACTCCATTTCGTTGAGAGTAACATCAGACGTCGTAAGTGCATACAAAGCTTTTAATTGACCCGACATTAATACTGTGATAGTACAAATGTCTAATCATTAAAGTTTTTTTCAGATAAAAAGCGTACTACTCTTATCCCTGGTTCATTACCTACATTAAATCTTCCAGTAAAAAGTATTATTTCAACAAGGTACATGCCCCTCCTGTTTTGACAAAATCAAAATAAAGTAATATAGAATATAAATATAAATATATGTTAATGTTTTCTATAGTACAAATACCAAACCAAGACAGTCTGCACAAGTCATAGAAATGAAGAAAGTTGTTGCTCCTGTTCTTGAACCACAACCATCTCCATTCTATCCTACATTTGACAACTTTGTTGCACGTATAAAAGCTCTCAAACTTCCTGAATGTTGGAAAATTGAAGAAAGACCAGAATTTGTAGCAGTCACATGTCATGATAAAGTTCATAGCATTCCTCACTTTGAAATCTATGTTGAAAAGTCACTGAAGTACACGATCCGTGTGTTTGCCTGGAATTTGCCAACTGATCACATAGTATATACTTCACATGACCGAACAGTTAAAAACATTACTTTATCACAACTTGTATCGCTATTGTCACAGTATCAGCTATGTTTAGGAATTAATGAAATTTGTCGTGACTTCACCAACATGTCATACCAAAATATTATTCTCCTGTTATCACTGATATTACACAGCCTACACATCAAACTGTATATAACCGTTCACTTTCATGTGAGGTATTGATTAAATCAGATGACACCTGCAAAGCCTGTATTAAAATGCAAAGTTACAGCATATCGAAATCAAGCAAAGCTCTGAAAAGGAAAGCAGAAACCTCTAACTAACCAGCAAGTTGAACGCACCAATATCACTCACTTCACCAGAACGTATAAAGTTAACGCTGCAAAACCAGAGGTCTGAATAAATCATTGAAAATAAACATAAAAAAATTACAAGAAGAAATTGAAAAAATCATCTGTTGCAGTAAATCCTGATTTGAATGAGGACTTTCAGTCAATAATGTCAACAAATGCACATGCTCTTTCACCATTCATGAAATTGTTCTGGGAAGAGCAACAAAAATACCATCAATGGCTTCCCCACATCTGTTTAATATCATCCGATGATCATTCCGATACTGCTTAGCACTTTCTGCAAAGTCACCACAAGCTTATGAAGACATTCGGTATAATTCGAAACTGGAACAGGCTTTTAGTCCTGCCAAGTCGACGACGTCTTCGGGATTACAAAAAATTATATTCATCCACAGCGTTGGTTTCAATCCAGAAATAATCCAGGAGCTGATTTCAAAAAGTTGAAAAATTTAGTGACATTGAAAGTATGTTGTTCTACTTTTTGATGAAGTCAAAATTCAAGAAAACTTGGTGTGTGGATAAGCACACAGGTGAGCTGATTGGGTATGTCGACCTTGGAGATATTGATCTCAATTATGCCACATTAAAAAAGGTTGATGAACTAGCCACACATATCCTTGTTTTCATGATCAGAAGCATCGTAAATCCATTTAAATTCACATTAGCAAACTTTGCAACAACTGGTGTAACATCAAGTCAAATATTTCCTCTTTCTGGAAAGCAGTTGGTATTTGTGAACTTCAGTGTGGTTTAAAAAGTTTTGGCAACCACATGTGATGGTGCATCTCCTAATCGAAAAATTTTTCCGCATGCATTCTCTTTTATCAGAAAGATGATGAAAATACAGATGTACATACAAAACAAAAAATTGTTTCTGTAGTGATAGATACATCTACTTCTATCTGATCCTCCACACTTGATGAAAACCACAAGAAATTGCTTCAGTAATTCTGGTTCTGGACGATGTACAAGATTTATGTGGAATAATGGCTTTCATATTCTGTGGCGTCACATTTATGACATTTTTTCTGAAGATCGTGAATGTGGTTTGCACCTTCTCCCCAAACTAACGTATGATCATGTCAAGTTATCATCTTATTCTGTAATGAATGTCAAATTGGCAGCTCAAGTTTTAAGCTCATCGGTAAGTCAAGTTCTTCGCAACTATGGTCCACCTGAAGCTGCTGGCACATCAACTTTCTGTTATATGATGGACAGTTTTTTTTGACATAATGAATATTCGTAACACCACTGAAGGCTTTGCATAAATCAAAACCCATTTTGGTTCCATTATTTCATCGATAGATGATCATCGTTTCACCTGGCTTACAAGCGAATTTATGGGTTATTTTAGAAAGATGGCTACAAAGTATTGAAGATCGTCCAGGAAATTATACAGCCAATGCAAAAAGTAAGATGTTCATTTCTTGGGCAAACATATGAAGGAATCAAGTAACAGCGTATTCGATCACTTGAGTTGGTTAAATATCTTTTGTCAAATGGTGTCTCATATGTCCTCACAGAGCGATTTTGTCAAGATCCTCTTGAAAACTACTTTGGACGACAACGGTCAATGGGTGCTCGCAAAGACAACCCATCTGTTCGTGATTTGGCTATAATGACAACAGTATTAGAAATCAAAAAATCTTCAGACCAATTTCAAGCTGGAAATTCAGCTGATAATGTTACTGTGGAAATCTGTGATGATCCAGTGCCTTGCAAGAAGAAGAAGACAAATCTCTAAAGTAACAACACAGAGAAGAAACAAACAAAAAACGGCTATTTTTATAGCCACACATTACTTAAAAAACATTATTTAGGTATTGGTTGAACTTCCAAGAACTTCCAGGTATGTATTACAGTATAATAAAAATTAACTCATAATTTGAAAGTCAACATAGTGTTGACATACATCTCCAACATAAAATAGTTGTTAAGAGAATCAAAGAAGGGAGATTTTTTACATATGTCATAGTAAAACAGATTTTCAAAACTAAAATATAGTAGATATACAAACCCATTTAGTATCAATAGCACAAAAATATGTTTTTAATGTATTTGTAGCTATAAAAATAGCTGTTTTATTGTGGAAATCTGCAACACTTTACTTCAGTGACCATGATCCAAGGTTGATGACTTTTGCTTTAGTTCTTTTCTGAGAGATTTTGTTTTCAATTGGCAAGACTTCATTTTATGCAACTGCTGTTTATCCTTCAAGAATGAGTAGGTTCTGGTGCGTATATACAATGAAAGAAGATCTTCAAGTAAATTCATGGCTACTTCTTTTTTGACAATCATATTTGCTGAGCTTCTTATGTTTGAAACCATTGATTGAATTGTGGTTTGTTTCAACAAGGCATACACCATTTCTTTACTATCAATCATATTGGTACATTTTTTACTGTATGTTCGAAAAGTTATTTCTGCCAATGAAAAAATTTTGATTGCATCTAATGTAACTTTCCAAAGCCCCATCCGATCTCGTGTATTAACAAGCTTATGCTCAGGTAACTCATTTGTCTCTACATACTGACCAGCAAGAAGGAAGGATAAACACTGTTGATAATAAATATTTTTCTGGTCTAATGTTTTTGAAAAACGTATCGAACGGTATGTTTTTCCAAAAACATAACCACTGAGGTAGCCAATTATAGACCTTTCTTTCTCTGAAAAGTTTATAGTATCTTGATCGAAAGTCTTTGAATTGTTTTCATAGTTGCTGCCTGATAACACAGCTAACACGTGATTAGCTGCTTCGAAACCAACAAGAAGTGAACAGTTTCTGCTGAGGACCGATAAAAGCATTTTCTGCATCACGAATACATTTATAAAATGATGGGTAAAACTTCTCTGAATCACCATTGAAAGCTGTTATAACATCCTTAATTATATTATAAGTATGCTTGATTTTGTCAATGTCCCCTATGTAATTTTTTCAGCTCATTAACAATGGTATCTGGATAGCACTCCTCATTTACTAGCTTAGCAATACTTTTTTCCACGATGTTTTTGAACTTGAAGGGTGGTAGAATTTCTTCAGGCACTTTTTCTTTTATTTTAGAACTTTTATTTTTGTGGATGTTTTCATCTTTATGCTTCGTATTAATATGGCGGCTAAGACCTCGTTTACTGAGGCATATCTTGCTGCATTTTGTACACTTAATTGCTTCGGTAACATCCAATTCTTCCTTTAAATTGTTATCCTGCTGCTCCCCAAGTACATTATCATCAATAACTGCAAAAATAGCATCGAGATCATCACCACAGAAGAAATCTTCCCCTACGCCAGCCATATCTGGTCGCTTTGTTTTGCATTTAAATTACAAACGGCCGTCCAATTTCAGCTTCAGCGCTGAAAAGTCAGATATACGGCCCTGTCTCCAGACTATCTCTTTCTTGTGACTATGGTGTAAATAAGAAACAAGCTTATGTTTGAAGAAAAGGAATTGGAAATTACTTATTTAAGTACTAAAGGAATTATGTTAAGAATTTTTGTTTTTCACCGGACAATCCCTTTAAGGACCTAGCAGTTTCGGTCCACAAAAATAAATTAATCCTCCTTTTGTACACTGATGAAAATTAAACAATATATATACTGAATCTTTAGATCATATCCACACCATTGAATAATTCTGCAACCGCGGCAGAATATGTCACGAAGGACGAATTTGAAAAGTTTAAATCAAGGGTTTTCTAAACCCTTGATGAAATCTTGAAAACAGTCAAGAGCTTGTCGAGCCAACCAGCTAAAGCTGTTAATGTATGTTATAAATGCTTTTCTGATTGAATTTTCTCTCCTTCAGTTGATCTTGAAAGTAAAATAAACATTTTAGAATAGTTTCAATCATACAGCAAGTCCTGTTGCAACCCATCCCGTTGATGACAGGGACGTAACAAAATTCGCAAGTAGTACTTTCTTTCTTATTATGCAAGCACATTCTTTATTATATTCATAGTCATAAAAAACTACATCGTAACAAGCTTTCATCGTAACAAGGTTATTCTCTTCGTTCTCTTCGACCTGATGAAGTTTTTTTATGACAATGTATATAAATTTAAACTAACAAAAATGCTGTTTTGTGATTTATAGACATAACAAGGGAAAAATTTAGTTGAAGATATTCCTTACCAAAAGCACAAACCAAATTTGTATGCCCTCGCCATCTTCTCCACGCTCTTCACCAACGAAGAAATGATGGCTGGTTGTGTTGACCCCAAAGAGGGACGTTCAATGAAACCCTCCCTGGATCCTTCCAGGGTTGGGTTGAAAGGTAATTTATCTTTTCACTAACACAACTGTGAATTTCCTTTCATTTCTTCTGTTTTTTCGTAATTCTAAAATTAATTTTTTAACATTTAGAAACATTGCAATTCCGATTGGGGGACAAAGCATTTGGAAAACTCTGGAGCAACATTCGCCCCAATCTAAACCAAAAGTGTTTAGACAAAGTGAAAAAGTCAAAGAAGACAGGTACAATATAATGTAATGTTATCAAATAATAATAGGAACATGCGCATAGTGAACTTTAGGTCTCGTATTAGTAAGGAATAATATTGCTTAGAAAAAGTCTTACTTGTAAGATTAACGCTGTGTCTGCATGGCCGGAAGCCGGTCAATGTCTTGGCATATACTAAATGGCCGACAGTCCAATTATTCAGAACTTATACTTGCCGGCCAAGAACCCGTCATATACTATATGACCGGCAGTTCAATTATATGTCGAATGTTAGCCGGTCATTGCCTGAGTATAAACCGACAGTCCAACAGTAGCTACTTTTGCGAACAAAAGAATTGGCAAAGTCGCAACGAAAAATTTTGAGATTATGATACCACTACCATTTTTATTGATGAAGTTGTGAAGAATAAAATATTGAACTGAAAGTTACGACACAAACTTCATGCTAAATTTTTCAAGTAATTTGAAGTTTGGTTGTTTTGGTCTTTTTACTTTGTTTACATTAGATGACATAATGAAAAGTGAAAAAAAAAAACTTTCATAAAGTAACCTTTTGTTTGGTAAACTGTAGGTATTCCCAACACAGAGAGAATAGGATTGCAAAAATGCAAGAAGACTGCCATAGTTATGACATGATAATGTATTCATCAGTTTGGTGAATATTTTTTTCTACAACTAGAACAATACCAGTTTGTTTTTTTTGGCAACTTTTTGAGGGTGGTACACGACAAATGGCACCACATCAAGCATCGTTCGCATGCCAAACTGTCTTCTTGTGCTTTAAGGACTTTGTGACATGCAAGGCACACCCACTTTATGGTTCTCATTTTTCCCATCAATTCTAAGAAATGAATCCACGCTGCTGGTTCGAAGAATCGTTCAACTCGATCCACATCAAAGTTTTCCTCATCTCGAACAGTATCGGGGATATCATTCGTATTAGTTTCAACATCAGAGATTTTTATTAATCGTTTGCCAGCCATAGCTTCGTAGCAAAGCATTCCATTATTTTTCGATCTTTTTCCTTTGGAAGCAACTTAGAAAAGGGGATGATCGAGTTATTTATTTTCTTTTTCTTCTGACGTGGAAGTCCCATAACTGTCAGCTCTGCACCTTTCGGACTCCCCCCCTTTTTAACATTTTGGGAGGCATTTTAATATCTCCAAAAGAATGACTAGCACTGTTTTCCTTAACTAATTGTTCAGTGGTCTCATTGCTTACTTCCATTGCATATTCAAACGAATTTGAAACTTATGATAAGTGAAACATGGATCAACCTGCTATTTCTTTGTTCGTTAATTTCACGCTTGATGCATTCGATTTTAAAACAATATATTCGAAGAGTAGATTTTTTATTATTAAATTTTGCAAAATTAAATAAAAACGAAAGAGTATTTTCCATAAAAAGATGTGTCTTTCTTTATACCTTAAGGGAAGAAATTGTTTGCGGAACAAATTTTTGCGGAATATATTTTTGCGGGTGAATGACTCAAAAATGCCATATTTTGCGGAATAAATTTTTGCGGATGAAGACCTCAAAAGAGATTTTGCGGAATTAATTTTTGCGGATGCAAGAAATTTAATAAAATCGAAAGTCGGGAAACTCGTAGTTTAGTACCTGGGTATATACAAACTTTAGTTGGAATGGAAAAAACAGATTTATTGAATAACATCTATTTTTCATCAGTTAAAATATCAAAAAATAATACTAAGCTAAAACAAACAGATAATGAAGCTTTGATCAGAGAAGGTCAATGTAGCGCCAGCAACTGAGAATATGACTCAGTCAAAGTCTACTTTCCACAAAGGAAAGGATCGTTTCTCAAAGTAAAAGCAACAGTACGAAGCGCTAAACCTGTCGCAAGTGCAGATGCTGCTTGTGTTGTTATTGATGAAAAGCAATAAATAAGTCCTTAGATGTTCAATAACCAAGACTTCTTTCCTTTTTCAACCCCCTTTTTCATTTTCCAAACGTTTTGTAAAGACGAAACTTGCAGTTTATGCAAAGCAAAGTGAAAAATCAATTCTTTAGGGGTAAAAAATTTCAAAAATTTTGCGGAGTAAATTTTTGTGGATGAAGAATTTCGAATATTTTGCGGAATTTATTTTTGCGGATGACCAATATTTATTCATTTTTGCGGAATTTATTTTTGCGGATTTGAGGGAAATCCGCAAAAAAAAGTTCCGCACAAATTTCTTCCGCAAACAATTTCTTCCCTTTAGGTAATAAACAATCGAATTATTTGTTTTATATTCTTAGTCGCTGGCCGGCTGTGTGTGGAGAAACTTTTAATGCCGGCCATTATTTGTGCGTTCCGCTGGACGGCAGTATCACGAAAATTTTCTGCCGGCCATTTAGTATATGCCAAGACATTGACCGGCTGTCGGCCATGCAGACACAGCGTAAGACTAAATACTTTAGGTGTGATTGCTGCTACCTGCGTTGGTGAAAGGTCTGGTGACGACGATGAATAGCCGCCGTTATTACGTTTTTAGGTTGTTTCGTCTGGTCGACTGTCCATTCCATATATTATATTTTCTAGTATTTGAAGTTTACGACATGTCTTGGCTTTATGCCCTCCATAATGGTCGATATAAAAATTGATTCATGCAAGTACAAAAACGTGTTAATTATATTTTACAGAACAGAATGTAGCATAGAAGATCATGTGTACATTTGCCGCTTTCAAAGCAACTTAATAATTTTTTCAAAAGCTTCTCACTTTCAACACTGTTTGTTTCTCATATTATATTGATTCACTTTATTTCTGCTTATTATGATTGTACATAAAATATCATGCCTGCATTGCAAACAATCTTTATTTTCACATAAGATGAATCTTTCTGATCTCAGTATTTCAAAACAACTGTCTAATAATAATAATCGAAAATTCTACTCAAAAAACTTGGATAACTGAGCGGGCGCAATGGCAATGGTTTGCTATTTTATGTTCTTTGGAGTTATTCTCTTCAGTCTTAATAAGTCTCTTAAGTCTTAACACACAGGTTCTAAGTTACCGGTACCGGTATTTAAAAGTGGAGCGAAAAACTCAATGGACAATTACAGACCAATAACTGTCCTTCCTTTGTGTTCAAAGATTCTAGAACGTTGTGTCCACTCCCTGCTAATAAGTCATCTCGAAAGTCACAAACTCCTATCAAAAAATCAACACGGGTTCAGAAATAAACGTAATACTGAAGTGGCTGCAACAATATTTGTAGACACAATCAGAAGAAACATGGATGAAGGTAGACTAACAGGTGCCATATTCATTGATTTAAGCAAGGCTTTCGACACTTTAAGTCATAGCCAAATTATTTCAAACTTATCAAACTATGGAATTCACGACACAGAGAAAGAGTTTTTCATCAACTACTTATTCAACAGGAAGCAATTTGTAAATTTCCAAAATACAATGTCTCAAATGGAAACTGTCACAAGTGGTGTCCCTCAAGGATCGATACTGGGGCCGCTTTTGTTTTTGCTGAGCTTTGATAATGTTTCCGATGTTACAACTGAGTGTGAAATCCTGATGTACGCAGACGATACCGTAATCTATACGTCTTCGAAAAGCCACGATGAGTTAGAACAAAAACTATCAGCTGATTTTGCACGAGTAGCTGATTGGATGGAACAGAATGAGTTTATTATGAATATGAAATCTGGTAAGACTGAATGCATGACATTTGGGACTTCTCATAAAGTGAAAAAGACGATTGATCTCAACATTACGTATAGAAGTAAATCAGTGAATTGCACCACCAAATACAAATACCTTGGTTTGAATCTTGATCAGACGTTAAGTTTAACTGATCACTCCGTTGCTACTTACAAGAAAGCGTGTAGTCGTCTGTACCTGCTCCAACGACTTCGTCCACAGCTAACGGTGAAAGCTGCAGTAGCGATTTATCAAACTATGTTGTTACCATTGTTTACCTATTGTTCGATCATCACATCACAGACGAGCAATACTCACAAGAAAAAGATACATTCCTTTGAAGAAAGAGCCCAAAAGATCGTCAGGCAAGCAACTTTACCAAAGCTTGACGAAGTAGTGAAGAAAAAAGTGTGCGTAAACGTATTTAAATGTTTGAATGGCGATACTTGTGAGAGTTTTCACGACTACTTTGAAATAATGAGAAACAATACTTGAAATAATGGACAGTTACTTAGAATTCCAAAAATAAGACTTGAATCTACAAAAAAGACCTTTTTCTTTCACGGGGCGAAAACCTTCAATGAACTGCCTATTAAGACCAGCAGTGCCCCAAATCTTAAAGAGTTTTTAACAAATTTCTGATTTTAATATTTTTATTGTATTATTTTTAACTAGCCGCCAAGGCGGCGTCGCTCGCGTTGCTCAACCAGGATTCGAAGTCACAACCAATCTTTTATCAGTGTAACAATACACTCAAAACGTAGAGAGAGAAAACTTCATTTTTTTATTAGCTTTTGTTTTAAAAAAGTTACACGCTCTAACATGGGTGCTATCAAACAGGGGGAAAATGGTTTCTCTTCTTAAAAAGTTCACACGGAGGAGAGAAAAAAGGCACGTGCTAAATGAATAAATAGAATAAAAAAACGTTCGATTAGAACGCTTAACAATTAAAAGAAGAAATTAATTTATCAAAAGAAAAGCAAAAAAAAAAAACATTTTGTTTTGATATGATACTCTTTTTTTACCTATCGGTTTTTAAACATTTTGATTGCTCAAAAAAAAAGTTCACCCGTCTCAGACAGTCAGGCAAGAGTTAGTGGCAAACCGAACATATGCTGCCACGTTCTGCCACTGCTGCTTTTTGTCCAAAATGTTTAATCAGTTAGTTTCTTTGTATTTAGTTGATGTATTGTTTTCAAAGCCAAGTCAACGTGGAATATAAAACTAACAATAATGATAAAAACAAAACGTTATTCCTATTAGTTCATCAGCCAAAAAAGGTCACGTTTGATTGGGGTTGCAATGTATTTGCTTCGAACTCACGTCGCACACAAAAAAAGAAATAATTTCGCTCACAACTCAATCTACCATTTTGCGTGACTTACAAACAAACAAACAAACAAACAAACAAACAAACAGACAGACAGACAGAGAATCGGCTATTAATATATAGATTGTATATCAACAAATACATTTTTAACATTGAACAAACAGGACAAAGTGGTAGAACAGAATTTGTATATATCTTGTATATATCTTATTTTAAACTTTTTATCCTGTATAAATATTCGTAATAAATAAATAAATAAATAAATAAATAAATAAATAAATAAATAAATAAATAAATAAATAAATAAATGCCCTTTTTTATTTTTTTTAAGGTACCATAATATGTACCAATAGTTGAGGACACTTTATTATTCCCAGCGTAAAGTAATACACTTTCTATTTGTGATTTGACTTCCCGAGCCATAAAATTCTGGTTTTGGCTTTTTATATCTGACGACATGTATATGTATATAATGAATATATTTAATGAATTTATGAAAATATGAATATATAATAATATATGTGTATATAATGTATGTATGTATTGGTTTGAATGAGGTATTAATATACTTTAGATACTAATATAATCTATGGTTTTTCCCCTGACTCACTGATAACTAAAATTGACATGAATGAAAAGATAAAATGTAAGATCTTACAGGATCCTATATGTGTCACTTGTAAGATCTTGCAGAGTCCTATATGCGTCACATGTAAGATCTTGCAGGGTCCTATATATGTCACATGTAAGATCTTACAGGGTCCTATATGTGTCACATGTAAGATCTTACAAGGTCCTATATGTGTCACATGTAAGATCTTACAGGGTCCTATATGTGTCACATGTAAGATCTTACAGGATCCTATATGTGTCACATGTAAGATCTTACAGGATCCTATGTGTGTCACATGTAAGATCTTACAGGGTCCTATATGTGTCACTTGTAAGATCTTACAGGATCCTGTAGGATCCTTTGTACGATATTACAGGATCCTGGCAGGATCTTATAGGATCCTGTGCAGGATCTTATAGGATCCTTGCAGGATCTTACAGGATGCTACAGGATCTTACATAGGATCCTGTCAGGATCCTAGCTAGGATTTCACAAAATTTCACAAAAACAAGCAATACCATTCAATAACATACAATATCTTGTGGCACCTCTCCTTGAGCGACATTACAGAGCAGCTTGATTGATAGCGTAGTTGCATTCTCACCAATCATTATCTGCAATACGTTGAAAAACTTACACTTTCTATAAATTACATTTTCTTAGTGGGTAAAATTGCCAAAAAACACTACGATAAAGAGCATTTTAATTGAAATAGTGTGTATATTTCTATAGAAATGCACTCCTTCGCAGTGACTGTCAACAGATTTGCCCGCTGGGTTACTTTAGCCTAGGATTTTATGATTTAGTATTATTTTAGTACTATAAAACTATTGTGTATAATTTCAACTGGTTGATTAGATTCAAATTATTGTATGGCGTTAGATAGTGGACAAAATTCAGAATGATTGACTGGTATTAGAAAATAATTTTTTTTCTTCTTGAAATTTTAAATGGGACATTTTATAAAGTTCTATGATAATCTAAGCTTTCTGGTTTGATAACTTGGAAAAAAATAATTTCAAATACTATTGTTTGAAGTGTTTTGAAAAAAGTCGTATTTTCATACTTTACTTTGAAGGAAAACTATTTTTTTTAATTATATCATATTTCAAATTGTTGTCAAGCAATTTTGTAACGCAGTCTTGGAATTAATTTATTTCAAAAAGGCATTTTAAAAAGTTATCATTTTCAAAACTATCATGGTACGGTTGCCTCAGTATCGAAAATTCCGAAAATTCCCAATAAACACTAATGATGAAACAGGGGTCGAAACTGTTGCCATAAAAGAACTCTTGAGTGATACAGAGAAATGCTGTTTATTTCAAGAAATAAATGTTATGGAGGTGTCAGAAAGTTTTGGCGTCGACATCTTGATGAAAGCACTACTGATAGCCCAGCGAGTCGTTGTTCTTGTTCATCCACCATCTTGAGAATATAGCATGCTTGCTGAAAGCGTGTATTCTGCAGACTGCTGAGTACACGCCCGAAATTACACCCTCCAGCTACAGCCCGTGCACAATCTGTTGAAATGGCATGTTTTAAAACATCAATTTGAAAATAGAACTTTTCAAGTTAAAAAGTAATCGGGAAATGACAATTTAAAATACTTATTTCAAGTAAAAATTTATCAGCGTTGGAGAAGTTTTTGCCAATTTGAAAAAGAACACTCTGGAAAAAATTTGTTCTTTTACAAAACTTTAAATATGAAAAGAATGCCATTCTGGTAAACATTTTTCTCCAAAATTACACAATTGAAGATAGCGTCTTTTTAAAAAAACAATCTGAAAGAAATTTACTTCAAAATGTTAAAATTGAATAGCATATTATTTTAATTTAGAAGAAACATTTCATCTATCGCAATCATTCTGAATTTTGTCCGCCATATTATTGGATTGAAAATTAGTTGAAATGCAACCTGTGAGGTTTTAAGTAGTCGCTGTCCTGTAAAAGACTGGACAGTGCATTCGTTCGTATCATGAACAATGCATTGTTCTACTTTGAGTGAAATAAAACTTCTAAGTATCATTGCATCAATCTCCATCATTGCAAAGGAGTGTATTTCTATAGAAATATACACACAGTTTAATAAGAAATGCTCTTTATCGCAGTGACTTTTCGATGATTTTGCCTGTTGGGGTGTGTTTAACAAAATTCATTATAATCCTCTCAACAACAACCCCGCATAAGTCTTTGATCACACTTTGAAGCAAGGAAACATACCTTCGGAAAACCCATCTGTACAGCAGTACTCACTATTAACGAAACCCTGTAGAAATTGAATTGAAAATAATTTATTTATCTTATTTAGTATTGTTTCACGTGGCTAGCCTCACTCAGTTGCTGTTACATCTGCTTTCCAGGAGGGGTCACGGCTTAGGTTAGAGGCACCGAAGTATTTGACACTCTCATGAGTGACACAAACCCAATTAAGGGCCTGTGCTCTCCTGGATGACCTCCTGCAACACCCGATGTATAATCTACCCAATTTCACTCACATGGCATGGGTCGACCCGGCGCTCTTTGACGCTCACCTGATTCGCGAGATGAATTCTGTTTTCGCACTGAGAGTTTTTATGGAGTTGAAGACATCACCAAACTTTCGTTTGTTCAATGTCTCATCGGTATGGTTCTCGAAGTTCTAGAGAAATTCAAACACAATTAATGATGCAGCAAGTGGAATGGATTAAACGACTTATTACAAACAGATTCTAAATCCTTTTGAAAAACACTCTTCTCCTGTCAGTGAAAACGATTCTAGATCTGCTTCTGCATATAAATAGGCTAACTGCAAATGAAATTTGCAAACAATACATTTTCACGCTTTTCTTTTTCGCAAAGTTTCTAAAATCTGACGTGGATGGATTGATACCTGGTAAATCGGTATTCTGTAAAAGGGATATCCATAACCTTCGCAAGTCTTTTGTATGGATGAGAAATCATATGACGCGTTATCAGGCAACATTGCGTGTTCTTAAAAACAATATGGAGTCATGTGTACTCATTCTTTTCATGGTTTTTCATGGTAAATCAACTGATTCCACAAGAAAACAACGCAGATCCAATGAACCATTGATGAAAATTGGAGCAGAAACAAAAAACAAAATTGACAATTAGAAAATAAGAATTTGAAAGTTGGGTTCTATTAGTGAAAGCTCCGGCGTTAACTGTGGATAAATTCGTTGAAAAATCACTGTAAATGAGTGCATTTCTATGGAAATATACACACTATTTCAACAAAAAAACTCTTCATTGCAGTGACTTTTTGAAGGTTTTGCACACTTGGAATGTTATTTTTAGACCAATGTTCTTGCAAATCTCCCCAAAAATGAAATACACAAAGCATAGCTCGGTGTCACCAAGTCACCAAGATCAGCAGACATTACATGAAACTCACCATCAACAAAGACAACTGCAGGAAAGAACTTCAGTCGCTTGTGTGCATTCTTACTCAGAGCCTGATCATAAAAAGAAAAAGAAAGTTAACGTCAATACTTAAGCGTAAACGTATAGAGTCCCTCCTCCATCGAAAATCGTTTCTTTCATATTTAAAACCTTAATAAACCCTTTATGCTATTTGTCAGCTAAGTAAAAAACCCTAGTAGGAACAAACTTGCCTCATGAACCAAATGAAGCATTGCTGTGGAGGAGTGTCCAGTTGAAAGAGCAAGCAGTACCTACAAAAAAGACAATATACAACAATATATAATACTAGAAAGTACGGGAGGAACAATTAGCTTGTACACCACCTTTTAAAAACCAACGAAGACTCATAAAGGAGTGGCACAATTTTTTATTTTTTAATCAAAAGCAGTGTACAGTAAAATACTGAACAGCAATAATTCAAGGGCACATAATGATAGAGAATGCAATGGCTTCATGTAATGGCTTCAAGCTAACTGGTAGTGACAGCATTGCCAACAAAATAGAAAACGAAATGTTAAGAGATAAATTTTATAAGAATGACAACAAACTAATTACGTATATACACAACACCTTGTCATTCGCTTGGATCAGTCTTGCTTTACCAAGTGTGGAACGGAACTTATGTGTTGCGTAGGCCAGAAAGCAATCCCTAAAACAAAACAAAACAAAACAAAACAAAACAATGCAAGCTGGCTAATTATCATAATAGAAAGCACAATATTTTTGCAATTCTTCTACCTGCAAAGAGGGTCATGAGCTCGGACAATAACCATGGCCATTGCATCCTTACATTTCATACAGTTACTTCCAATCCTGTAAATATGGAAGCGTACTTAATCGTACTCAACATACTTAAACATTAGTAGAAATGAAAATTTCACAGTTAATAACCTAGGGGTTGCCTGTTAAAACAGGTGCTATTGCTATAGATTAATTTGCCTTCTAACTAAAAGTCTTTAGTGGAAATTCATAATTTATTATCAGTGATGATAATAAAAGGGGAGATACATAGCAACTAGTCAACTTAAAGAATTTATACAGAGAGAAAATGTGTTCACTTACAATTTTTTTGTATTAACTTTTGTGAGCATCTGCTCGGCAGATAACTTTTCATCATTCACATCACACATTACGAATAATATCACTAGTTTATTTTTAACTGTAACAGACACAGGAGAGAATATTGAAATATATATTTTTCACCAACAAGATAATTCAAGCTACTATTTGAATCCTCCTTAATATGCAAAGGTGAAGACTTTTGTCTGTTTCCTGGGTGGCAATTGTTAACTTATGAAGTGACGGATAGTCCTCAACTTACGAGATTAGCGAGAGAAATAAGAGCAAATTTAGCAATAACTACAACAAGACTGGCTAAAACATACACACTAAAATACACCTCTTTTAAGAAACTCCTTGATATGAAATTGAACCTTTTCAGATCAGTAAAAAATTATTAAGGTGGTATTATATCATACTTTAAGTAATAACGAAAGGAAGATAACTGCACCAGACTGCAAAAGAACTGGAAGCAAAGTAAACGCATGAAACCAAAAATCTATTAAGTACCTAATGCCGTCAAAATCAATCAATTGATCACCTGAGCAAACATGTTAAAAACTCACTGCAACAAAGAGCATTTTCATTGAAATACTTTGTATCTTTCTATAGAAATGCACTCCTCCGCAGTGATGTTTTAACAGACTTGCCCACTGAAAGGGATTTATTAACAAATAGTCCATTATCGTTTGCCTATCAATATCGTAACAAAATTTTGATGGGCTGTTAACAAAAAAATATCTGGAGAATCAAAAACAAAATAATATGCCTTATTACAACCTTTTTTTTCTTTAAAAATACTTTTTTTACAAAAACACAGAATAGAATAAAACTTTGAATTCAAAACTTAAGATTCACTCAAGCTTAGGATGTCACAATTCAACAGGCTACAAGTGAGGTTTAAACATTGAACAAATGTTACATATAATTTACCAATATATAATTTCCAATCCGATTTAACACCTGATGGAAGCCAAGCTTTAGGCATTCATATAAAAACATGCTTCGAAAAATAATTTATATATGCCTTTGTTTGGAAACCACGGCTGGTTAATGGAAGTGTTGAATGGATTGAGCTCAGACGTAGCGCCGGATAGCGTGCTGTATCTTGTCAGTTGCAAATATACACAAGAACAAGAGTTACTCAAAATTGATAAAAAAAATTCACCATTGTAAACAAAATTGTGTATGTGTGTTTAATGACAGATCTAGATCTACTATTTCATACCATACGGATCCGCTTTTTATTGTGTGAAACTTAAAATACAAATTAACCTTAAGCTTAAGAGAGAAAAAAAAATTATTTTTCATTGTCTTTTCATTGTCTCTGATTTGATGCATTGTGCGAAATTTAAAATACAAATTATAACGTTAACCAAAAGAGAAAACAATTATGTTGCTGCCTTTCTTTTGATGCATTTCAACAAATTACGATTCAGAGAGATTTGGGATCATTTTATCCAACCTATCAAGAAAAAAGGCAAAACTTGGTGAATAAACATCATACATGAAGTGCTCTGTCAGCAATTCCAACAACTCTTATCGTTTTTTTCTAGTAGTCTCCACAGGAAAGCTTGTTACAGTTCAAATCAATTTCATTCAAATGAAACTGTCTTTCCAGCGTAACCATAATCGGGTGGGTAGGTGGGTGGGTTTCATACAGAAAGTAACGTAAGAATTTTGGGTTACAGAGGAAATAAAAAGGTGGAAAAGATAAGTAAACATTCCTTTATGTCTTTTTGTCTTTCCACGCATCTATTTGTTTTTTACAAGAAAATGGGGGGTGGCTATGGCACTGTTTTTGATTTAGCTTGTGACAAAATTTTCTCACCAATCGAAATAGATCTTCTCGTTTTCATCTTTCCATTTGATAATTTCGAAGGGAGGACATAGAAGCTGTGTATCAGTGGTGCAACTATATATTTGTTGCATTTCCGAATGCACCTGGTCAATGGTTGGACGGTCGGAAGGATGAAACTGCAAATAGAAAAACTGAAGTGTGATCACATAGATCACATAGTAAAAAAAACCCCTTCCTTATCATGTTGAAGGTAACAATACTGGGTGCGTCAAAAAAAAGTCTTGGTCTTTGAAAAGACATTTCCCAAAATCTACCAAGTTTCTAATTTTAATGTAAACAGAATTGCTAAACTTAAATTTCGATGAATCATATAATAAATTTGGTTCTGATGTTTTTCGAAAATTGACAAGAAAGTTTTTCCCTTCATATCTCTCTAACAAATGAACCAAATTTATTGTATGATGTACCTAAACTTAAGTTAAGATAATTCTCTTTATATTAAAATTAAGTTTACAACGAAAAACCTTGCAGTTTTTGAGAAATGTCTTTTCAAACACCTGAACTTTTTTTGGCACACCTGGTATCTTAAAGGAAGAAACAAATTCTCAGCTAATTTATTTATTCTCATTTTTTGATACTCAATTCCATTGTTTTGAATAGAAAATAATAAAAACCACTTTTTCCAAACAAACAACTAGTTTGTTAGGCTACCATATTGATGTAACATCAAATTATAATGATCCGAGAAGTGATTCAAATAATTATACCTTAGTCATACGTTCGAACAAAGTTGCTAATTCTTTGGAGTACTGCCCAATGCAACATTTCTATAATTGAATTACATAGCTATTGAAGTTACAAAGCTTGTTTACGTTTGTCATTTGAAGTGCTGGTACAGAAAATTGATTCATCCTGTATTATATTAAACTGGATGAATGCAATTTAAATCTAACATAAATTCGCAATGGTAATAACATGGATTTCAAGGTTGTTTTTCAAACTCTTGCAGTTAAGTTGGATTCTATTAGTGAAAGCTCCGGCGTTAACTGTGGATAAATTCGTTGAAAAATCACTGCAAATGAGTGCAGTTTGGGGAAATGTACACACTATTTCAACAAAAAAACTCTTCATCGCAGTGACTTTTTGAAGATTTCTAGTTAATCACATGGTCGGTTGAAATTTAATTGACATATTTTCATGACAGGAAATTTTAAAGTTGTCAGAGGGAAATTTCATATCGACTTGCAATGGGAAGTCCCCCTGCACCACTTGTTGCCAATGGCTGGCTCAATAAGTACGACCCTGAAATCAAGGAGGATGCTATTCTGTACGCTCGTTATAAGAGAAATCACGTTTACATAAAACTGCAGGAGATAAACATCTACATCTGTCATTGCCGTCATTTACCATCGAAAGAGAAAACAACAATTCCATCCCTTTCTTGGACATGATGATAACGAAGAATGAAAAAACGTTATCCTCAACATGGTATTCCAAACCTACGGATACCGGGCTTACAATGAACTTTCATGCCCTCGCACCATTGAAGTATAAACGATCTGTCATTTCCGGGTTAGTTCATCGTATATGCCGTTCGTGCAGTTCTTGAAACAATTTTCACACTAGTCTCGTCAAGGCTAAAAAGTTGCTGTAATGTAATTAATATCCCTCACATTTTAACGACCCAATAATAAAGAAAACCATCGTACAACCAGTTACCGTGATACCTGATGACAAAGAAGAAACTAAGAAAGAGAAATTGGTGTTCGTACAGTACCGGGGAAAGTGTCTGAAAAATTTGAGGAATCTCTCAAACGAATCAACGTGCCATTTAAAATCATCTTCACGTTATGAAAATTGAAATCCTTATTGCCATCATTAAAAGCCCCGGTGGAGAATCACTTGAAAAGCGGAGTAGTTTACCATATTAAATGTCCATGCTGTGACGCGTGCTATGTTGGTCAGAGAAGCTGACATTTCATTACCCGTATCAAGGAACACGCTAGTTCAAAGCCAGTGGGAACACATTTTCGTAATAAATGCGGTGTGGAAGTAACAATGGAGAATGTTGAAATAATTACCATTTCTAAAAGATCTATGTCACACCTATTCACTTTGGAAGCTCTAGCAATTAAAGCAATACAACCTGGTTTAAACAAAAAGGACGAATACCGAAGTTGAAAGCTAACAATTAAATTGTAATCACTAGGGGACTGACCAATTTGCTTGACTTTTCTCTCAATTATCTAGTTCATCCTTCAGTCTTACGTTGTAATTATTGTGAATAGTGTGATATAGACGATGATTATGTTTTTATCTGAACAGTTTGTAAACTTGTTTGCAAATTTATTTTAGCTGATGATGATCACAAGATAATTGAAATATATTCTAAATAAAATGAAGTACATTGTTGGTTGATTAGTATCGAATTTTAGCTTAATTTCCTGAAAATGTTGTTTCGGGTCGTTTCTTAAAATTCAAGGAGAAGAAGAATAGAGAATAGAGAAGTTTGTCTTTCAACCAACCATGTGATAACATAAATAATTAGCATGCCCGAAAGTTCAAAATAAAAATCAATAAGTAAAACAAACTATTTTCTCAGTTCTTTGTTCCCATGTATATTTGGTGTTCAAATATCTGCAAGAGCGAATAGGAATTCCAAACAACTCAGCTATTATCAAACCACAAGTATACACTTCTCCTGCCTTTGAATTATTCTCTTTTTTAAGAACAACCTAAAAAAAAGTGATGATTTAACTAGAATTTACAATGAAATTATTAAAATTTTCGGAAATGCGGAATGGTCAAACTGTATAATATTAAAAGGATCATTATTGAAGAACAACTTTCATTTCTTCACATGAACTTAACAAAAACTGAGAACAGAAATTTGCTCCAAAACCATTAGGAAAAATAAAAGATCAAAACATATCAACACTTTGAATGTAAATCAGGAAATAGGAAAAAACAAATCAACAAAAAATGACTGTTCAAAAGAGGCAATAACATAACTGTTAGTGCAACACTTACTTCTGGTGGCCGATAACCCTCTGTTCCTGCTTTACTTCCAAGTTGGCTTTCAGTAAGAAAATCCCAGTCACATATCTTCACATGCTGAAAGCCTTTCATGACAATAACGTTCTTTGCTAAAATCAACAAACAGTAATTTTAGGATAACTAGAAACCTCATGGCCTGTGAACAATTTCTAGATTGGTCTTAATAAATTGGCCAACCCAGTCTAAAGCTCAGAATACAAGGATAACTTGATGATTCAAAATAACATTCAAAATAATGCTTTAGTGTTTAAATGAGTGAACTAGTTAACAGTGTGTAGCACATATTTATGTTAAACCTGAATATACTTTTGAAAATGAAATACTTTTCTCTTTCCTGCAGTTAAGGCGGATTTCCACTCAATAACTTTAAGCGAAATGCGAAAAAAATTCGAGCGAAATAAGTTCAAGCGAAGAAAAAATTTCTCGCAAAGAACTTCACACATTCCATTTCCACTTTCGCAAATAACATCAAACCAATTTGCAATGGCGTTAAGTCGAAGACAGATTATTATATTGTTAATATTACGTAGAAGGCTTCACTTTCGTAATGCTATTGCAATAAAACGGAAATCTCCAAGATTTTGGATACGTAGAATATTTGCACAGAGGAAGCAAAAAGGTGTATTTCACTTACTTGTTCAAGAAATTAAATTGGGGGACCACGAACTGTTTTTTAGGCAGTTCAGGATGCTCCCAGTCAAGTTTGAAGAGTTACTTGGATGGGTCGCGCCCCAAATTTTAAAATCAAATATAAAGCGTGAGTCAATTTCACCGGAAGAAAGATTGTGTGTCACATTAACATACTTAGCGTCTGGCGATTCTCAAACAACCATCTCTACTAGTTATCATATCAGTCAGAGTAGTATAGGACGAATCATAGCTGAGACTACAAACGCAATATGGGATGTTTTATATGAGCAAGGGTATCTTGATGTTCCTGAAACAGAAGATGATTGGAGAGAAATAGCTCATGAATTTGAAATGCGTTGGCATTTTACTCATTGTGTCGGCGCTATCGATGGTAAACACATCGTGATGCAAGCGCCAGAGAATAGTCGTTCGTTGTTTTTTAATTACAAAAAATCATTTAGCATCGTGCTACTCACTATATGTAACGCTAATTATTCCTTCACGATGGTGGATATCGGTGAAGCTGGCAGACAAAGCGATGCTGGTGTTTTTGCTAACAGCAATATTGGGTACTCCATTAATAATAATTTGCTTGCGTTACCACCACCAGAAGCACTACCTGGTACCAACATGAATTTCCCATACATATTTGTAGGAGATGATGCCTTTCCATTACGACATAATTTAATCAAGCCATACTCAAGCAGCACCTTAGAGCAGAAACATCTTATTGCTAACTACAGAATTTCCCGTGCACGTAGAATCATCGAAAACACTTTTGGAATAATGGCTTCCAGATTCTGTATATTTCGACGCCCGATTATTGCTAAAGTTTCCACCGTCGAGTCGGTTACAAAAGCTTGTGTGGCGCTTCATAACTACTTCATGAATGATCGATCGTTTGACGAAAATGTGTATTGCCCTCCGGGTTACTGCAACTATGAGCGAAACCATGAAATCATAGAGGGGAACTGGCGAAGTACTACAGACAGCGATTCTGGATTACAGCCAATGGGATGTGCTGGTTCAAATAACTATAGTAGAAAAGCGAAAGACGTGCGAGATGTTTTTTGTGATTTTGTTAACTCGCCTGAAGGTCAAGTACCTTGGCAATTGGAAATGGTTTCAGTCAGACAAATTTAGTGTCACAAAACTCAAACAAACAATACATTTCTTTGTAAAATGATAAAATAGATACATAATACATGTTTACAAAAGATACAACCTTGAAATGCTCCAGAGATCTTTATTATATGTGAAAGTTATTAATAAAAGTATCTTTCATACTACATTGCGTCGTCTTCCATGTGCTCAGCAATCAAAGTGTTTATTTTAGCTTTCAAAAGCATTTTCTTTTTTGCAGACATTAACTTTAAAGGACTTATTAGACTTAATCAGAAAAGCTCATCAGGGTCATGACCAAGCTTTTGTATTTCTCCAGTTTTTTCAGGTGGGTTGTTTAATGCTTCTATTAACAATTTGTCAACTTCACTAACATTTGTGTGGTTGTATGTTTTCTTCTTCTTAACAGGTGGAGATGAAAGGTCCGAAGAGTAGGTTAGTGATGATGAGAGTGTTGAACTGGCAGGCGAACAGTGTGTCACTTCAATGTTATTGTTATCAAATGAAATAGCAGGTGATTCTTAACTGTCAGACACTGAAGCTTGAATTGATGGCAGATGGACATTACTTGATGTCACACGATTTGTAAATATATCCTTAAATAAATGCAGCTCATTGTAAAACCTACATGTTGGAGTCTTTGCATAGCCAGATCCAGACTTGCTAAGGTCTTTCTCACGATTCAAGCATTTCTTGTAGGCATCTGTCAAATTTTTCCACTTTCGTTTTACCTCCTCAACTAAAAAATTCAGAAAAAAGTTCTTAATTTTTTCAGATAAATCTTGGGCTTGTATACAAAAGACTGCATAGTGTAAAACTTACCCTCCAAACCGAGGAATTCAGAGATTCTTTTCCAGGCAATTTTTTTAAGATTTCCTTGTAATCTGGGTCATCTCATTTCCATAGAATGGGATATGATTGAACCTGAGATACAAGTAGCTGCAAAGTATCAACTGCTGGGTTAAGCTGATCTTCACTGCCTGTTGAAACTTCCTCAAGTGTTTCTCCTCCTCCAGCATGTCGACTCTGCTGTTGTGTTTGTTGTGCTTTTAAAAAGTTTAAAATTCGTGTAGAATCAATCACATATTGATTTTCTACTAAATCAGTGGTATCAAACCCTGGTATCTCTGTCTCTGATGTAACCTCATTTGAAAACTGGCTTTGGCAAGCAATCTGAGCTTGGTATGCTTTTAGACTACTCAAAGAAATGTTATTCTCGTGGTGATCCTTGTCAGCCATCTTGTTTCGTTTAGCATGTGTTTACATATTTGCCACTTATTTGATTGGTTAATTTTTATAAACAATTTTTTTTTCGCTTGAAATGAAAAAAAAGTTAAAAAGAGTTCAACTACATTTTTTCGCTTGTCAAGATGTAATATTTCGCAAAGAAATTTGTTGCACATGCGCATTTAACGAAAATAATGTAGGTCGCTCAAATTTTTTTTGCATTTCGCTAAAAATTCTTGAGTGGAAATCCACCTTTATTCCCATACTGCATAAAGCGAAAAAATTGAAACCATAGCATAAAAATGAAGTCAAGAACGTGATTGGTTTAGCTCAAATAAGTGCTTATAACAATTTAAATAGCGGTGGCTCTTAAAATACAATAGTTATGCATAGAGCTCAGATTTTTGCTTTGAGTAATTCATGTTAATAGACATTATTTTCATTTCACATCACATTTCATCACAAAATCATTTTCCTTCTAAATATAAAAAAGCTAATAAAGTAACGATAAATTCAACTGGATTAAAAATTCAACGCTATTGCATCACATTATTTAAAAAATTTGCTTTGCAACACTGCTAAAAATAGACATTGTATCTATGCAGCGCTTCAAATAACGTTTTTAAGTCCGACGATCACAAGATCGTTACGTTGAAGAAACGGGCAATCACAATGAAAATTTAAACGATCATAACTTTAGGCGTGAGATCACATTCCCGCACCTCCGCACACGCCCAAACACGAAATGGCAAGTTCTCACGCCCGTGAGACCAATAATCATATGTCTGATTTTAAAATTTTTTATTTTTTCCCAAAAGTTAAAAAAAGGAGAGTTGGAAACTAAGATGTTTTTTGATTTCATTGAATAACATGAAAACGAGTCCTACTGGTACCACTTACGTTTTCATATTCTTTCATTAGGTGAAGAAATGAATTCGTATAACAAAGGAAATTTCAAAATTGCCTTAGCAACGGTGGTCGTTCCCCCTAGCAACAGAGTATTTGCTGAATAATGGCCTAATATACCTCAGTTATTTTGTCAATTGAATAATCTAAGTTGAACATGTTTTGTTTCAAATAAATAGAGGAGTATGTTTTTAATTCCCTCCCCCTTGCAAGCAAAAATAATTTTTCGTTTCCCAGTTTGAATAATATACCCCAAAAAATCGATATCGCATTTATTGTGAACATAAGCTGTGGGCGTAACTATGTTTTTTTGTTGCATTATATTTAAATTGATCCAAGAAATTCCGAGGAAGGAGAAAAAATAAAAAAGTAGATGACCTTCACATTACATCAATACACAAGGAGAACGTGTCCAGAAACCAATAGATTCATTTAATACTACTCTAATATAACTGTGTTTATTAAGTTTTAATAGAAGTAAGAAAATGAAAAGAAATGAAATGAGTAAATGTTCAGCGATCACATAGATCGTCTCAATTACATTCCAGACGATCAGCTTTCGAATCTCGACGATCATTGAACGGTGATCGCCCGTTATTTTAAGCGCTGGTCTATGTACTCGTTCTGGATTTTAGAAAATGAGAATTTCAAGATAATTTTTATGAAGGTTAAATTTGTGAAACTTGGGAACAGATCTTTTCATAATTTGTATTTCAAATTGTGATTTTGAATTTAATGGCCAAAATGTGAAAAATTAGTTCAATTTTTATGAAAACTTGCATGCGACACATGTTCGTGTTGCTAAATTAAAGGTTTTTCCCTTAACTGAAATTAAAAAAAAGTGTAGCAAGGGGAATGGTGCAATTTAGTGAATGTTCAGGCCTGGCTCTGAGTCTCGCTCACGCAACACTGTAAATATCCTTGACACTCACGTCAATCTTTAAAAGGGAAGTCTACTTTTAAAATTAAAATTTAGTTTTTTGTACCATTTGGAAGATTTTCAAAAATGATGAAAGTCAGTTTTTAAATTTTCATTGTCGTAAGTCAGCAATTCATTCTTGCACGATGTGATGTCACGTTTCCATGGAGATCAAGTTTTGAGCAAAAACTTTAAACAGCGATATCTCATGAACAAAAAGTGATTTTTTGTGTAATTTTCAGAATCAGAATTCAAAATTCGATAGCATATTCTGTCATGTGTGATACTTATTCTATCTGATCATTCTGCATAAAGACTGGAAAAGTCAATAGAGTTACACTAGCAACATTTTTATCGTGGGGCAAAGACAAAATCATAGGAAAGACAACAGAAGTTGATTCATTTCTATCTCTTTCCAAAATAGTCACAAGAATTAAAAAAAATAGGACACAAAAAAAGTGATGGAAATAAGTGATAGAACCAATTCCTTGTTCAATAAAATTTTAGTGATAGGAAAAAGTGATAGGTTCTACTCTGAAGTCAGGGCTAAGTCTCAAACAGACTGTAGTAATATTTTGAAAGCCTTTATTAGTCCTGATGGAATAAAAACTAACAAAAAATGGCTCTCCATCACCCAATCTGTTGTGTCCTCTAGTGAAGAAGGGTACACTTCTGAAAGCTGCCTATCAAATGGCTCTTCAGCCTGCAATGCTGTTCAAGCATTTCAGAGTATTGGTTGCTTGTATGTGGAAAAAAACGAGAAACAATTCAAGGTTTCATAATAACAGAAAGAAAATTTGAAAACATTGAGCCTGAAAAAATAAAGAACAACGAGGATGATGAGGTAGAAGATGATGATGATGAATATAATAGACATGATGAAAATACAATTGGAGAAACTCAAATTATTTGAAGACACATGTTAAAATTATACAGGGATTGATGATGATTAAAACATTTATTTGTCCACACTTACTTTGGATATTTATAAATTCCTAAGAAAAACAACATTATCTGATTTTGCACAGATTATTTTTTCACACATCCTATTGCACAAATCAGCTGCACAAAATTCAATACTGGGTGAGCCATGTAATATTTCAATATATATATAAATTAAAAATAACATACCTTTCAAGTCTTGGTGGAGAAGACCCATGGAGTGTAAATATAGTACGCCTTGCACAATTTGGTAGAAGCTTCTTTTTACGAAATTCATGTAAATAGAAAACAAGTTGACAAGGTTTATCCTGACTGCATCCCACAGTGACATTTCTAGATACAAAAATGGCTTTAAAAAAATGGAATATCTGAGTTATGTGTGCTCACAAGTCTCAAAATACAAAGCTTCTCTACCTCCTGACTCCATAAACTGATACATCAATTTGGTTTCTTCATTGTGAATCACCAAAGAAGGTGTCAACAAATATGGATGATCCAGCTCTCGCAAGTATTTCAAGAATGCAAGATCTTTTGGGTGGCTCTGGAATTAAAGTAAAGTTCAGTTTTACAGAAGAGAATTCTTTCTATGTGATGGCAAAACAACTTTCTCATTATGAAAACGTATGTCTTGAAAATAGTATTCAAGCTTTAAATTAGGTCCCTATACCTTTTTAACCACACTCTGATAAAGTTTCGAATCTGGTGGTTTCCCTACATCAACAAATGTTTTGTAGACCACACCAAAACTACCTTGGCCAATGTGTTTGCCTGCAAAAAAGAGAAAGTCGGTCCCTTCTCTAACAATTTGTGTTTCCTTAAATTTCCTCGATCTCTAGAAAAAACAATGTAAATATAATCATAATAGAGATTTTAATTCTAGTTTATGGAGTCAGTTCAAATTTACAACAAAATGAAGTCATTGAACCACTTTTCAAAAAATCAAAGAATAAAATAATTACACCAAATAAAACTTTTGCAGGGTTTGAGAAAAATGTTTGAAGATTTGATCTTTTTTCTTGCATTGCAGCAAAATTACCATTGATCCTCCTCCTAAAAACAAGCAACAAAATACAAATGCAAAGCCAGAGAACATAACGCTTCCTGAAAAATTAAACAACATCATAATACATACATTAATCTTTTCAGATCACTTTTATCTTCAAAAAGAGAAATATGTTTAGAAGAATTACAGAATCTCTCATAAGTTGTTGCTTCGCAAGGCAGAGCTGTGTTGAAGACATCTATGCAATCAAACAAATTTTCTACCTAAAGACAATTATTTCAGGGGTTTAGGGATTTATATTTTTCCTAAACTCTAAGGGGCTGTTTATATGGAAGCCGAGCCAGCCCGTTTGCAGGGCTAGCCCTTTAGCCGAGATCTCGCCTTCATGGTAATTTAAAAGTAATTAAAAATTTTGTTTATATGAGCAGGAGGGCTGGCCCGCTTGCCAAGATCTCGGCTATTTTACCCGAGATCTCGGCAAGCGGGCTGAAAAAAATCCCATGTAAACAGTCTCAGGTGAGCCAGCCCGGCAAACGGGCTAGCCTCGTTACAAATACACAGATTTTGATTGGCTTAAAATTTGCAATTCTTTCTTTCTGACGCTTAAATTTTTCCGCTTGGTTTGCATGAAAAAGAGGTCAGCCCGTTTGCAGGGCCAGCCCGCTTCAAATAAACAGAAAAAATTTCCAGCCCGGCTAAAGGGCTAGCCCTGCAAACGGGCTGGCTCGGCTTCCATATAAACAGCCCCTAAGCAGGCTGGTCATGGGTGGCGAACGTCACTGTCTTGGAACCTAGTAAGGCAATATAAGCATAGTAACAAGTTTTAAGCTAACAAATGAAAAATGAGGTCATCTCTAAGTAATTAGTAATTGAATAAAACCTACTGTTTCATGAGTTCCTTTTCTCCTTTGTTCTTTCAATTGACATAAAATTTCAGCATAACGTTGCAGCAACCATTCCTGAGAAAACATTTAGTCAAAAAATTTATTATCAACAGCAAAGAAAATGCCGTTTTATAATTGAAAACATTTCAGACATAGATACTGTATTTCCTCTAATAAACAGCTTGGTGTTCATTACAAGTTCCAGCTTTTGGATACGGTGTTTAACAGATGGCGGCGTTCATTAGAGGGTGGCCATTATTACAAATTGAAAAATGAGATAAAAACAGACTTTAAACAACATTTTCTTTTCTTACCAAAAGTTACAAAAGATTGTGAAAATGTTTTAAACAAAACACATGTTCACATATATACAATGTCAATAAATATCAATATCACTGTCATTGTTCTCTTCTACGACATGAAAACTTTCCCTTTCGCTGAAGTAGTCCAGCACATCTGTTGCCTCTTTCAATCTTTTCAATCTTTTTATCAGAGGGCCGTGTTTATTACAAATACTCGGTTATAATTGCAGCGATTAATAGAGCGCAGCGTTTATTAGAGGAAATATGGTAGACATAAATAGAGCTGTTGTTCTTGTTATATGATATGACATTACCTTTTCAAGCTCTGAAGGAGTTTCTTTACTTCTTGGGCAAAAGACATATTGATTGCCATCCAGATCATTATGGTCAGTTGCAATTACATTAATCACCACTAAAGAATAGAAGAGGACATAATGGTTGATGAAACTGAATTCTCAATAAATTTCCTTACATTTCTTTACTACAGCACCTCTTATTTTCTCTGCTTTACATTTTATTTTCAATTTTGCAACTATTTTATTTTCTGTGCAGGTGTAGCAAATTCCAATTGCATAAGTTGGCACAAAACTGTCGGTCACCATAAGTGCACAATGTTAAGCAATAAACTGACTTTGAATTCATACTTAATTTTAATATCCTAGGGTTTCCACAGTTTTAGTACTCATGCCCAAAATGTTCATGTATTATGAAATTCCAGTGACCATTTTTTGCACAGTTATAGATAAAGCTATAATGATACTGTTATTAAATAAAGATCTTCTGTAAACTACAAAGTCCTCTATGTGAAAAATAGCCAGTTGTGTGTTGCATTACTTATTGTGCAGATAATGTTCGTGAGATAAACAACCCTCCCCCTAAAAGAAATTCAAAGTTAAAGAAATTTGACAGGATTTAGTGGCAAAATGATCTTATCTCACTCTTTTATGGATTCTTCTAGAAACTTATGCATGAATTTGCACAAACATCATATACAAACAAGTAATTCTGCAAAATTCCACTGGTTTTTCCACTCTGGTCTCTCCTCCAATAAAGAAACACGAAACACGAATTCAGATTAAAGGAAATATGTAAATATACATTACCATCATGATGTATGTTTTCATCAGGTATACCAGCTAGAAAATTTTGATGTGACAAATCAGATATGCCCTCCTTTGGTCTAGGGAAATTTTACAAAAATATCTTTAGTAAGTCAGGTTCCTAGCTTGTGCTTGTGTAGAATATCAGAGCAGTATGTGGCACCAGAATAAACAACATACAATAGTAACATCATTGACATGTCTTTAAGAGGAAATTCATCAGGAATACCAACTGCAGTATGCTGATGTGACGAAGCACTAAGAAAACATCACAAAAATTACTTTAGTAACCCAGGGTTCTAGTTTGTAAAATGTTACATTGAGTTAAAAAATGTTAACATTTGACATTTCATTAATATAGTTTCAATTAAATTAAACACAACAAAAGCTTTCAGCAGTAACTTTTCGACATTACCATCATTATCTGTGCTATAGACACTTGCATGAAGGTAAAAGTAATTGGATTTACTTTATGTGTAGCATCAAGCAACACATGACAGCAGAACATACCGTCTCATCTCCTTTTCTTGAAATACATTCTCATCACATTGGACTGAAATCTTCTGAGGATGTTTTTTAGTGCACTCCATTATCAATGTTTTTGTAATTTGACTTATAATATGCTCTAAAATAAATAGATTTTAATACTAAAAAGTTGAGGATACAATGAATTCATGAATATTTTCCAATGAGCACACAATCATTAGTATAGTGAAATAGATAGTGAAATAACCAGAAGTGAAATTGGAAAGCACAGGGACAAAACTAGTAGTACCAAAAAACATTTTGGAGCAAGAGGTAACAAGGAGTGACAAAATGTATCAGCATTTAAAAGTTAAGTGTAATCAAAAAAACTATAATTAAAAACATAGGCATCATAGATAAAACTAAACACTGGTGATTGGCACTAAATTAAATGATGCACTACATTTATTTCAATAGAAAACAAACAAAAAGTTTACAAAATTCCCAGATAAATAATCAGATATGTCCCTGTCTTTTGATAAAATAAACTGTCAAACACAGATGCATTATTGTGGAAGGGTTAGAATGACAAACGAACATTTCGGTGATTATTTCTGGCTTGACAAAAAGCATAAGCAGTCAGTTTCCGTAGGGGCTACTTTAGCCATGGATCATCAGCTTATTTCAAACTGAATAAGAAATACTTGAATAGACAATACACTGATCTGATGAATGAGCACTGCAATACATTATAGATTGCAGATTGAAAAGCTATTGTGGGCGTGCTTGGTCGTAGCAAGACTTTCGAATCTTTGATGCTCCTATATCGAATTGATACTTTATGTGTGGTCGCTTCAAATTCCACTTAGGGTGTTATCTAGAACCATCTCTAAGAACGAAATAAAAAGCAAAATCAAAAATCAATGAATGAGATTAACAAAGCAACTAAAACATTATTTTAGACCAATCAAACTCTAAGAAATCTTAGAAATAGCCTTGTCATGTTACAAAATGGTTCTAACCTGTTCATCACGTTGTTGAACATCGCATTTTCGAAACGCATCTGTTAGTGTTTTCAGCATGACACAGCATTGTATGAAGTCATCAAATTTCATGGTACGAACATTATTTCGGTCGAATACACGTACACATAAACTACAGAATTGAGGTGAGCTAGAAGAAAACAAAGTTTTTGAAAACATTAAGAGGAACTTTTTTTGTTTTGTTTTTTTAATTAGTCACTCAATACAAGGTTTAAAACCACTAATGTGTATTGAGGTACAAAGAAGAAAGGTGACGATGAACATTACATTTAAAGTGTTGAAGATTATAATGAGAAGGAAAAACAGACTGGGGTAAAGAATTCCAGAGAGTGGAGGAGCGAAGAATGAAACTTTGTTGGTAAAATGTTTTAGATGATTTTGGGATGTTGACAGTGTGATCATGGCAATTCGCTTGAAAGTTTTCACGGTCATTTATTGTGCACGCAAAGAGAAAGCTGTCATCAAAAGTCTGTTAGATGAGGACTTGATAAAAATTAGTAATTAATTTGATGACAACGAGTTGGTCATCAACTTGAAAAAAGGGAAAACAGAGTCGATGCTCTTCCGAACACTGCAACGATTGGGAAAAACTGATAAGGCGTTAAAAGTATATTACCGTCAAAAGTTGATAAACTTCGTGGAAGAGTATAAGTATCTTGGAAACATTGTTGATAACAACTTAACCTTTAGCAGCAGCTTCAGCAGAAGTTACAAGAAAGCCACCAGCCTTATCAAATTACTTGCGAAGACTCGAAAGTACCTGACAACTGCTGCATCGTGCAACATATATGCGTCAATGATTGTGCCAGTATTAACGTATAGAAGCATCGTAAAACTCCATATGAGCAATACACAATCGAATCAAATATCATCGATAGAGAATCGTGTGAAGCCCATTATTGGAACTGAGAAACTTCCAAAGATTGAAAGTATGGTTAAACGAGAATCATGTGCGATTGTTAGAAGGTGCTTGGATAATACCACATGTGAAAATTTCAACGGTTATTTCGAACTCAGTAACCACACTATGAACACCAGAAACAGAGGCTACATGGTAAAATTGCCACGAGTAAAACTATCTGTGGCGAAGCAATCATTTTATTACGATGGAGGAAAATTATACAACGACCTTCCTATATATTTGAGAAAAGAAGAAGATTTTAAAAAATTTAAGCTTGGTCTGAAAGAATATTTTTGTTGAGATTTTTGTTTTATCAACCTTCTCTAGTTGATGCCACTCCTTTATTTTTGATTTCTATGTTTAGTCTTGTCGTGACAGGCCTGGGACTCAGCCTAACTTCATTCTGACAGGGAGGATGGGTTTAGCCACATGCTAGTCACGACGTCTTATCGTATCTTTGTGCTCAACTTGTGTTACTACTAACCAGACGCTATTACCTCTTTGTTATATGTCAGCCTACTATTCTTGATTTCATGCAATATTTTAACATTTACTTTTTGGTGTCTTTTTACCCATGTATATATATGAGATTTTTAATTTATTCAACATGATATTTTTAGGGTCTGAACAGGACAAATATTGATAACAGCGTTTTTACGAGTGTAAATTTGTATATATGCTGACGTTTTTATCCTGTATAAAGATTCGTAAATAATAATAATAATAATAATAATAATAATAATGCAGGGATGAGAGAAGAGAGCTCAGTTGAACATTTTCCGTAAAAGTATTTGTGACTGTCCATGGGAAAAAAATAACATTGATTTATAGATTAATCTATAATTACCTATGGTATAGATTAGATTTTATCTATAATCTATGTATAGGTAAAATTTTATCTATATTATAGATTATAGATTATTATAGATTATCTATAATCTATAACCTATAATCGATAATCTATAATCTATAACCTATAATCTTTAACCTATGTTCGAAATCAATAATCTATAACGTATAACCTATAATAGAAAATCTTTACTCGATATCTATAATCGAGTAGTCCATGCGCTATATTTATAGGAAACAAGCGATAACAACTTTAATTACTTGCGAAAATTTGACTGTTGTCGCATAAAAGTTTCTTCGTTTTAGTTTGTTTATGTTTTATGTTTTCAATGCGCCATTTTTCGGGAGTAAAAACATGACCAGGGACGCAGGTTAATTTTTATTTCGCGAAATAATATTAACCTTAATAAAAACATGACCAGAGGCATCAGTCAATAGTGAATAGCAACTTCGCACCAGGCCTCTTGGATAAATTTTCGGGAAACGAAACTCACGAAGTTTTTCCAAGAGGCCTGGCGCAAAGTAGTGCTTTTACAATCTTCATGCCAGGTCGGATGACAGTAGAATGGAGTATTATACGTCAGCTGAATAAAATAAGCACTAGACTAATTTTTAAAGATTGACATCGATGTAGATTATAGGTTACATAGAACCTATTAATTAGATTATGATTACTTGCTTCGAAAATTGACTCAAACAATTCACAAACAAAAATAATTTGCGACTGCAGCACGCTTTTTCCCTCGATAGGCTCGAAAAATTCTCTTTCCCATTATATATTTTACAATAAGAAAGAATTAAAAACTTCTTTCTGAAAGAAGCATACATCGTTTGTATTGTTGTGCAAAAAAGCTCATTAATTATTCATCATGTTATGCTTGTTGTTTGACAAGGAAGAAAAAAAAAGCACGTGTACACATAAACATAACTGGTGTTCGTATGCATTGCACGGTACTTCGAACATCCGCTTCGAACACTGTAATCTCAAGTGAGTTATAAATACACTCGAGTACAATCGGGTGGTTTCTATTTGAAGCATAGATTTTAGTTTGGTTTTCAACAAACTGTCTTTTCAGTTTCCTAGTGAATGTGAACCAGGTCGCCATGTCTATTTTTATTAATCGACAGATACTGGTGAAAGATTATTTTTGTTCCTTAACGTTAATATTGAAGTCTGTAAGGTAGAGAAAGATTAGTTTAATCAAAAAGAAAGTTTTTTTGTTTTTTTTTAATTTATTTTAACGAGGCCGGGGGGAACTGACAGTGGTATACACTGATGTGGGCCTCCACCAGGAGTTCTCATCTCTTTTTGATTAAACTTTACGCCCTGAAGATTATCTTCAAAAAAGATAAGTAATTACTTTCCCTTGCTAATCAAGAGTATGTTACGCTGTCGAAATTAACGTACAACGTTTTGAACTTTGTTACACGTAACATTATGTCACAAATGACCGCTCTTTTAATGAACTAGACGTTTCTCCAAGAGGCCTGGCTGAAATAGCATTTTGACTCACAATAGGGCTAAACGGTATTATTATAATTATAGCATGTTTAATGTGCCAACGACATGATTAGCATAACTAAGTGTCTATTTCTTTAATGGTTTCGATGACGTTTCAGAATCTATAACCTGTAATAACTATAGATTATCGATTATAGATTATAGATTATCGATTATAGATTACCTATAATCTATAATCTATAATGCAAAAATATAGATAATTATAGATTATAGATTATAGATTAGATTAATCTATAATTTCTATTGTTTTCTTACCTCAAAACTTTGAATGTAAATCAGGAAATAGGAAAATCTTTCATCTGTCTACGTCTTTCTCTCTTGCATTCAACTAGTTATCTTTTCTTTGTGTATCGCTCCCCATCTTCTTAGTCGTGCAGCGTCATCAATTCTATCTCGGAAAATATTGATAAAGCTCTCATAACTCACCCTTCTGCTAATATCTTTGTGTTCGGTGATTTCAATATTCATCATGCTGACTGGTTACCATTCTCACATACTACCTCCCTATCTGGCATTGACACTTTCAACTTTGCTATCTCTCACTCTCTTACTCAGCTTGTGAACTCTCCCACTTGCATACCTGATCGAGCTCTTTACTTGACCTATTCCTTTCGTCTAAACCAAACATTTGCGAAACATCAACATCTGCTCCTTTAGGTAATTCTGATCATTCTGTTGTCAACGTAGCCATTGACTTTATTCTGCTTGCTCACACGATCCACCTATTCACCGCAAACTTTATTCATACCATCGTGGTGACTGGGACAGCTTTCGAGATCTGATTGGTGACCTGCTGGTTGATCATATCTTTGCCTGTGATGCAGGGAGGTGTGCAGTGGAGATCTCTTCTTGGCTTCAGGTTGGTATTGATGAATTTGTTTCTTCTCCTAAATATCAGGTTAAACCTCACTCTACACCCTGGTTCTCTCCTGCCATTTCTGCTGCAATTGCCCATCGTAATCATTTTTTCCATAGTTATCAACGTTGTAGTAGTGAAGACAACAGGCGTCTTTTCACCAGAGCTCGCAACGACTGTAAAAAAGAGGAGGCTAAACACACCTATCGAAATCTGGTCCATGATCGGCTTATATCTTAATCTATTGGGTCTCGTGATTTCTGACGTATCTATCGGAGCTTTTCTAGTAAGGGTAAGTCTTTGATTCCACCACTCTTCAATGGTCCTGAGGTGCTGACATCTGCTGTTAGTAAGGCGGAGCTCTTTGCTAAACAGTTCAGCAGGAACTCCACTCTTGATGACACTGGTCATGTTTTGCCCGATATTGACCCCAGAACTGACGTGGATTTGTCTTCTCTGAACATAACTCCCAAGATGGTTGCGGATGTTATTAGTTCTCGATTCTTCTAAGGCTACTGGTCCCGACAAAATCCCTGTAATCGTTCTGCAAAAATGCTCGCCTGAACTCTCTCCCATACTTTGTAGGCTATTCAGGAAGTGCATCGATGAATCTTGTTTTCCTTCTTGTTGGAAGATTGCTTCTGTTGTGCCTGTTTTCAAAAACTCTGGTGAGACATCGGACCCTTTATGCTATCGTCCTATTAGTCTTCTATCTGTTATTAGTAAGAATCGAATCCTTAATCAACTCTTCCATCACCCATCATCTGGAATCTCTTCATCTGTTCTCTGATCACCAGTATGGTTTCTGTTCTGGCCGTTCCACTGCTGATGCTCTGACCGTCATCTCTGAACGTGTATGTCAGTCCCTCTATGCTTGTGGTGAGACACGAGCTATTGCTCTTGACATCTCCAAGGCATTCGACAAGGTTTGGCATCGTGGCCTTCTTCACAAGTTGAAGTCTTATGGCATTTCTGGTTCACTCTTGAATCTTATTAAGTCCTTTCTTAGTGGCAGGAGTATTAACGTGGTTCTCCATGGTCATTCATCTTCTTCTTACTCTATTAATTCAGGGGTGCTTCAAGGTTCTGTCCTTGGTCCAACCCTCTTTCTCATTTTCATCAACGACCTTCCCAATTGTATTCTCAGTAAACTTGCTATCTACGCTGACAACACTACTCTTTACTCGTCTCTTGAAAGGACTAAGGACTTGTTTGATAAGGTTGAAATGGCTGCTGAGTTGGAGGACGATCTTAGGACAGTAGCTGAATGGGGTTAGAAATGGTTGGTTTCCTTCAATGCTTCGAAAAGTAAGCTTCTCTCTATTAATCGCTTCAGGGACCCTGTAATTCCTTCTGCTCTTATGAACGGAAGTGAGCTTGCAGAGTCATCTCAGGTTCGTCTTCTAGGTTTAACTTTCACAAAGAATTTCACATGGATTTCACATGGAATTCTTACATCGAGTCCATTGCTAAATCTGCTGCTATGAAGGTTGCCTCACTTTTCCGGGTCCGTCACTTATAGACCGGCGTCTGTGTAACAAAAAGATGCTCAGAAAAAATATTCTGCTGTACAACTTGCAAACCACACTTTTATGCTGGAATAATTTTAAGGGGTATGTAGTTCTGAAACAAAGAAGGTCCCAAAAATTCGCTGGTCCGTTATGACGTAATAACTCAAAAAAACATTTTGTGACGTCATAAGAAGAAGAAAAAATTCAAAATGCCGGAAAAATTTTTTTTATATATCATTGTATAGCAAATTTAATGCAGAATAAAGTTTCCTACCAAACATATATCTGAAAATGTATTTGAAGACTTGGATTTTACCCATCCTTTCAGGAGGAGATGTGTGGTTCTTTGTTGTTCACCTAATTTTTGCTTTCATATGAACCAGAAACTATAAAAATTAAACTGAACAGGAGAGGGCAATAAAGATAAATCCATTTAATTCAAGTAATTAGGGAATTTCTGACGTGGTAATTCGCACGCGGGTATTTGCAAACACATGAAAGGAAACGTTTAAGACATGACCTTTTCAATCACTGTAAACTACTAAGTGAAACGCAGAAAGTAGAAGACTAATAGTCCACAAATAAGCACGTATCAAATAGTCTTCGTCATAATCATCATCGTAATCATCAACGCCTATTTCTTCGTTTCTTATATTATAGGTAACATCATCCACAACATGAGTATTTTGTAAAATGTAGAGATGCCTGTGGCAAGAATTTTAATCACAGGTGTTAATGTAAGGTTTTAAATCCTGCACAACTAGGTAAGATGTAATATGTATTTTATGAAATCTTTCGATGTTAGAATAAGTTGTTCCAGGAGAAATTCCTGTTCATTCAGAGAAACAAGTCTGTACTGCCATTGAGTTACACACATATTCCTTTTTCCCCAATACAAAGCGTGAAATGTTATTAACGGTTCTTTCAAAGATCGCTCACTTTTCTTTACTGGTTGGAATTCTTCATTTGATGCAGATTCTTCACTGCTTCTTTGAATTATGGTACCATTGGCCATATCTATGTGTTGATCTTGTTTCTTCTCTGAAATCAATGTTACTTCAAACAAAAGTTGCGAACACACTACTGTAAAATGCTGATGGTAGAGCTATTTCAGAGATCATATTTATTAAGCAAGTGCTGTTTCATGGGATCTAACAACAGAATGGGAAACACCATGCCCAAAACCATTCAACTTTTGAATTAACTTTTTTTAGAGCCTGCTATCTGCCTTGTTTCCATGCTTAATGCTTTTGTGCCCTTTGATGATGAAATTATCATATCTTGGGTGACAATCAAAACTTTTGGTTTAAACTCCTAAAAATATATTATCTAATGTGGGGTCATCAGAAAGACAAAAAGGTTTAAAAGTATAGGAGGATTCAAACACTACTTTAATGTCAGCTATGATGATTTGGTGGCCACAAACAACTCTTTTGGAATTTCTTTTTGATTTCTAAAGATGGACTACATGAATTAGAAGCTGGTTGACAGATTTGTTGAAATATTCTTCTTGTTGAAATTCACATTCACTTTCTGTGTCATGTTCACTGCTACCTTTCATCCTAACATTTCTGAATGCTTTTTTCAGGTGGATCATGAAAACATAGTTTCTCTTTAAACTTTGACATTATCTTTGGCTTGACTCTCCATCTACCATGTCCAGGCATTTAAACCCTTATTTTCTCTAACTAATCTGAAAAACTTATCATACAGTTCTTTCGGCATGACAGTCTCAATCAGTTTGATTACTCCTTATCAATGTAATTGAATAATAACTCCAATGACTAGTGGTATAATGTATTGTTTTTACTTTTGTGAATACACATCTATATAATGTTATAGCACTTTTATGATGAACTTCCTTTCTATAATTCAACATCATGGTCTTTTTCAAGTCTTAGCTCGCCAGCATCTGATGTCATAGCCTTTAGTAAGTGGAATATTTTTTTCGAATTCCAAAGATGTATATATATATACCCATTTCAATTGTGCACACACATGAAAAGTCAATTTACGAGAAAATATATTCTTTAAAACCTTTGGAGAAAATGTTATAATATAACCGACATCTAATAAATTGAAAGCAATTCTGACTTAACAAAGGACTTCCCTTTTCGCAAATGATTCAAAACCTCTTCCAAAATGCCAATCTAGTTTTATTCTATGTGATCTTAATGCACCAGGAAATTTGGGTAAAGCTTCTGCTTAGAACAGCTAGGTTTGACTACTGTACTTGATAACTTCTTACTACTTGCAACCCTTTCTTGCTCTTTCCATTTTAGACACTATCTGTGAATTTTCTGTAGCAACTGCTATGATAGTGTAAACTGAAATCTAACTGTTCTGGGTACGACTAAAAAGGTAAACAATGCTACCTTAAACATAGGATATAGAGATAAGTAGATTATAAAGCAGCATCTCTAATAGAGACTAATTCATAGGCTGATTATAATGTTTTATAGGATTTCGATACAGAAAACACATTTACATTCAGTAAAATTTAGTCTTAGCCTTTAATGAAATTACAACGTCGTTTAATTACTTATTTATCATAACCTTTTTTCTAGTTATATTTTTTATAATAGCACAGCAGCTATATTAGTAATATTGAGGATTGTTTTTCCTTTCTTTTTTGGCTTGGTTCAATTACAATGGTTTTTGTGTGCCTAAACCCTCGTTAAGCAGTGCTGTTTAGGCTTTCATATTTTTCAATAGTTATATTTAAACAATATTCAAACGGCAGCCATCCTCCAGCAGAGAGAGAGAGAGAGGGGATGATAAACAACAAACCTGACGCTGAACCAGTTCCTCTGGTGATGCTAACCACTGTTCATGTAAATTTTAAAAAGTATCAAAGGTCTTCTGCAATATTTTGTTTACTGTTTCTTCATTATTGTTCCCAGGAAAATGAAGAAAGCATTCCACCTTAAAGCTATCCCCTAAACAACGTGGTGAGCAATTATTTATCATAACTAAAGTTAGCATTTTAGTTTTTTTACCGATATCATTTTACAGACCTGAAATATAAGCACATTCTAATAGCAAGCACCACCGAAACATAAGTCTGTAAAATATGCACTAGAACATAACACTTAGAATCGTTCACATACGAAACAAAACGATAGACCTGATAAACTGGAACTTTAGACCCAACTTACAAACAAAGGGACCAGGTTATGAGTGGGAACTTTTTGGTTCTGTTATCAGTAATATTTAACTCAAAGATTTCTGCATAGAAAGTGTGGTCTGCAAGTTGTACAGCGGGCATGACAAGTTTTTGTGGCACAGATGCCGGCCTATTACTTTTGGCTGAATCTATCATTTAATTGCTTAAGGCCACTATTCGCCCTTGTCTTGAGTACTGCTGCCACCTTTGGGTTGGAGCCTCTGCTCATTGTCTTCATCTACTCGATCGTATTCAGAAGCGCTTAGTTAACTTAGTTGGCCCTGATCTTTGTGCTAATCTTCATCCCCTTTCACATCAGGGAAATGTCCCTTCCCTGTTTCTTTTCTATAAATACTTTCATGGGCATTGTTCGGATGACTAGTATCAACTGACCCCTTCTCCTAAGACTTTCTCTCGGAACACTCGTCTCTCTTCGAATTCTCATCCTTTGACTGTTCAAGTCCCAATATGCCATAAGAACTTTTATTCATCTAGCTTTTTCCCTCGGACTGCTCGCCTCTGGAATTCTCTCCCTCATAGTTGTTTTCCTGCTGAGTATGATCTGCAATCTTTTAAATCCAAGGTTAACCGCCACCTTGCCCTGTCTTTATAACTCTTCTTCGTTTTCTCATCCCTCTCATCTGTCTTTATAACTGTTCTTCCTTTTCTCATCTTGTAGTTCTCTGCCTAGTAGTGGCTTCGGCCTTCCAGGGAGCAACCCATTTTGAAAAAAACAAAAAAAACAAAAACCAACAAACTGTTAGTGCAACACTTACTTCTGGTGGCCGATAACCCTCTGTTCCTGCTTTACTTCCAAGTTGGCTTTCAGTAAGAAAATCCCAATCGCATATCTTCACATGCTGAAAGCCTTTCATGACAATAACGTTCTTTCCTAAAATAAACAAACAGTAATTTTCTTTAGGATAACTAGAAACCTCATGGCCTGTGAACAATTTCTAGATTGGCTGCCCAAGTCTAAAGTTCAGGATACAAAGATAACGTGATGATAACTTCAGACATTCACAATAATGCTTTAGTGCTTAAATGAGTGAATTAGTAAATCAGTGTGTAACACAACCTGAAAATACTTTTGAAAATGAAATACTTTTTCCTTCCTGCAGCTATTCTCATACTGCATAAAGCAGGCCTGGTCGTAAGAGGCGTGCGATCGCACGCGCACGCCTCCACACACGCCAAGATTTATTTAGGCGTGTGGCAATCGCACGCCTGGCTTGTAATGACGAGTGTAATAACAAATGTTTATTTTAAAGTCAACAAAAATCTGTCCCAAAATGTTGAAAGTTTTGCTTCGGAAATTGTTCATGTGCTACGATTAAATTTTACAATAACGGAACGAAACTTTGCTACCATTTCAGTAGTGATTCTCTGATCGCTTTGGAATACGGTAGTGGTTTTGAATTAAAAATCAGTGCTCGTAAATTTCCTTCGCTTGGTAGTAGAAAACAAAAGGAATGAAGAAGGAGCTTCGTGCGCATGATCTTATTATGTATTGTATAATTTAATTGCATTATGTAGTTTTCTCTTTCTTTTTAAAGTTCTTTTAAGTTACAAAAGTATGCGCAAGGTTGCAGTTTCGAAAACATAATCTTTTATTTAAAAAAATAGCCAGCCAGGTGGTGACGAGTTAATGGAACGGAAACGTCTTAATTTAACACCATTTGAACTTCAAACCAAAATGATGGAGAGTAATGCAAAGTTTTTTATTTTCAGGTTTTATTCTTCCTCTTTATTAATTTTTGCATAAATTTTATTACCGTCAAAGTAATCTCTATATATAGCTAACGTTTTACGTTCAGAATCTTTGAAAATAATGTTTTGTTTTATTAATTCATTCTTCGCGAAAATCTCATTAATTTTTACATTATGACACATTGACTTGATTATCATACAGAATGAAGGTCGTTGATCTTAACTGGAAAAAATTGATCGCACATCTGTCAAAAATTTACACGAGCGCACGCGCCATAACTGATATCGTCAATTAAGGCGTGCGATGACCACACGTCTGCTAATTTTCTTACGACCAGGCCTGATAAAGCGAAAAAATTGAAACCATAGCATAAAAATGAAGTCAACAATGTGATTGGTTTAGCTCAAATAAGTGCTTATAACAATTTAAACAGCTTAAAATATAATAGTTATGCATAGAGCTCAGATTTTTGTTTTGAGTAATTCATGTTAATAGACATTATTCAATTCCCGCACTTTTAAGCGTAGGAAATTGTTTGGTTTACACTATCTATCTATCGGTCTCTGTAACAGTTTTTTGCTGTTTCGGGAAGTCCGTTCGGATTTCGGATTGTTTGTTTTTTCAGAATTGTTAATGACAGACCCAAAACTCTGTGCAAAATGTAATACAAAAAGGCCACTTTCAATATTGATTCATAAAAATAATAACATTTTTATACTTTTGAAATACTTTTAGAAGTTATTTTAGCCGTTTTAATTTTGAAAACTTCCCAATTCAATTATCTTTAAAATTTCTTTAAAAAGTCAGTAAAATATGCACACCGAGCACGTGAATTGTTTTCGAACTGATTTGGACTATGTTTTGAGGAAGTTGTAGAAGTAGAAGAAGCTTTCAAGAAGAATTTTAAGACTTTTTTCCTGTCTTTATCCACTATTGCAGTCGAAATATTATGGGAAAAACTCTTGAAAAAGAATGTGAATGTTTGATAGTAAACGAAAAAAAACTTTCGATATCACAGGAGAAATGCATGTAGTATCAACATTACTGGTGAATGCGTCTTATCCATAAACGCATGAAACATGCTCATTTCATTTAATAAATGTTACAGCTAAAATTGAAGATATTGAAAAAAAAACCCAAATGAAATCGTCATTATAGCAGCACAAATCACGTGATCCAAACATACATACATACTGAAAGTATAAACAAGACATTGGTGAACGATATGTCTAATAAAACTGTTTTTCTGGCTCCAACACGTCATAGTGAATTGAAAAGTGGTTGGAATTAAGTTTAATAAATTAAACTTAGGGGGTAATTTGGGGAATTCCAGACTGTATCAGATTATTTGTCACTGTAAAATGCTCGGTCAAGTTATCACTGAGTGCAACTGATTAGTTTTAAATTCACATTGGAAAGGATGACATTGTTCAAAATATATATAATCCTGCAAACCACTCAGTAGAGGCACAATGATTTAGTTTGGATATATGTCAGGAAAACAAACTTTGGATGATGATTAGAATCCAAGCAATTATATACATACAAAGAGATCACTAAAGTCTTGTGAAAATTTGAAGTGTAATATGTTCTAGGACAAAAAACCTTAAGGGGATTTTTTTGCGTGGATTAATTTTTCGCAAAACGCAAAACATCAAGACATGAACGATTCACAAAAATAAATCCACGCAAAATTTCATGATTTTGTTTGCTCATTTTTTGGCTCTGAGTACCTTTCGTATATTAACTATTTCCTTGTACTTATCAAGCACCCATTAGTTTTGCAATGTGGCAAGGCATGGAAATGGTGATTTTCACTGCTACTTGTAAGCTATATTATAATACACACGCATTGCACTTTGTGCCCATTCGCAAAAATAATTCAAAACATTTTCCTTGAGAAGCTCTGACTCGGAAAAATTAATCTACGCAAAATGCTCTCAAACCTTGGCTTGCAAAAATTAGTCCACGCAAAAAAAATCCTCATAAGGTATATCATGTTAGAAAAGAACATTGTCATACAGATCCTAACAAAGTTTTATTGTGTCATTTGTCGTTCTTGCACATTGGTGTTATTTATAAGCTCCATAGAAAGATTCAAATGGTAATATGCAGACAGTGGTGGATCTAGAGGGTAGTCGCAACTTGTGGAGAAGCGCATCAATGTAATTTGTGAATTCAGTTCATATTATCAATGGGATTATTTGAACCTTTTTCTTTTTGCTAACACTCTCCTACACAAGTTTGCCGCTTACCTCTGGATCCGCCACTGGCAGGTTTAGTAGAAATAGATTTTCATATTGTATGTTATGTTGATTTAAGTTAAATATAAACAATATATTTTTTATCTTCTTGTAATCCTGTTAACTGTCATGGATTAAAGTCTTTGAAATGCCCAAGTTTCTCCTGCTCCTATTAATGCAAGTTATGAACAATTTCAAGTAATGTTTATTTAAATATATTACCAAATTCACATTTTGCCAAAATTTGGAAGGTGTGCACAAAGAACAATTGGAAGGTCCTGATATTAAAGTTGGCAGTCACTTGCGTATTTGGTCACAAATAGCCAAGGTCTTCAGTTTTTAAACAAGTTTGGTTGATTGGTTGTATAGTGTTGTGAAAGTCTTCAATCCCATACTGCTTTTTTTCAAATGATTTTGGTTCACTTCCAGCATTCGAATTAGAAAGGGAAAGTACATTCGCAAAAATAGCTATGCGCTAAGCGTGCAAGTGGGGATCTGGTGCAGTGAACCAAAATTAACGTGACAAAACATAAACAGATTGAAGGATGCTGATTAGAATTTTTATTTTATTCATTAGCTTTCATTTCACTGTTATTGTATAGGGAGCTGGAAACTAAAATGCTTTTTGATTTCATTGAAGAACACGAAAACCGGTCTTAAGAAAACTAATATAAGTTGAGCATGTTTTTAAATAGTATCCACATGCACGATTAAAAGCCCATATTAAATAACTCTAGGAGCGTTATAGCGAGCGTTAGCGAGGCATAATGAGAAGACTGTCGTTTATTTAGTGCCATTCAAATTCAATAGAGTCTCTCAATTTCACGAAATTTCATGAAAGATCATGAAATAAGGAAAGGTTTGAACATAATTCAAACATTCAATTTTAATGATTATTGAAAATGATGAACAAAATATCGAATATATTTTTATTTTTACAATAATCATTAAAAAGTGAAGGTGAATTACAGCCTTTAGTTGTGTTTTTAAAACTTCCTATTTTATTGAAGTATGCAAAAGAAGAGTTGTAAAACATTATTGACCATTCGCAATTTTCAGAAAATGTAAACGAGCACTCGCAAAACGTCAAAGTGCGATCGCAAATTGCGAATGGCTAATTCAAACTCTGACTTCTATCGAATATCATTTTTATTCTCCATGTGAACCATAAGTCATATTTTGGGAATTGTGATAGACCTGTTCTCATGTAAGCAATAAGAACAGAATGGATAGTCTATCTTGAAAATTAGGCTAAAGCTATTTCTTGTAGGCCTGATGCAGAAATTGTTCAAGCCATAAGGCTTCTAGTTTTCATTTCACATCACCTTTCATCATTTTCCTTATAAATATAAAAAAAAGACTATTGAAGATAATAAAGTAACGATAAATTCAACTGGATTAAAAATTCAACGCTATTGCATCACAGTATTTAAAAGTATATGCTTTGCGACACTGCTAAAAATAGACATTGTATCTATGTATTCGTTCTGGTTTTTAGAAAATGAGAATTTCAAGATAATTTTTATGAAGGTTAAATTTGTGAAAACTGGGAACAGTTCTTTTCATAATTTGCATTTCAAATTGTGATTTTGAATTTAATGGCCAAATTTGAGCAAAAATGTAAAAAATTAGTTCAACTCTTATGAAAACTTGCATGCAACACATTTTCGTGTTGCTAAATTCAAGGTTTTCCTCTTAATTGAAATTAAAAAAAAATGTAGCAAGGGGAATGGTGTAATTTAGCGAATGTTCAGGAGTGTAAAAATCCTTGACACTTGCGTCAATCCTTAAGATCATAATTTTCATGGCCGGCATTTTTGTTTCCTCTACAACAAGCTTTCGTGAAACGTTTTCACCTGACCAACATTCTGGTTGTTTCCCAATTTAAATAAGTGTAATTTCCAGAATCAGAATTCAAAATTCGATTGCATATATTCTGTCATGTGCGATACTCATTCTATCTGATCATTCTGCATAAAGATTGGAAAAGGTAATAGAGTTACACAAGCGAATTTTTATCATGGGGCAAAGACAAAATCATTGGAAAGACAACAGAAGTTGATTCATTTCTAACTCTTTCCAAAATAGTCACAAGAATAAAAAAAAATAGGACACAAAAAAAGTGATGGAAATAAGTGATAGAACCAATTCTGTGTTCAATAAAGTGAGTTCTAAAATTTTAGTGAAAGGGAAAAGTGATGGGTTCTACTCTGAAGTCAGGGCTAAGTCTCAAACAGACTGTAGTAATATTTTGAATGCTTTTATTAGTCCTGATGGAATAAAAACTAACAAAAAATGGCTCTTCATCACCCAATCTGTTGTGTCCTCTAGTGAAGATGGGTACACTTCTGAAAGCTGCCTATCAAATGGCTCTTCAGCCTACAATGCTGTTCAAGCATTTCAGAGTATTGGTTGCTTGTATGCGGAAAAAACGGGAAACAATTCATCAGAAGGTTTCGTTAAAGAAAAGTAAATGAAAGTACATTGAGCATGAAAAAATAAAGAACAACGAGGATGATGAAGACAGTGATGAATACAATAGAGCAGGACCTATTTTAGAATAAAAAGGCAGCGTCCGGCGTAAGGAAAAAGGGCCATTTTACCTGGAGCAGCAAACAGTTGGGGGTTTTGGGGAGATTTTTTGCTATGTTGCCTATCTAGAATAGCTAAAACATGTCTAAAATTGACCAATACATTACGTCGCTGTATGCCATATTTGTGCTAAAACACGCTAAGTTTCTTTTTATCTCATAGCGTAGTCTACCATTTAGTGTCATAGTTTATGTACTCATGTTATATGGACTTTAGTTTTTTCTTGTTTTAGTTTAACTATCTTTGCGTTGAATTTTATGTTCCCGAAATGTTTTAATCAATGTTTTAAGTTAGCAAATTTTCTTCGTAGTTTATTAAAGTTAGGATGGCTTTCTTCAACGATCATCAAAAAACAATACGATACGTGTTCATGCAAATTTGTCTGCTACTATCATACATATGTTTTATTTCCTTTTTTGTTGCGCTAAATTAGTTGTCAAAATTAGACATCTGTGAAGACTTGATACTTAATATTTTTAGAAAGGAGAGCGCAAAGAAAAACAATGACATCAATCTATTGTTTCGAATAAGATTAAAGATTTGTGCTGCTGGTTGTTTCCGATCTTTAACTCACAATTAATTAATGCATATTATGAGGAGTCTTCATTAAATTAGTTTATTTCTTGCTTTCTTTTTACGTTTTTATATTATTTCATTTACTCAATCTCGTCACCAGACCTAAAAAAGTTTTCTAGGATGTAAATTTTAAACAAATAAAATTTATCACAGACACTTTTTGTCGCTCTCCTATTTATATTTCTTGTTCCATCCCTAACAATACTACAGAAGATACTTTTTAATAACTCTTTCATAACTCAAAACAAAAATGTAAGATATAGTCTATATGTAAAATATCCTTAATTTAAATTAAAACAAGAAGCATTTAAATCAGTCAGATATCAAAGGAGAAAATCCAACGGTCGCGTTCGTTTATCCAAATATCTCATGTTCTTTTAATCTCACTGGAGGTCAATAGTTCTTTGTGATATGATATACACATCAATGTATCAAGACTACTGTCATCTAAAGCAGTTCGTTTTTTCCTCATGATTTGGCCCATTTTTGAGTAACCCCTTTCAACGACAGCTTCTGACATGGGAATTAGAGCATATATTTTTAGTTTTTGTATTTCTACGCACATTTGGAAAAGCAGGTCCGACAACGGTATCACGTAAAATATCCTCTACAGATAAAGGATTTTCTTTTTTTTTGGTGACCAAGCTCAATTCATCTTCAATTGCTTTTATTTGCTTCCTTGTTTTGTACTTCTGCGCATCAGCAACAAGGAACTTAGCTTTGAGCAAACTTTTTGTTGAGCAACATAACCTTTCAAACTGTTGTATTCTAGCAGCAAAACAGATAGAGGACAGTTGAGAAGAGGCTCAACTACAACAGTTCTGTCTTGGAAAGTATCTTCCTTGATAGTGCCATAGTGCTAGATCAATTGAGCTATCTCTTGCTCTCCGTAAGAAGAAAATTCAACAGCTTGGACTTCTGGTAGATCTTGAGGATCAAGCTTCAGAAATGAGTTAAGTATTGGCAGGTTGGAAAGATCAAAGGCAGCGTGGATTTCACTGATTAAGCCACTTACAAATGGCTGAATTACATTCCGATGAAATTCTTGGCTGCTTTCACCACTATCATTGATTCTCCCTCGTTTGCGAGTGCCAGTGAATACAATAATCCTCCTTTCGTACTGTCGAATACTTTCAATTATTTAATCGGATTTGTGGAAACTTTTAAGGTGGCTGGAGTTGTAATTTTCACCAACATCTTTCAAGATTAAGATTGTAGAATTTACTGCACGATAGATAGGAGCAAAACCTTTATGATCCGATTGTAAAAGTAAAGACAGAGCATTGGTAACGCTTAAAACATCCTCCAAGAAAGTGATTTGCAACACAGTTTTGGTTTCTAACATTGTATCCCTGTTAACCAACAGTTCTCCATTACATTTTTGGGACAAGATGTCGTCTAAGGTCTCGATAATCACCACGTACCTCTCTCAACAACGCCGACAAGCTGCGACATGCGATAACCATCTCGTAACGGCGGCTTTTACCATATTTAAGGCTTTTAGACCATATGCCTCTTGGAGGGCTTTCAGGATATGTCGATTTTTTCCACTATAATAAAATCCCTTCCATAGACCAAGTAATAGTTTATCAAGTGACTCTAGCCATGGGAATCGCTCAAACAAATGCTTGAAACAAAGCGCTAAACAATGGCATCCACAATTTACATAAATCGCAAAAGGGGCTAAATGTTGAATTCTTCTCTGGAGGCCTGTATGCTCCTCAGACATTGAATTGGTTTCGTCGAGACATGAAAAATGTATCTTCTCGATTTCTATTCCATTTGCCTTCATTATGTCACGGACTTTGTCCATCAATACTGCCGATCGTGTTGATGGAACGGATGTGATCTCGATGAATTCAACAACAACTTTCTTTGTATTTTCATCATATGCGCTTAGGAAAAGTCCCATCATTTCTTTCCTAGAAGCTGAAGCTGCTTCGTCAGCAAACAAAAACAGGCCTCTCACTGAAGAAATTCACCCTTACGCGGCGTTTAGCGTCGGCGATTTTGGCAGCCTACGCGATCGCGTAACGTATGTAACCTCTTTTAAGTACGTGACTTTTTGATGCAAAACCCTGATGCAGTGAAAAATAAATTTCAATTCTAATACCACTAGATAGCCTTGAAACTTGTTTGAGACATAAATTGGGGTGCTCTTTCTTTATGGTCATCAGTCAAGCAGCCTTCGTTGTCGCGCATGTTTACAAGAGCAATGGAAGAGTTTCATGTTAGACGCTCCTGAATGAGTGTTATCTACAGGACCACAGACACAGATATTTGCACACCATTCTATTTCAGGACCACAGTCACACAGGAATGGTATCTCCAATAATAGGAAAGATGAAATCGAATTTTAACAATAATATCTTTTTTATTCATCACCATATAAAGTATAACCAACTATCTATACATCCATGCTTTCAATATTTTCAACCTCTGCTTCTTCTCTGTTGCCTTCCTCTTCACTGCTGTCACCGTCACTTTCACTGTAAGCAATTATTTGCACTCAGTTTCTTGCATCGATGAAAGGCGTTTTCTTTTCGACGGATTTTCGTTATCCATTGGCTTTCTCCTTTGTTTTTGCAAGTGGATTTCTACCGCTCTTTCAATGATATCTTCTCTCTCTTTTTCATTCCAAATTTTGTCATTGCCGTGTATCCTGATGATTTTCTCAACAGTATCGTGTTTCGTAGCTAACCATCGATCAGTCAGCAAAGTGGTTAGCGTGCTAAAAGACCTCTCAACACAGGAATTCGAAGGCGAAAGCACGTAAATAATACTCGCCATTATACATAGGTTGGGGAACTGCTCAGGACGGTACTTGATAACATTTTTCCAAATGGCTTTTGCATCGATTGAGTTACTCTGCAATTTGCTTCCAAAATTAATGTTCACAAATGATTGGAATCGTTTCCATTCCCCAGCGATATTTTTGCCATCATATGCTGTTTTTCTTAGGGGTGCTTCAAAATACTCTGCTAGCGCTTTGATATCATTTATCTCGTCAGTGGTATTACCAGTCCAGCTTTTCGGGTCAAACCACTTCATTTGCTCAAATACCGAATCGTTAAAACTCTTAAATCTGTTTTGCAAGAAAGGGATTAATTCAGTAGCGAGCTCTTTTTTAATTCGGGATGCACTCAGCATAGCATCATTGGTTAGTTCAGTAAACCTCTCCAAAGCTATGGTTATATATTCTCGATTTTCCAACTTTTTTAACATGTTGTTATTTTTCACAAAAGCTGAAGACAATGTTTAAGTGCCATCCTCGTTTTCTACAATGTCCAGGTATGCGCACACTAAACATAGAAAAGAGTATGATCTTAACTCTTTAAGCTGTCCTTGAATTTTGGCTTTCGTGTCAGCTTTATGTGTCCTGATCACCAAACTGTTTTCTAAAGCCGTGATAACGCCTGGCCACATATTCAAAAGTGCCTTTTTCCTATGTGATACGAAACGTGTATCCGCCATCTTCGGTAGTGTGTACACTGATATTCCAAGGGTTGTAGCGGCAGATTTTATGTTTGATGTGATTGCACCTGAGTTTTTTAAAAGGTTGTAAAGGCCTATGTAAAATTTGTCGACCCTTTGGAATCTAGAGTTCTCAAATGTATCCTTCACTGCGAGCTCAGTTCTGTGATTAACGCAGTGAATTTTCACCAGCCAAGGCCGACCATCTTCTTCCAGCTTTTTCAACATACCATTGTATGCCCCAAAATTAACACTTGCTCCATCCGCAGTCGAAGAAATCAGTTTAGTCCCGTAGTCATTGATTTTCAAATCTCCTTCTTTGAATGTGTGATCAATTGCTGCTTTAGTTGATTCAGCATCTGTTCCATCAAATTGACTCATCTACATTAACGCAGCAGTTACGAAAACAGGCTCACCTATTGATATGTAAAAAAAGTGAAAACATTAAAATTCAGACATATAACATCACCACCTTGCTCCTACGATTACTCTCTCTATCCTTTTTTCTAAACCCAGGAGAAAGAGGAAGCCTGGGCATGAGGTTGATAATTGAATGAAATGTCCTCTTTTTCTATTAAAAAATTTTATTCTCACATGGAGAATTTTATGTTTTTCACTCGTGACCATATATGGGCATTAATTACAAATGTTCATTCATTTCGAAGTAAAAAAAACAACAGATGTTTCGAGAGAAAAACTTGCACGTGCGCATGTTACATATTTATTTACCTGCTCAAACTAAATACAGGATTGTTAATATTTTAAGTTTTAAAAATAATTTTCTAGTTAAGAAAAGAGAAAAAACTCATTGTTTACCATTCCTTTCGATTCTTGCGAGAATCATCTCTTTATCATCGCCTGTTTTTCTTGCTTGAGATCCATCCGTTAGCAAAGACATAAATGGAGAGTCGTTTATCATATTAACAATCTTTTCCCTGACTGCCTCATCAATTGATCCAATTAATTCTTTGGCAGTACGGCCATCGTGATTTCCTAGATAACATAAAATGCGAAAATCAATGCAAGATCAAACAATTGGGCCTTTCTGTGTTTAGCGGTGTTAGACATTTTCCTTAACCACATCACAGAGGCAAAATGATACATGAAAAATATTTACCACTAATAAATTTTACACCATTCATACGTTGCGTTGAGATGAGCATCCCAAAACTACTTAATGACATTACTGGGTGGAGAGCCAGACTGTATGCAGTGTTCATAAGTCGGAGATAACCAGAACGAAATGATTTCTCCGTCAAATCATCAACACGTTTTTGCAGTGGTACTTTTTTGGTTATCAGTTCGTCGTTTCTTTCGTTGCTTGGTTTTGACGCTTCTATTTCTAGAGCAATCTGGTGAATTCGGCTTTTCAAGTGGCGTGAAAACTAAAGCAATGCAATCGATAGCTTCACTAACCTTCCTCATGTAAACAAGAACGTGAAAACAAACACGAAAAAACTTAACGCATCATTCGTAACGTTGTTTGTGTCATTAATGAATCGCTCTGCTGCTGTCTTCGTGGCACCTTTTACATCAGAATTTCTCAACATCGCATCCTTATTTCTAGTGCAAACTTTACACCAAACTTCGTTCACATATATCATTGTCTCTTTGTGCCCGAATACATTTCCAACTCCCCATTTCATGAACGTTTGAAGTTTCACAATGTTTCCTTTAGTAGTACTCATTTTCATGAATCACAACAAGAAACACATTCGCTTTTCGTGTTGTTTAGTTGTTAAGTATTAAACAGTCAATTTTTCGAATCCTTTTTAAATAGTGTGTGTAACTGATTACACTACACAGAGCACAGGTGTTATAAACTCGTTCCTAATGCTTTTGCACAGATGAAAAGGTCTAGGAACAAATTTGCTCGTGTCTATTTACGTAAATTGTGTCCTACTTAATTTTGAACAGCGGTTTCCGTAAAAATGGTCAGCAAATCGGTGGGGAGAGAGATGAACGATTTTTTCAACTTTGAAAATTAGACATTATGAAAAATGGTTTTGCTACATGATTATTTGCGTACATGCATAATTCTACCTACGCGATTGCGTGCGCTTACGCGATCGCGTAGGTCTTAATGAGAGGCCTGCAAAAATAGCAATATCAGTTGCCTCTGCAAGTACTTTAATTGTTTCCTCTTTCAAATGACCGCTTAAGGAGGTAAGCAAAGCGTCACAAGAATCAGATGAGTCGTATGCAGCATTTTTGCGACAAGTATCAAGATACCGTTTAATGATTGGTTCTTGAAGTTCATCGGATAAGAAATTTATAACTTTTGGATACAATTCTTTGACGGAAAGGTTATTTCTAGCTAAAAAGTGCACTGTTCTAATGAGTTTTTCAATGTAAAGTTCATTAGCTTTAGACTTGTCATCTTTAGTTTTCTGGTCAGCCTTATCGAGAGCATCTTGAATTTTTACGTTAGCTAATATCGTTGTGGCATCCCTGTGTGCTAAAGAATCCCCGTGCCATTTGAGTTTTTTTCCAGGTATGTCTTTAAATTTTACTGAGTTGTGAGACCAAGCACCTCTGGAACCACCAGATTTCGGATTTCCATCTCCATAAACCAGTTCACGAACTTTGCACAAATATCCATTTTTATTGAAACTGTAATACAGCCAGGTGAATTCTTTCTCATATCGCCTTTCGTCAAATAAAGGATGATCCTTTTGGGTTTCATTTTCATTCGCAAATTGTGTTCCTTTTCCATCGTTGACTTCATTGGCAGTATCATCACAAACCATATCTATTTCTGATTCAGAATCACAGTTGACTGAGGAATTCTCATCGCAATGAAAGTTTTCATTTGGTAAAGTGCCCGAATGAGAAGAATTAGACTCATTATCTTGTGCCGTGGATCTAAGATATATAGGTTTTTCAAAGTTGCAGATACAAATTAAAATTGTTCTAAAACGAGTCACTTGGAATTGTCCTGACACCACTTCGAACTAATATTGAAACGGAAAAAAACTTACCTTTCAAAAAAGTTGTTTATTGTCCGACAACCTTTTGCAGCTTTGCAGATTTTTTCCTTTTTCTCTTTGAAGTAACGGTCTCTTAAAGGCATTTTATCATAGAAACATTCGCACTCAATTTACTTCTTTCGTTCCAAACAAATATTTAAAGCTTTTTTTCCTTCTTTTGTTGCAAAAACTATTCGAATGAGAAAGAAAACGTGAAATGTCATAAAGACACTTTTCTTTAAAGTGTTCTTTGAATCTTTTGTTGCAAAAAATATTCGATTGGAAAAGAAAACACAAAACGTCATGAAGACGCTCTCCTTCACAGTTTTATTTAATTGTACGTTTATTCTTCTTTGTTAAAAGTGAATCAAAGAAAAAATATGAATTAAAAGGCACATTAGCTTTTGAAATGGCCTTTCTTTAACTAAAAAAGGCATTTATTTCAAATAAAAAGGCACTTTTCTCAAAAGGGCAATTGAACCTTTGATCCCCTCTAAACAAATATGTTTAAATGATTTATTTTTCCAATCTGAATTTCATAAAAAAAATTAACGATGGGCAGCGTCTGATAACCGGACGCTCTTTTTGTCTAAAATAGGCCCTGTAGAGATGATGAAAATACAATTGGAGCAACTCAAAATATTTAAAATGACATGTTAAAATTATACAGGGACTGTTGATGATTAAAATATTTATTTGTTATTTTATTTTTAACTTCTCCCTTCTAAATCTTACTAACATCCTAATCCTATCCTATTTTATTTTACTTGGAGCGTTTTTACTTTTTTGTTTGCTTTTACACAGTAGGTGTTGTATATATGATTGTATATAGACTATGACCTGCTTTACCAAATAAATTAATAATAATAATAATAATAATAATGTCCACATTTACTTTGGATATTTATAAATTCCTACAGATTAATTTTTTACACATCCTATTGCACAAATGAGCTGCACAAAATTCAATACTGGGTGAGCCATGTAATATTTCAATATATAGATAGATTAAAAATAACATACCTTTTAAGTCTTGGTGGAGAAGACCCATGGAGTGTAAATATAGTACGCCTTGAACAATTTGGTAGAAGCTTCTTTTTATAAAATTCATGTAAATAGAAAACAAGGGTTTGTTGAAAGGGTTTTTCCTGACTGCATCCCACAGTGACATTTCTAAATACATAAATGGCTTTAAAAATGGAATATCAGAGTTGTGTGTGCTCACAAGTCTCAAAATACAAAGTTTCTCTACCTCCTGATTCCATAAACTGATACATCAATTTGTTTTCTTCATTGTGAATCACCAAAGAAGGTATCAACAAATATGGATGATCCAGCTCTCGCAAGTATTTCAAGAATGCAAGATTTTTCGGGTGGCTCTGGAATTATAGTAAAATTCAGTTTAACAAAAGAGAATTCCTTCTCATTATGAAAACGTATGTCTTGAGAATAGTTTTGAAGCTGTAAATGATGTCTCTATACCTTTTTAATCACACTCTGATAAAGTTTCGAATCTGGTTGTTTCCCTACATCAACAAATGTTTTGTAGACCATACCAAAGCTACCTTTGCCAATGTGTTTGCCTGCAAAAATGAGAAAGTCGGTCCCTTCTCTAACAAATTGTGATTCCTTAAATTTCCTCGATCTCTAGAAAAAACAATGTAATATAATCATAATAGAGATTTTAATTCTAGTTTATGGAGTCAGTTCAAATTTACAACAAAATGAAGTCATTGAACCACTTTTCAAAAAACCAAAGATTAAAATAATTACACTAAACAAAACTTTTGCAGTGTATGAGAAAAATGTTTGACGATTAGATCTTTCTTCTTGCATTACAGCAAAATAACCATAAAATAACCTAAAATCAAGCAATAATTGCAAATGCAAAGCCAGAGAACATAAGGTTTCCCAAACAATTAAACAACATTATAATACATACATTAATCTTTTCAGATGACTTTTATCTTCAGAAAGGGAAATATGTTTAAAAGAATAACAGAATCTCTCATAACTTGTTGCTTTGCAAGGCAGGTCTGTGTCAAAGACATCCATACAATCGAACAATTTTCCTACCTAAAAACAATTGATTTTGTGATTAAGGGATATGTTATTATAAAAAGATAATTCAACAAATACAATTTACATTCCATATTTGGAGCTTCCAAGAATTCAATTTTTACAAAAACTGTTTAAAGTTGTTCTTGTTTGCAAATAATATCATATCAAGGAAATATTTTCCAGAAAAATCAGTCTTTCCAGCAAAATTTTCCATCTTAGTTAATATCAATATATATACTAAACTCAGCATAATAATATATACTCAGCATTTGACAATTGGTAAAAACTTACTGGACCATGAGTTCCATTTCTTCCTTTATCTTTCAAGCAATAAAAATTTTTGGCAAAACTTTGTAGCAACTTTTCTTTCTAGAAAGAAATTTACCATCATTTAGAAGACATTCAACGCAGTCACAAATAGGAAGCTCTCTGTTACACAGATGTGGATGCTACAATCTTTTAGATCTCTTATGTGGCTTTGGCATGCCATTCCACTTATATAAACATTATGCATTAATTCTCCTTTAAGTACTGTTAAGTCAAAATAGACTTTTGGACTGAGAAGCCAACTGCTTGTAGACTTTTTATCAGTTTTTCTGAGACCCAAAATACATTTTCTGTTCACCATTCCATGATTTTTAGAAAAAAAATTCTAGAAATCACTTTTGATGAACAAAATATTAAAGAATAGGATAATTACAGGCACTTTTGTAGGTACAACCTTCATGTCAGACGCTTCATCCTAAAGACAAATATAAAGGCATGTGTTATTTTAAAAGGTAATACATTGTATATCGTAGTATAACTTTCTTTGCTGCTAATAACTTTAATTTTATCAAAACAAAATACACAGCTTGATTTGACTTTCCATAGTGCGAACTATTAACAAATCTTTACAAAATTCTTTCTTTGCCTTCATTTATAATCAAAGATATTTTCCTGATGATGTATTAACGATTTTTGACCTTCAACTTTTTCTTACAATTTTATTGTTTTCTGTTTTTCTCTTTACATTTTCATTCAAGGTATCTTGATGATGAGGTTACCAAAAATTGTCAACTGATGGTTTTGGAGGTACACCATAATTGACGATGGGGTGATGAAAAAATTTGGGTTCAAAAACCTTTTGGACTGAGAAGCCAAGTGCTTGTAGACTTTTTATCAGTTTTTTTGAGACTCAAAATACATTTTCTGTTCACCATTCCATGATTTTTAGAAAAAAAATTCTAGAAATCACTTTTGATGAACAAAATATTAAAGAATAGGATAATTACAGGCACTTCTGTAGGTTCAACCTTCATGTCAGATGTTTCATCCTAAAGACAAATATGAAGGCATGTGTTATTTTAAAAAGTAATACATAGTATATCGCAGTATAACTTTCTTTGCTGCTAATAGTTTAATTTTATCAAAACAAAATACATAAGCTTGATTTGACTTTCCATAGTGCGAACTATTAACAAATCTTTACAAAATTCTTTCTTTGCCTTCATTAATAATCAAAGATATTTTCCTGATGACGTATTAAGGATTTTTAACCTTCAACTTTTTCTTACAATTTTATTGTTTTCTGTTTTTCTCTTTACATTTTCATTCAAGGTATCTTGATGATGAGGTTACCAAAAATTGTCAACTGATGGTTTTGGAGGTACACCATAATTGACGATGGGGTGATGAAAAAATTTGGGTTCAAAAACCTTTTGGACTGAGAAGCCAAGTGCTTGTAGACTTTTTATCAGTTTTTTTGAGACTCAAAATACATTTTCTGTTCACCATTCCATGATTTTTAGAGAAAAAAAATTCTAGAAATCACTTTTGATGAACAAAATATTAAAGAATAGGATAATTACAGGCACTTCTGTAGGTTCAACCTTCATGTCAGATGTTTCATCCTAAGGACAAATATAAAGGCATGTGTTATTTTAAAAGGTAATACATTGTATATCGCAGTATAACTTTCTTTGCTGCTAATAGTTTAATTTTATCAAAACAAAATACATAAGCTTGATTTGACTTTCCATAGTGTGAACTATTAACAAATCTTTACAAAATTCTTTCTTTGCCTTCATTAATAATCAAAGATATTTTCCTGATGACGTATTAAGGATTTTTAACCTTCAACTTTTTCTTACAATTTTATTGTTTTCTGTTTTTCTCTTTACATTTTCATTCAAGGTATCTTGATGATGAGGTTACCAAAAATTGTCAACTGATGGTTTTGGAGGTACACCATAATTGACGATGGGGTGATGAAAAAATTTGGGTTCAAAAACCTTTTGGACTGAGAAGCCAAGTGCTTGTAGACTTTTTATCAGTTTTTTTGAGACTCAAAATACATTTTCTGTTCACCATTCCATGATTTTTAGAAAAAAAATTCTAGAAATCACTTTTGATGAACAAAATATTAAAGAATAGGATAATTACAGGCACTTTTGTAGGTACAACCTTCATGTCAGACGCTTCATCCTAAAGACAAATATAAAGGCATGTGTTATTTTAAAAGGTAATACATTGTATATCGTAGTATAACTTTCTTTGCTGCTAATAACTTTAATTTTATCAAAACAAAATACACAGCTTGATTTGACTTTCCATAGTGCGAACTATTAACAAATCTTTACAAAATTCTTTCTTTGCCTTCATTTATAATCAAAGATATTTTCCTGATGATGTATTAACGATTTTTGACCTTCAACTTTTTCTTACAATTTTATTGTTTTCTGTTTTTCTCTTTACATTTTCATTCAAGGTATCTTGATGATGAGGTTACCAAAAATTGTCAACTGATGGTTTTGGAGGTACACCATAATTGACAATGGGGTGATGAAAAAATTTGGGTTCAAAAACCTTTTGGACTGAGAAGCCAAGTGCTTGTAGACTTTTTATCAGTTTTTTTGAGACTCAAAATACATTTTCTGTTCACCATTCCATGATTTTTAGAGAAAAAAAATTCTAGAAATCACTTTTGATGAACAAAATATTAAAGAATAGGATAATTACAGGCACTTCTGTAGGTTCAACCTTCATGTCAGATGTTTCATCCTAAAGACAAATATAAAGGCATGTGTTATTTTAAAAAGTAATACATTGTATATCGCAGTATAACTTTCTTTGCTGCTAATAGTTTAATTTTATCAAAACAAAATACATAAGCTTGATTTGACTTTCCATAGTGCAAACTATTAACAAATCTTTACAAAATTCTTTCTTTGCCTTCATTTATAATCAAAGATATTTTCCTGATGATGCATTAAGGATTTTTAACCTTCAACTTTTTCTTACAATTTCATTGTTTTCTTTTTTTCTCTTCACATTTTCATTCAAGATATCTTGATGATGAGGTTACCAAAAATTGTCAACTGATGGTTTCGGAGGTACACTATAATTGACGATGGGGTGATGAAAAAATTTGGGTTCAAAAACCTTTTGGACTGAGAAGCCAAGTGCTTGTAGACTTTTTATCAGTTGTTTTGAGTCTGAAAATACATTTTCTGTTCACCATTCCATGATTTTTAGAAAAAAAATTCTAGAAAACACTTTTGATGAACAAAATATTAAAGAATAGGATAATTACAGGCACTTCTGCAGGTTTAACCTTCATGTCAGACGCTTCATCCTAAAGACAAATATAAAAGCATGTGATATTTTATAAAGTAATACATAGTATATCGTAGTATAACTTTCTTTGCTGCTAATAGTTTAATTTTATCAAAAAGAGTTGTTTTCGTTTGATATCCCAAATAAAATAATCCTATCAGTGAAAAACCTTCCTGATAAACATGTCTTTGCAGCAAAGTTCTTCATAGTCAATATCAATGTATATTCCTAAACATCTTTCAAGCCAATAGAAATAAGTCGACCTCTTTTATCAATTAGTAACTTTAGTAATGCACTGGTAGCAACAATTCCTGAGAAAGGCTTTTGAAATAAAATTATTATCAACAACAAAGAATAAGCTTTTTTCAAAACATTCAAGGAAGAACCAAATAGGAAACTCTTGCTGTACAAATATGACGTTACCTTTTACCTTTGGCAGAAGGCACATTGCATGCCATTTCACATATATATACATTATAAATTAATTCTCCTTTAAGTACTGTTAATTCAAAGCAGATTTAGCCAAAAACACTCTTAAATTATTAAAGAATATGATAATTACAAGCACTTCTGCAGATTCATTTACAATGTCAGCCACTTCATCCTAAAGACAAATATAAAGGCATGTGACATTTTAAAAAGTAATACATAGTATATCATTGTAAAATTTTCTTTGCTGCTAACAATTCAATTTTTAACAAAAACTGTTTAGGGTTGTTTTTGCGTGATATCCCAATGAAAATAATCATATCATTGAACAATCTTCCAGATAAACATGTTTTTTCCCAGCAAAATTCTATTCAAAATGGTAGACCCAAATGAGAAGTACAAATGTGATGTTACCTCTTTTAGATCATTTATGGGTCTTTGGTAAAAGACATATCGATCCCCATTCAGATCATTAAAGTCAACGGCAATTGGGCTTAGAATGACTGAAGAATAAAAGAGGAAAACATAACAGTTGATGAAACTGAATTCAAAATATTATTCAGAAGCTTGAAGAAGTTAAACAAAAATTATGATAAAAAGGAAATACATAAAAACATTACCCTCAGAGGAGGTTTTATGGGCATCTCCGTCAGGAACACCAATAATATTATTCTGATATGGCAAATCAGATATGCCTTCCTTTGGACTAAGAAAGTATTGCCAAAATAAGGTTTCTAGTTTGTAATTGTGTGAAACACTCAAGCAGTACATGGTAATAGATAACATACATTAGTAACATCTCCTTTTCTTGGGCTCCATCCATGTCACATTGGACTGACATGTTTTTAAGAGGAATAGCAACTGCAGCATGCCGATGTGACATATCAACCTCCATTGCACTAAGAAAACAAAAATATCTTTAGAAAGCCAGGTTTCTAGTTTGTAAATTGGCAGCAGAATAAACAACATACTTATGTTACATTATGTTACATTATGTTACATTATGTTACATTATGTTAAAAATGTTATTGCCATTTCATTAATATAGTTTCAAGCAAGTTAAAAAAAAAACTTTTAGAAATAGCTTTTCGACATTACCATCATTATCTGTGCTATACACTTGCATCAGAAATAAAGGTAACAGTAATTTGATTTACTTATGTGTAGCATCAAGCAATACATGACAGCATAACATACCCTTTCATCTCCTTTTCTTGAAATACATCCCCATCCCTTTGGACTGAAATATTTTGAGGAGTGCACATCAAAGTTTTGGTAATTTGACTAATACCATGCTCTAAAATAAATAGATTTTAATAATAAAATAAAAGGAAACACAAAATGTCATAACTCAAAATGCTACAGTTCCAAAAAATAATGAAAAGCTGAGGATATAACGAATTCATGAATGGTTTCCAATGAGCACACAATGATTAGTAACAATTGCATTTAGATAGTGCCAGAGCTATAGAAGTGAAATTGGAAAGCATTGGGGCGTTTGCTTTAAAACTAGTAGTATTAAAAAAGTTCGTAGCAAGAAGAACATAACAAGGAGTGACAAAATGTATCAGCATTTAAACGTTAACTGTTATCAAGAGAGATTTAAATTAAAAACATAGGCATCATAGATAAAACTAAACACTGGTGATTGGCACTAAATAAAATGATGCACTACATTTATTTCATTAGAAAACAAAAAGTTTACAAAATTCCCTGATAAATAATCAGATATGTCCTTGTTTTTTCATAAAATAAACTGTCAAAGACAGATGTATTATCGAGGAAAGGTTAGAATGACAAACAAATATTTCTGGCTAGACAAAAAGCATAAGCAGTCAGTTTCCGGAGGGGCTACTTTAGCCATGGATCATCAGCTTATTTCAAACTGAATCAGAAATACTTGAATAGAAAATACACTGATCTGATGAATGAACACTGCAATACATTCTACATTGCAGATTGAAAAGCTATTGTGTGTGTGCTTGTTCGTAGCAAGACTTTTGAATCTTTGATGCTCCTATATTGAATTAATACTTTATGTGTGGTCGCTTCAAATTCCACTTAGGGTGTTATCTAGAACCATCTCTAAAAACTAAATAAAAAGCAAAATCAAAAATCAATGAATGGGATTAACAAAGCAACTAAAACATTCTTTTAGACCAATCAAACTCTAGGAAATCTTAGAAATTGCCTTGTCATGTTACAGAATGGTTTTAACCTGTTCATAGTTTATATTGATCACACCCCGCTGTTGAACATCGTATTTTCGAAACGCATCTGTTAGTGTTTTCAGCATGACACAGCATTGTATGAAGTCATCAAACTTCATGGTACGAACATTATTGCGGTCGAATACACGTACACATAAACTACAGAATTGAGGTGAGCTAGAAGAAAACAAAGTTTTTGAAAACATTAAGAATAACTGCTTTCAAAAGGGGTTAGGGACCATTCAAAATTTCAAAGTTACTATTAATTGCCACTACATTGTAAGTAGATAAATTGAAATAGTAAAATTGAGTTAATTCTCATCGCTTTCATCTGAACTTATGCCAAATATAACAAGATTTAATGATTTCTTCTGTTCACTACACTAGTCTATGGTGGCCTACAAGGTGCATCTCAAAATATCTAAATATAGAGTTTTTTTATTTTCTAAATACAAAATGAAAATTGAATTCGAAGTCAAAAAAAAGTTCAAAACATTTTGAAAACAACATTTAAAATCAAAGTCAAACTAATGACATTGCTTGCTAAAGAAAGTCACAATATAACCATTTCTTTTCTCAAAATTTAACAGTAAAAATAAGTTTAAAAGTTTTAAGTCATATTCATAATTAAGGAAGAAAGATCTACAGATGATTTAGAAGAACATTCTAAAAATTCCATTTTTCAGTTTGTTGGATATTTTAAAATTTTTGCATAAACAGTAACTGTCATCTGATATTTTAAAAACATACTTGAAGGATGCTAGAGGGCTTCGTACGAATTCCGTACATGTGTAACAACTTATTTATGTGAAAATTGTTTTTTGACGTTAATTCTCTTATAAAAAAATGTAATAGTACTTACAGTCTGTAACCGAATGTCGTGAACGCTTGTGAAAGTTCTCCTTCATCAATGGTTCCAGAACGATCAGTGTCAAACCTAAATTGAACAAAAGAATGAGAAGAGTAAAGGTTATGAAGATTCTGCAACTATCAAACAAAAAATGTATACAGTAAAACACAATAGGCTGGTCTACTGTTCACGAGGATTGTTATAGTTCTATATCAAGGTCTGATAACAATAACAAATTAAAGAACATTATGAAACACTTATGAAACCGTCATACCGATCAAAACAGGCTTTCCAGTCTTGAATGTACTTCCAAAGAGCTGCAAATTCATATATATCTATTGTACCTGATCTGAGGATAAACAAAAAAAAGAGAGAGTATAAGATAAAAACTAGTGTCCATTAAAAAATTAAAATTTCAAGAATTAAAAAGTCTAACGAGTTATCATTGAAAACGCATTTAAATCTTTTAAAATTTTCTTTAAAGCGAAAAGGGACCATTTGCCAGAAAATTACGCCTGTTTGCCAAAATAAATTCTGCTTACTAGGTGCAATTTCTATTTCAGTGGAACCTTAAAGCGGACACTTACGGGACCAGAGATTTTGTCCGCTTTATAGAGAGGAGTCCGTCTTGGAGAGGTTTTGCTTATTTTGGCCAGAAACCCGGAAGAAATTCTACTCCTAAGTCAGGAACCCATTAGCATGTCCATATTACCCTTTGCTATTGCCCAGTTAAGCAACAAGCACTCATAAAAGGAATTAGTCCACAGAAAAATAAATCCCCTTAAGGTATTAAAAAACTGTTGCAGCTGAAAATGATTGCAAAGCTGGGAAACTCAAAAAACAAGTATTTCATAGCTACATGACTTTGAAGAAATGTTATTCAATTTCCGGGCTTATAGTGTAGGAAATTGTTTGGTTTACACATTCTATCTATCTATGTATCTATCTCTGTCACAGTTTTTTGTCATTTTCGGAAAGACCGTTCGGATTTCGGATTGTTTGTTTATTCAGAATAGTTAATGACTGACCTATGCTAGGAACTTAGGACAGGTTTAATTAAAATTGGGCAATTTAGACAAGGTGCTGATTTAGAAGTTGATGGTCATTTTGTCAAACTTGACAATTTGGGCCAAATAGCGTACAGTTGCGGTGACGTCACATTTATTTGCAGAATTACTGTGCTATGCATTGTGGGATTGAGATGCGGACACTAAATTGTAAACATGGTTGAGAACAGTATCAAGATGAACGTAGAAAGCAAAGTTATATTATATGAATGTGATGTTCCCGGAGCAAAGTTAGCTGAAGAGCCCAGTAAATGTAATATGGAGATTCTGAAAAGATGGTTGGAGTGCCACGGACTGAAGAAATCAGGAAAGAAAGACGAATTGGCAAAAAGAGTAAAAGATGCTCTGTTGATGAATTTAGGAGTTGACCCTAAAGTTGATGGGGGCAAATGGTACGACATTAAAGCTTCAAGATGCAATAATAGTGGTGACACAAGCAATGTTACAAGCTCGTCAATCATTAATAAAGCCCTTCCTACTGATGGCTGGAAGAATTTTCCATCTAGAAATCTACCTCCAAACTTTAATTATGGACATGTTTATCATTACTTGGTAGAATCTGTTAATAATTTGAATAACATAGACAGTTCAAGTGAGAGCGATGACATGGAGATAGATTGTACTGCTAAGCCCTTACGTAAAGGCAGAAACTTGTTAAAAAGTAATTTTGTTGAGGACCTCCAAGATAACCTAAATGAGAACTCTACGGAATACTTTGTACGTGCACATGTACATCATTCAATGAAGAATTTGCTACCATTAAATGTTATAATAACTATAAGTAATATTAGTGGTTACATTAAGAGTGGAATTTGTGACTGTAAAGCTGGTGCTAGTGGTAGATGTGCTCACATTGGTGCAGTTCTCCTGCATTTGAGTGATATGTCTAATAAAGACAACATTGTACTGCCATCAACAAGTCAGCCTTGTACATGGAACAAAGGCAAAAAACGTAATAAAGCACCAAAAGCCCTACATCTTGCTGAGTATTCATCAAGTAAACGTAAGCCACCATCCCAGTTATACGAGTGGGATCCAAGACCAGAGGATTTAAGAGGTGAAATTGGCCAAGTTTCAATTAACAATTTCATATCAAATATTTCAGGAGAAAAAATGACAATGTGGGAGACACTCCTTAAAATCGAATATATAATGATTTCGAACTGGATCCTTCAGATATTATGTTGTATAAGCAAATGTGCAGTAAATTCAAAACGGACCTTATAGAGTACAACCACAAAATGTTAAACACAAAGGAATGTTGTGAGATACCCGACACGAAAGAACAAAGTAACTCCGAAGCCTGGCGTAAGGAAAGAATGTTTAGAATCACTGCTACAAGATGTAAGGCTGTTGTAAACTTAGGCGAACATTTATCAGAAAATGACTCTTTAAGACCGCATTTTAATTGGTTGGAGAAAAATTTCTGGTTCCCTACATTTTTTCAAACTGCTTGTATGAAATATGGCATAGAGAATGAAGAAGTCGCTTTGAAGGAATATGCTGAAATTAAACAAGTTTTGTATTCACCAAAAGGATGTCCACATATTGAACGTATAGATGCTGATTTTAAAGTGCAAAAGCGTATTGTTAGTAGCACCCAACTTTTTTGGGAGAAAGTATTTATTCCAGAATATTTTTTGATGCGTGTACCTAGAGAATTGTTACCAATAGTATTGTAATGATTATTGTTGTATGTATACATGATAGATTGAGTGAAAATAATGATTAACATAATAGTTTGTTTGTTTGTTTTTTTGTCATAAAACACACTATTTACAAAGCAGCTCTAGAAAATTTACTAAACAACTCCCTACATACACCAATTGCGAGGCAATTGGTACAAGTGATAAAGGTATGATTCTATCTAATAGTTTATACCTTTTGAGTCTTTCATTAAATCGTTCTACATGTATACGTGCTTTTGCAATTTGTTTGGTAAGCAATACTTCTTCCTTGGTAAATTTTTCTCGGTTTCCTAGAAATGGTGGTATAAATATGGTTGCCTGTTTTGAAAGCAGTAAGTGTTGCACTGTGAATCCTTTATCAACCAGGAATGAATCATTTATATTGATGTGCTCCATTATTCCGCTTTGTTGAAAAATTTCTACATCTGAAATACTTCCTTCAAATAAATCGGAAATAAAACATGCAGCACCATTTGGATTAACTGCTAGGAGACATTTCATAGTGCAATGACTCTTGTATGATGAATATAAATTTCCTTGCTGGCTATAATTTCGTGGCATCTGACACTTAAATTCAGTACAGTCAATGCTTGCTCTAACGTTTTTAAATGGCTTGAACACTTTTGGTAGTGTTTTTCGATAAGCCTGTCTTTCAGGAAACATTTTGTATTTAAGGTCTTTGAAGTGGTGAAACAAAAACATAATCCAAGTGTAAAATATAACTCTAAACAGATACTCGCTAATGTCATAAAAGTGGGCCATGGTGAAGATGTTGAAGCCACGACGCAATGTTATAAATAACTGTTCAGCAACAGACAGTTTGCAGGATTTTCGAGCAGATTTTTGTTTCAGACTAAACCAATACTTCAAATTAAATTTTGCAGGTCCAAGAAAATCATACAAGCTCGAAAATTGATTAGGGGTTCCAATGAAATATACTGACTTTTCTTTGGATGAAAGGATAAAGTCCATGTCCATACATCTTACACTTTTATTTTTCTGGGAAACATTATTAGCGTCAATCAAGTTCAGTTCATTTCTAAGCACTAAATTTTCAACTTTGTATGAAAGGATATGTTTATTGTAATCTACAGTTTGTGTACTTTTTTCCATTTTTGGATTTGGTTCAAGTTGTAAGCACTCATTAGGATTATTGTCAATAATTTCATTGCAGGGTAGTAGTGACTTTTCATTCTCAACACTAGTTTTGTCATAAATAGATTTTTCATCTGTAGAAGTGAATTGTGAGCTTGACAACAACTCCTCTTTTTGTACTGACTTTCTTCTTTTAGGAATGAATTCACGTTGTGTTGGTAGTTTTCTTTTCAATGTCTTGCGATCTAATTCCTTGCCATTTAATGTCGCTAATATAGGATCTGGGTTTTCTGCTGTGGGACCATTTTCACCAATAAAATGAAGTGAACATATGTAAGTGTCCTTTTTAACACTACTCACTGAAAAATCTCGACGACCACAAGCATGAACCCATCTTTTACACTTTTCAGTTTTATCTTTTTGCTGGATTTTCTCAAACTCTGTCGTAGTGTCTTTTATTTTTCCTGGCTTGGGAAATCGAAGAAAGAATATTTTTTGTGAAAAATTACGCATGAATCTTGAATATCTTTTTACATAGTCCCCAACAGCAATGTTTTGTAGCTCCTTTCTTCTTTTTCAAGTTGGTTTCAGCTTCTTTGTTTACATTGACATTAACAGTACTTGTACAAATACTGCTGTTGTCCGCCATTTTCTTTATTTTGATGTCCGCATATCGATCCCAAGATCCTTTCCGAAAATTACATAATATCTATTTTTAGAATGGCAACTGTACGCTATTTAGACCAAATTTCGAAAGTTCTTCAAATTTCATGAAATTTTGCATGGATTACATTTGAAAGGTGTTGATTTCAAATTTGACAGTCATTTTGTCAGAATTGACTAAAATTGGACAATTTGGGCCAAATTTCGAAAGTTCTTCAAATTTCATGAAATTTTGCATGGATTACATTTGAAAGGTGCTGATTTCAATTCTGACAGTCACATTGTGAGACTTGACTAAAATTGGACAATTTGGGCCAAATTTGGACCAAATTTCGAAAGTTCTTCAAATTTCATGTAATTTTGCATGGATTACATTTGAAAGGTGCTGATTTCGAATTTGACAGTCATTTTGTCAGATTTGACTAAAATAGGACAATTTGGGCCAAATTTGGACCAAATTCCGCAGGTCCTTCAATTTCATAAAATTTTGCATGGATTACATTTGAAAGGTGCTGATTTCAAATTTGACAGTCATTTTATCAGATTTGACTAAAATTGGACAATTTGGACCAAATTTAGAAAGTTCTTCAAATTTCACAAAATTTTGCGCAGATCACAATTTAGAAAGTTTTGCAATATAAAAATTTGTACAAAGCACAAAATGGAAGATGTTGATTTTGAATTTGACCATAATTTGGCAAATCGGCAATGTTGTATTTCTGAGACCAGATTAGATGATACATCGGGTGTTGCAGGAGGTCATCCAGAAGAGCACAGGTCCTTGATTGGGTTTGTGTCACTCATGAGAGTGTCAAATACTTCGGAGCCTCCAACCTAAGCCGTGGCCCCTCCTGGAAAGCAGATGCAATAGCAACTGAGTGAGGCTAGCCACGTAAAACAATACCAAATAAATAAATAAATAAAATAAATAAATAAAATAAATAAATTGTATCGTTGCTCTAACTTGCCTGAAGGCCAGTATGAAGTCAGTCAATGATTTCTAATGGGCTGATACACTGCTTTATTGTTGTATTGATATACAAGATGACTGAACTCAAACACAGGTCGCAGCAGTCGCACATGAAAGTACTGACCACTGCACCATTGCTGCACTGTTTGATTTGACTCATCCCAGGGTTCGAATTAGCACATCGCAATTCGCAATTTGCGAATCCAATTGAAATTTTAGCGAATCAAATGACTGGCAAATGTAGTAAAATTGCGAATCTGTATTAAACTTATCCTTTAAAATATGTTTAAAGATTTAAACAGTGTCTTATACAAACATAAGAGTATTTCCACATGTTTAAAAACAGGTGCGAACATACTTTTGTTTACAAAAATAATTTGGCGCGACGATCCTCACAGGGGAAAACCCTTTTATTGTTCTTTCGAACAATAATTATTCTATTTCTCTCCACATTCTTTAGATTTTACTTTATCATACAACGGTCGAATAGTTTTTCAGTGTAGTTTAGATATGGGCAGAAAGTTGAATTGTCACAATTGAAGCCAGCCCAGGCATGGAAACTTTGAGGACACGATCGTTATCGTTACCGTGTCCTTTACGCAATATTCAAATGTCGGTAACGATCCCATAATCATATTTCCTTTTTCCTTGCTAATCACAAATTTTGTGTTTTTAATGATAAACTCTCGAAATATTTGTGATTTAGCCATAACTCAAGTCTTTCCATTATGAGGCACGCGACCGTGCTAGCGCTCGCTACACAACGGTCCTAGAACCTAGTTAAGCTGCGCTTTTAATCACGCACATAGATGCTCTTCAAAAACATGCTCAACTTATTATATTAGTTTTCATGGCTGACAAGGTTAATATTAACTGAGTATTCACCAATTTGCTGTTGCTAGGGAGAACGACCGCCGTTGCTAAGGTAACTTTGAAATTTCCTTCATTATATGAATTCATTTTTTCACCTAACGAAAGAACATGAAAACATAAGTGGTACCAGCAGGACTTGTTTTCGTGTTATTCAATGAAATTAAAAGCATCTTAGTTTCCAGCTCCCTTTACAATCTTGTTTTATTTCGTTAACGTTAGCGTCGTTACCGCTTCGTTGCCAAAAATCTAAATCTGCTGAAACGATTTTAGGTTCCATTAACGATAATTCGTTTCTCATGGTGCAACAAATTAACATACTTGAAGCCTGAAATCTCAATGCTCAACGTTGTTTCCTACAAAATAACTGAACAAAAATATTGTGAAGAGAGGCTGTAGATGCTGTTTTAGAGGGTCTAAAGTTCAAAATTTTCTTCGTCGTCCAACCATCGTGGGCGACAGGGTTTTTAGGGAAGTCACTGTTCAAACTTTTTTGCGAATCAACTTTTTGTTTTTAATTCGGACCCTGCATCCTTTTTCATATTTTGATAGGAAACAAGTTCAGAGAACAAGTTGTAAAATCATGTAGATAATATTGATGAAAAGTCAGGTAAATATTATTAGACTCACTAAAAACAATGGAAAAATCATCAAAAGAAAGAGTGGTGTCAAAAATACACATAAAATATGGTACTTAATAGCCTCCCCCTGTTTACCTTGTATAGTTACTAGGTTGCTGAAAACTATGAGACCTGATCTCAAATGTAAAATATATCAAATATCAGATATCTGTTCTTAAAGAGAAACAGAAACTTTTCATTTGAATGCAAGAATATAATTATGAAGAAATGAAAAACAAAGAAATAAAAGAGAAATTGACTTATTTTCAGCATGATAATAAGATTTTTGTAAGAACATAAATAAACACTGTGTGAAAGAATTGAGTCATTTGATAAAGTTTTTTTGATAGAACATGCAGGTGTGATTAAACAAATTTAAACATCATGGAAGATCAATACAGGTGTTAAAGCCCTACCTACACTATCTTAAGTTACATTCTTTCTCGTTATTTAACAATAGGTGTCCAAGCTGTAATTGGCTATAAGCTGAAAATCTTAGTTGTCCAAAAAAGAAATAAGAAAGCATATATATAAAATAATTTTCCAGTAAATCAGCAAGGTAAAAAACAAACAAATGAATAATTCGAGATATTTCTAAGTGATGTAAATAGGTCATTGAGGTCTTTAAAACACCAAAAAGCATCTATTGAGTATGTTCTATTTTGATTAAAACAAAATTTTATATTTGTACATGAAGTTTGGAGTCCAAATCAACATCATTATTGATTTTTTCATCAGTTGATATGCTTATTTTCCTCCTCTTAATTACTTTTTCTTCTGGCTTATCATCATTAAACCATTAATTGACTTATCGTAATTTGAAGATACATCATAAAATTCAGAGAAGCTACTTTTATCTATGTTTGAAGCTAAGAATTATAAGCTCATTCAAACAGAACTGTGTTATTGACATTACGGAAATTTAAAAACAAGAAAGTTTTAAAGGGCTATAACTTTCATTTGGAAAATTGTTGGAAGACAAATGTGACCGTCCATGGGAAAAGAATAACATTCAAATTATAGATTATAGATTATAGATTATAGGTAAGAAAACAATAGAAATTATAGATTAATCTAATCTATAATCTATAATCTATAATCTATAATTATCTATATTTTTGCATTATAGATTATAGATTATAGGTAATCTATAATCGATAATCTATAATCTATAATCGATAATCTATAGTTATTACAGGTTATAGATTCTGAAACGTCATCGAAACCATTAAAGAAATAGACACTTAGTTATGCTAATCATGTCGTTGGCACATTAAACATGCTATAATTATAATATATTGTATACCGTTTAGCCCTATTGTGAGTCAAAATGCTATTTCAGCCAGGCCTCTTGGAGAAACGTCTAGTTCATTAAAAGAGCGATCATTTGTGACATAATGTTACGTGTAACAAAGTTCAAAACGTTGTACGTTAATTTCGACAGCGTAACATACTCTTGATTAGCAAGGGAAAGTAATTACTTATCTTTTTTGAAGATAATCTTCAGGGCGTAAAGTTTAATCAAAAAGAGATGAGAACTCCTGGTGGAGGCCCACATCAGTGTATACCACTGTCAGTTCCCCCCGGCCTCGTTAAAATAAATTAAAAAAAAACAAAAAAACTTTCTTTTTGATTAAACTAATCTTTCTCTACCTTACAGACTTCAATATTAACGTTAAGGAACAAAAATAATCTTTCACCAGTATCTGTCGATTAATAAAAATAGACATGGCGACCTGGTTTACATTCACTAGGAAACTGAAAAGACAGTTTGTTGAAAACCAAACTAAAATCCATGCTTCAAATAGAAACCACACGATTGTACTCGAGTGTATTTATAACTCACTTGAGATTACAGTGTTCGAAGCGGATGTTCGAAGTACCGTGCAATGCATACGAACACCAGTTATGTTTATGTGTACACGTGCTTTTTTTTTCTTCCTTGTCAAACAACAATGATGAATAACATGATGAATAATTAATGAGCTTTTTTGCACAACAATACAAAGGATGTATGCTTCTTTCAGAAAGAAGTTTTTAATTCTTTCTTATTGTAAAATATATAATGGGAAAGAGAAATTTTCGAGCCTATCGAGGGAAAAAGCGTGCTGCAGTCGCAAATTATTTTTGTTTGTGAATTGTTTGAGTCAATTTTCGAAGCAAGTAATCATAATCTAATTAATAGGTTCTATGTAACCTATAATCTACATCGATGTCAATCTTTAAAAATTAGTCTAGTGCTTATTTTATTCAGCTGACATATAATACTCCATTGTACTGTCATCCGACCTGGCGTGAAGATTGTAAAAGCACTACTTTGCGCCAGGCCTCTTGGAAAAACTTCGTGAGTTTCGTTTCCCGAACATTTATCCAAGAGGCCTGGTGCGAAGTTGCTATTCACATGCATACATCGCTTCGAGCGTTGGAAATGGCCTCTGGTCATGTTTTTATTAAGGCTAATATTATTTCGCGAAATAAAAATTAACCTGCGTCCCTGGTCATGTTTTTACTCCCGAAAAATGGCGCATTGAAAACATAAAACATAAACAAACTAAAACGAAGAAACTTTTATGCGACAACAGTCAAATTTTCGCAAGTAATTAAAGTTGTTATCGCTTGTTTCCTATAAATAAAGCGCATGGACTACTCGATTATAGATATCGAGTAAAGATTTTCTATTATAGGTTATACGTTATAGATTATTGATTTCGAACGTAGGTTATAGATTATAGATTATAGGTTATAGATTATAGATAATCTATAATAATCTATAATCTATAATATAGATAAAATTTTACCTATACATAGATTATAGATAAAATCTAATCTATAATATAGGTAATTATAGATTAATCTATAAATCAATGTTATTTTTTTCCCATGGACAGTCACAAATAATACCTTGTCTTGGAGTGCTCCTTCAGAATATATCGGGAAAAAAAAGAAAAAAAGAAGTTTTTTTTATCTACATTTTCCTTAAAACTGAAAGAAATTTCTTACACAACGGGACAATCTAAATACTAGACATAAGTTGCAATGTGGTAACATGCTTCTAAATATGCTACATAATGCAACTTGCTACATAAACATGTTCTAAGTTCTAATGAGTCTTTACCTATGAAAGGCAAGAAAGCCAAAACATCTTTTTGGGAACAGTTCATATATCCGAACAAGATGTAAAAAAGAGATCAACACTGAAATCATTGCAAAAAATTGCAGAGTTGTACAACAAATGGTTAAGTAATGGTGTTCACCAGTTCACAGAAAGTGGCAACATGAAGCCTGTACCACGAAGGTTGGTTCTTGATTGGATTTTAACCGCATGGAAAGCCCTCCCTAAGGAGATGGTTGAATCTTCATTTAAGAAACACTCCTTATTGCCAACAATGGCGAGAAAGATGACCAAATTAGCTGTTTTAAACCTGGAAAACCTTGTGATGAAGGGTCTAAAGTGCTCAAGGAACAAATGAGACAACACTGCTAATCCATTTGAAATGACCGATTCTGATGTTGAGGATGCTCAGTATCCTGGTAACATTTTATCTCACTGTGAGGAAGATGATATCGATGTTGTTTAAACTAAAACTAAAAAACTAAAAAACCTAGTAAGACGAAACCTAACTTTTTGTTAAATCTTTTTCTCAGTTTTATTTTCCAGGGACAATTACAAAAATCAAAGTTACTGCTGTCTTTAAATTGTACAAAATTATAAAAGTTTTATAAGCACCCAGCATTTATTAAGCGCCCCCCTCGATTAAGCGTCCATGCAAAAAATCCAAAAATTTAATAAGATATTTACAGTAGGATCACCATTAGAAAAATGTTTATTCAAACATAATTCTAATACAAAGTGTTAGTCTAATGAGTCTAATAATTTTTAGCTCACATTCATGGACGACAAACCACCTCTCAACAGACCCATACAATCGAAACTTTTAGAATTATTTAATTAGTTTATTATTTATCATTACACTAATTATATTTTATCTTTATAAACTGTTTCTTGTCAAATTTTATTTTAAACGGGCATGGAGGCTTGAGAACTCCGAAAGCTAGCAAATAATGAACAATGGATTTGTCGTAAAATCTTTTTCTTTGTAATTTTTACCTGACTTGTCAACAACCTTTGTGTTTTTCCACAGTGTTTTAAGTTCCACAAAATTCCATTTTTTGTTTATAGAAGACATGGTTTTTAAAACATAGCCGTAAAACAATGATACCTGTTTTTGTCAAACATTCCAATCATCAGTCGACATGTCTCGGGATTGAAATGCGACCAGTTATTGTTAAGAAGTGCCTGTTGTAATTCATCTGCAGTGATTGATCCAGAGTTATCACGATCAACTGCCTATAACCAATGAGGAACATTATGGGTACATATTTCAACAATTTCTTGTTCCCAGTAGTTCTCTATTAGTTTCCGTGACCTGCCAATATAGTGTTAATGACTATCTTTCTCATCTAGTATTACTTATAGATTCAAAATACATTTCTTTGAACCCATTCTATGACAAACACTCCATAACAAGGACGACGCCTATAGATTTACAGGATTTTGTATTGGTACATAATAAAGGACAGATCGCGTACTATGAAAAACCACATCGCAAATATTGTACAAGAGCCTTAACAGTCATAAGGATTTCTACATTTTTTGTTCATACTTTATAATACCCACTTGATGTGATTCAAATAATGAAATAAAGTCGATGTCAAACGATTTGGCAGTTCGAAAATTTTAATATTTTTTCCCAAAAAGTCCTTTATAATACTGTGCATTTTGTGCTCTTGACGATGCAAAAACAATTATTTTAAAATCATTTATTTTGACTTAGAAATCATAAAAAATGTTCGAACTGCCAAATCGGTTGACATAGACTTTAGTAACATAAAAACATCATTATAACACTTTCTAATGTTTCTGGAAATTTTGATTATTCATCTCACAAGGATTCAAAAGATATTTTGAGATATGGATACAATTTTGAATTAAGAATGGATGTACGCCATTTTCTTTCACGGGAATTGACATTTCAACGAGGTGCCATATTAGACATAAAGAAGCGCCACGGACGTATAGTTTGGACAGTAAGAAAATTGAACGAAGAACACAGAAGGTTTTAATAGATTTCTTGCTTACGCAAAAATCCAATAAACAACAAGAAAACGTTTTTCATGCTAAGCTAAATCGTAACTACGCGAAAAAACACGTCCATTGCATAGCTTAAGCTACGCGACAGCACGCAGGAATGCGATCGCATAGCTGTCGTGACGAAGCCTGCAGACTGTAATTACTAATGATGAACTTCTACTGAATTCAACTTCCACAACCTTCGTAAGGCATGGTTCATTTCAAAACACAGTAGTGGAGCACTGTATGCTTTTTGAAGATACAAGAAAGGTGTACTAGCAACCTTTACATCTAAAGAAATTAAAAACATTAAAAACCATCTATATTCACAAGCAGTCATACAACATTAAGTTACCTGAAACCATCCCCACAGTGTCGGGTCTATTCCTTGTGGAGGAGGTCTAGGACCTGAAACAGGGCCTGCTTGCCCCGGCTGGTACTGCATCTGGCCAGTCTGTTGGTAACCAACATTCTGTTGACTATAACCACCACGACTTTGCTGGTAACCACCTGATGCTGGAGGCCTGTACCCACCCGGACCTTGCTGATATCCACTAGGGTGTTGTTGATATCCACCAGGAGGCTGCTGATATCCACCGGGTGGCCTTTGATATCCGCCAGGTGGCTGTTGATATCCACCAGGTGGCTGCTGATATCCGCCAGGAGACTGTTGATATCCACCAGGTGGCCGCTGATATCCACCAGGAGGCTGTTGATATCCACCAGGTGGCCGCTGGTAGCCACCGGTTGGTTGCTGTTGATAGCCCTGATAGCCACCAGGACCTTGATTGTAGCCCTAAACAAAATAAGTAACACTAAAAAATCATAAAATATAAGAAAATAAGTCAAAAGTACACCATTAGTTTTTCTTAGCTTTAGAGGAAGATAGAATAACCCCTTAAGTAACAAACAGAGTTTGTAAAATTTAATTTTTCCCATTTAGTTTTAATCTAACATCATAGTCAAGCTGTTTATTTTTATGTCAGTAAAGAATAAGGACACCTATAATTAATCATTCGTTTATAGTCTTCCGCGCGCATACAGAATTAAAATTCAATAATATTATGCATCGAGTTTGATTATTTTTCTAAAGTTATAAAATCATGAAAAAATAGGATTTTTCTTCTTTTATTGTTGCGAAGTAACCAATATAATCTTGGAGAGGTAAAATCGAAAAACAATATAAACATTCATAAACTGCATAACCAAAAGTTGATAAGCTTTTCACCAATGGCTTTAAAAAATACCAATGAACTTCCGTTCCGAATTTTATCTTGCGTTTATAAAACGTTTTGTTAACTTACGGAATGTCAAATTTGTTTGCAGAATGCACTAAGCACCCTTGAAAAACCCATTAGTTTATGTTCTGTATTTTATAAAACAAGTTTTTAAAAGGAGCAATAATAGAAATAACAACGGAAAATAATCAAATAATCACCGCATCCCGCATCAAGATTTTTGCATGATTTATTATAGGTGGCCTAACCTCTGTTATGGTTGTGTCTAATCTAGAATGGAAGCACAGCGTCTGGCAGAAGGGAAAAGGGCACATATGAACATCAAAGGGCACTTTTTTTAGGAAAAGAGCAACCTGACGCTCTTTTGGTCTAGATTAGACCCTAAAGATGTTTGAGGTCAATACTTATTTGTGACATGGAAAGCGAAAAGTGACCATTTGCATATTACGCATAAGGTTTGTCTTACGGCGTAAGAAAAATAAAGAATAAAGGAATAAAGATTATGTCGTCAGAATTCCAAAATTTTGTTTGATGTCGTAAGAATTCAAAAAACATTGAAAAAACAACAGAAAAAAAGTCAAAAATGTTTTTATTGAAATTTGAAAACATTTTTATGAATATGAAAGAGAAAACAATTTAAGAACGTTCTCTCTTCTGTATAATCCCGTATTTCTTTAGAAAGTCATGAAAGGAATAGCTAGGTTCATGGTATTACACTAAAATGCTACACTCAAGTTAATTATGCTTGAGTAATCATTTATTGTGTTACACTTTGGTAATAAAGAAGGAGTAAAGTATTATGCTTGATTACGTCTTATTCGGATTACGGATTTCCACAACTTTCAGACAATTGTCTTCAACCTATGATGAAAAACTGAAGGAAACAGGTATGTATTATTTTATTTAGAATGAAGGTGAGTATTTCAAAAGAGAACTGTTGCAATTCATCAAGCCAACATTAAAATGTTTTCATTTCTCTCTCCCTACATTCATCCTACACTCATCCTGTGTCCAAAACTATTATTTGACTAAAGTTACAGAAGTCAATAAAAGTCGCTAAAAATGTGAACATACATCTTTATGAAAACAAAGATAAACATTTTCCACAAGGGTTCATGAAACAACTTAAAATAGACTTAAAGCAGGTGGTTTCTATTCGCAATAACTTTCGAAATACTTGATTGTATGTTTTATCTTTAACTGAATGAGAACCAGGTAAACAGAAAAAGTTTTCAAACATTAGTGAAAAACATCAGTGGTTGACAATGTTGACATCTGTGTGCAACAATAAATTAAATTTCTAGACGTATCATTCGTTATGCACTCTTTGAATATGTAAAATTCACATAGATATGCAAGATGTAAATGGATATTTCATTTTAAAGGAGAACATAAAAAAATATAAATATATCTTACATATAATGGCGAGTGTGCATACCACTTTTATTTTAGAGAGTGATATATTTAATTTTAATTTACAGTCAACGTCTTCTTAGTTGTGCATAAAACCACAGAGGCGAGAGTGCTTTTTATGATTATTATTATAGTAGCACGTTTTTTTATGATCGTTTTTTTATGATCACGGGGAAACCATTGCATTGCATCCCCAATCGAATGTGTCTTTTTTGGGGAAATATCTGGAGAACCAATGGGGACAACTCACGTTTTTTGGGGTTGGCGTTACAGGTGATTGAGTGACGAAAGTTTTGGGTCTAAATATTTTTGGGTGATGCGGCTATGATGTCATCACAATCTTTGATCGGCGATGTCTCTAACGGTTGATCGTAGCAAAACGATCCCATACACTTTTTTGGTCAGTTTTTCGAGTTCTACAACATGGGTACATTTTCTGTTCCCAGTTCCCAAATCCCACAGGGTTTGTACGCAGGAAAGGCAAATTTGACACATCCTTTTCGAAGTTACATGCTCCTCAGGACATTTTGAAGGTATATAACTTTATTATAATGTTTATTTATGTTTTATTATAATGTTTATACAGCCAATAAACTGAATGACATGTTTGTTGATCCAAAATAATATCAACAATATATTGATCCTTTTAGATATCCTAATGAGCATGCTCATAAATCATAAATTCAAAACATTTTCCCTAGAACATATAAATTTTGGTCATGCAAAATACATTCATATAAGACCAAATAAAAACATACATTACTGAAATCAGACATTTTTGTTTTAGTTTGATTAACAATATGGCATGCACTTACAAACATTCTTGATCTAAGTTTAAAAAAATTCTTTAAGAAATTTGAAAAAAAGGTTGAATGATTTTAACAACATAAACATCACATTTCTGATTACATACACACCCCAGGGCATTGCAAAACTTAATAATCGACACTATGCGAAACTTCATTGCATATATACACCACCGATAAACTTAGTTACATCTGAATGACAGAAAACATCCCTTCTCTTGGGGGTACAAAATAATAAGTTTATATTGGTCTTGCCCTTTCAGATATCACAGTGACTATACGTATGCAATCACATTCTTTAACAGGCATATTTCAATTCTAACAGCATTAGATAGCCTTGAAACTTGTTTGAAACATAAATTGGGGTGTTCTTTCTTTATGGTCATCAGTCAAGCAGCCTTCGTCGTCGCGCTTGTTTACAAGAGCAATGGAAAAGTTTCATGTTAGACGCTCCTGAATGAGTGCTATTTACAGGACCACAGACACAGATATTTGCACACCATTCTATTTCAGGACTACAGTCACACAGGAATGGTATCTCAAATAAAAGGAAAGAAGAAATCGAATTTTAACAATAATATCTTTTTTATTCATCACCATATAAAGTACAACAAATTATCTATACATCCATGCTTTCAACATTTTCAACCTCTGCTTCTTCTCTGTTGTCTTCCTCTTCACTGTTGTCACTGTCACTTTCACTGTAATCAATTATTTGCACTCAGTTTCTTGCATTGATGAAAGGCGTTTTCTTTTCAACGGATTTTCGTTATCCATTGGCTTTCTCCTTCGCTTTTGCAAGTGGATTTCTACCGCTCTTTCAATGATATCTTCTCTCTTTTTTCATTCCAAATTTTGTCATTGCTGTGTATCCTGATGATTTTCTCAACGGTATCGTGTTTTGTAGATAACCTTCGATCAGTCAGCAAAGTGGTTAGTGTGCTAAAAGACCTCTCAACACAGGAATTCGAAGGCGAAAGCACGTAAATAATACTCGCCATTATACATAGGTTGGGGAACTGGTCACGACGGTACTTGATAACATTTTTCCAAATGGCTTTTGCATCGATTGAGTTACTCTGCAATTTGCTTCCAAAATTAATGTTCACAAATGATTGGAATCGTTTCCATTCCCCAGCGATATTTTTGCCATCATATGCTGTTTTTCTTAGGGGCACTTCAAAATACTCTGCTAGCGCTTTGATGTCATTTATCTCGTCAGTGGTATTACCGGTCCAGTTTTTCGGGTCAAACCACTTCATTTGCTCAAATACCGAATCGTTAAAACTCTTAAATCTGTTTTGCAAAAAAGGGATTAATTCAGTAGCGAGCTCTTTTTTAATTCAGGATGCACTCGGCATAGCATCATTGGTAAGTTCAGTAAACTTCTCCAAAGCTATGGTTATATGTGACGGTTTATGGGAAAAGGATAACAAGCGAAAAAGCGATCTGAATCGCTTAATCGATTAAGCGATTATTTGAAGCTAAAAAGCGATTCTTTAAAATCGATTTTTAGCTTCAAATAATCGCTTTTCCGATTCACATGAATCGCTTTTCCGATTCACATGAATCGCTTTTCCGATTCTAATGAATCGCTTTTTAGATTCTAATGAATCGCTTTTCCAATTCCAATGAATCGCTTTTCCGATTCTAATGAATCGCTTTTTTGATTCTATATCACTCACTCAAGTGTTGATTAAAATTCTGATAAACATTTTCCCCCAAGGAATAAACCAAAACATCGATCGAACAACTCAAAAAAGAATTGTAAGGGACGGTTTCTATTGGTAGTAACTTTAAAACAAACTTTTTTTTCTTTTTTTTTTAAACTGAATGTGAACCATGTTCTGTTATGTGAACAGCGGTGGAACAACTTAAACAAAAAAAGAATTATAGCAGACGGTTTCTATTTGTAGCAACTTGAGAACAAACTGTTGTTTATTTTATGTCTTACTGAATAAGAACCAGGTAATCAGTTCATTATTTAACACGAACGCGTGCTACCTGTAATTATACATCCGTCACATTGAGTTTTCAAAATAATGCTGAAGTCGCGATAACAACAACATCTTTTGAGAGTGTAGACATCTTTATCAATAAAAAAACTTTTTATTTTTATTTGGCAAAATAGCAATTAGATATAATACTCCCAGTTATGTTCCAACCTCGAAAACTGGCGCATGGGAATATGAAAAATATAAACATACATAGACGTTGAACGAAACGAAACGTAGTAAGTAGGTGAATCCTACTTTTCATATTCTAACAAAATACCGTCACTTTATTTTATTTATATCGTTTGTTATCAAAATCCCTTGTACGGTCACGTATATGAAACATGGAAGCTACTATGTAAACAAACAATCTTATTACGGCGATAGCAACGATTTTTAGTTTTTATTTACATTTCCTTTTCGAAAAAGATTTTTTTTTCTCTCTTGGCGTCTTTAAAATATATTTTGCAGCTCATGCAAGTATATTTCTTTTGTTATAAATTCTGGTTATTAATTAAGCTACGTTTACATTAGCGAAAGATCCAATCACGTTCTTTCCCCAGTATTCGCCCGTTTCTCTCTGCGTTAAATTTTCCAAAAGTGGAAAACAGCCTTTAGTCTAAAAATAAAAATCTATTTCCAGATGGATGGTGTTTTTGTATCTATTCATATTATTGCGCCAGTTTTATAATACCGTTTTTCACCATTTGGGTTCTTGTTTATAATTTGAGGTTTAATGCTTCTATTTTATTATGATACATAGAGAATCTACGATGATGAAAATCTTATTAACTTATTGACTTTATTCTTATAATTAACATCACTTCTGACTTACAAATCGATTTTTTGAAATCGCTTTTCCGATTCAAGTGAATCGATTTTCTGATTCAAGTGAATCGCTTTTCCGATTCAAGTGAATCGCTTTTCCGATTCAAATGAATCGATTTCGAAATCGCTTTTCCGATTATTTTGAATCGATTTTTTGCAGCTAAAAATCGATTTTAAAGAATCGATTTTTCGCTTGTTATCCTTTTCCCATAAACCGTCACATATATTCTCGATTTTCCAACTTTTTTAACATGTTGTTATTTTCACAAAAGCTGAAGACAATGTTTAAGTGCCATCCTCGTTTTCAACAAACTGAAATCGTGCCAAATGGCTATCGAGAAGTGCTTTAATTTCACAACCCTTGTTTCCGTTGTCACAGGACACCTTGGTTCGGTTCGTGGCATCTTTTGGTCATCGGTTATCGTTTCGTACTTAGAAGGTTTATTTATGTGGTATTCAGTTTTTTGCCATCATGGAAGGTTTTCCAAGCTTCGCCGCGTTCAAGGTGCAACTTTTACTCGTCCACATTGCCAACCAATCACGTTTCTGCACTTACCGGTTGGACTTGCTCAATTATTCGCAGTTGAACATTTGTTGCTTAAAACTGCATCGCTGTGGCAGATCGGGACATGCTCTATGCCCCATTGGTTTGATGAGACAAGAATTAATATTTTAATATATAATGGACGTTATCATAGTAGAACAGGAGGATGATGAGCACATGTTGAATTAATGCATGAAAAAAAATCACATCAGATAAATGATCATGAATCAAATGGGAGGGTTTCAGAATTACACTTAAGACATGACCATGATGACTATAATTATGACTCTAGCTGTTTGAAAACCTTCTTAAGATGGTGTTCATCTTCCTCTCACAATTTTCAAATTTGTTTAATCACATATATACATGATAAAACAAAATAACAAAAACAAAATAAAATAGGACTGGAAGTACCGTAAAACGGGGTGACTTCGATCTGCGGGGTGACTTCGATCAGTTAAAATAAACTGTTAAGACTCTGAAATTAAAGTGCAATTTTCACATTTTTTAAGATTTTCATTTAGATTCCTATTGTAAAATATCATCAGATTCGTCTTCAAGAGAAACAATCAATTTCTTCCGAAATTAACGAAGAAAAACATAAAAAATTTCACCGCTCACATTGGCCATAGCTCTACGTCGTATTCAAGAGTCTAGCCTGGATATTTTTGGTTCATATGTGAAGTATAGAGACTGAATGTAAAGAAAATTATAATATGTCTGAAAGAAATTCTGTTCTTCACCACTATATTCTTTTTTTCTTTTCCTTATTCCTTTATCGATAATATCGTGTTTACAAAACACGAAAAAACCGAATGTTTTATATCGCTATAAGTTACATGTTCGCAAGAACTTCGTGAAAAGTCGTCGTATCTCATGGGAGATTTAATGACTTACCGAAGAAATTTTAATAAGCGTGCTCTTTCCCCATGATGATAGATCTCAAAAATTTTGTTTGAGACAATGAAATTTCAATGTTAATTTCGTTTCTTACTAACGAGGGTCACACATGTGTTAACGTCGTAAATATCTTTTGTTTTACTAACATTCGCTGATCTTTGACGGCCGAACATTTAACGCGGATGACAAATGGTGGTCTGTTAATATTGTAATAATGGCGCTTTAAAAAAATTGTCAAATATAATTATAAGTAATTTGGCGCTTCTCATAAGCTGATCGAAGTCACCCCATAATCGATATTGTCATTTTCTTGGAAAGATCAGGTTATTTCTCTGGAATTACAAGTTTAGTTAATGTGAAATTTTGTACTGAAATAGAAGAAATATGTAATGTAATGATTCCAAAGTTTCAGAAGTAATGGTTTAGTATTTCGGAAGTTACTTTTAAAATAGTGGCAAAATTGATCGAAGTCACCCCGCTTTACGGTAAGTCAATTTCACTTATTCTCTTTTTTTTTTGTTCTTTTAGTAACATTTTCCTGCATTCAAACCAAAAAGAACATTTTTCCAAACTTCTGCTTCCCTTTAAAGATTTCTTTTCTCAGTTATTATATCCTGTTTGTTGTTTATCAAGACATTTTGATTTCCTGTGAACCATAAGCAGTTAATTAGATGCTTTCCTTTCTGTACAGTTCTCAGAGGACCTGGGAAAACAATAAAAAAAAGGTTTCTTTCAATATACATAAGCACTTGGTTGAAATCTATTTCTGGGAAGTTTATTTTGATTTTTTTTATTAACATCAGAAACATTTAATTAACATATCAGAAACTTTACCACATATAGCCAGCTTTTTCCCGCAATGAGATCACCCAGACATTTCCGATGAATACAAAAACAAAAGTGCTTTCATACCGGTTGTTGATTCCAAGACATTGTTTCGATTTGAATTTTTGCCTTCCTTTTTGTTTTCCCCCAGTATAATATGACACATTGATGTCTCCGACCCGAAATTACATGGATTCGTAATTTCGGGTTTATCGACTTTGTGTTTTTTTAAACGCACGCGCGGAGAAAAGTCAGCAGCGAGGGAGTGTGCGAAAATATGTTTTATCCTTTTGTATGGAACGCCTTGACTGCCTTTTGCGATAATGTTGTTCGGTTTGATTTCAACTTTATGCGATTAATTCATTTGGTTATGACATCATCGCATTCCATTATGCGATCGCAGTATTCGATTATGCGATCACAGTATTGATTGGGTTATGCAATAACAGTATTCAGTTATGCGATCACAATATTCGATTATGCGATTACAACATTCGGTTATGCGATAACAGCATTTGGTTATGCGATCATGCAATTATGCAGTTTCAGCATTATGCGGTTCTATCGTTATGCGGTTCTATCATTATGCGGTTTCAGCATTATGCGGTTCTATCATTATGCGGATATTTCATTATGTGGCTTTTTCATTATGCGGTTTTAACTTATTGCTTTTAACTTGTTCCTTAATACTATGCATATTTTGATATTGTTCGGCAATATATACAAAGTTTTGCCTCCAAATAAATAAACTGTTCAACTATGGCTGACAAGGTATTGCTCGACATATTGAAAAAGTTGGATCTGGAAAAGCTATCAGAATGATTTTATGAGGAAAAGATATCAAAAGATATAATTTGTAAACTGTCACTTGAAGACTTTCGAAGCCTTGGCTTGGTGGATCGAAATACCATTATGAAACTGAGAACTGAATGCATAAAATATGGCAATAATGTTCCTGGAAAAGTTGAAGGAACAAAAACATATATTATACCAAAGCCCTTCATCCAAAATTTATGTGATGAAGGTTTTACCATCTATCAAATGTCTTCTATTTTAGGTGGGTCAGAGAGGACAATCTATCGTCGAATGTCTGAGTATGGTATTAAGAAACAAAGTTTTTCTGATATCAGTTATGATAACCTTGATTCTGTAGTAAAGAATACAGTTGAAAGATTTCCGAACTGTGGAGAAGTATTAATGTGCCAGTTGTTGAAAAACATTGGTATCACTGTACAACGATTCAGGTTGAGAGACAGTATTCACAGAGTTGATAAAACTGGCGTTGAACAACGAAAGCGTGGGCGTCTACAATGTAGAACTTATAACGTGAAAGGTCCTAATCACTTGTGGCACATTGACACAAATCACAAACTAATTCGCTGGTATTTTGTTATATTTGGAGCAATCGATGGATGGTTGCCACTAAAGTGCCTCAACAATAATAAATCGGAAACTATTTTAGACTGCTTTAGAGAGGCTGTCAGATTTTATGGTTTACCGAGTCGAGTGCGATCTGACCAAGGTCGTGAGAATGTGCTTGTTGCAGATTTCATGATTCAAAGCCGTGGGACAGAGAGAGGAAGCATGATAACTGGAAAAAGCACACACAATCAGCGCATTGAACGTTTATGGAGAGACGTGTACGATGGAGTTTTAGGACTCTATTACGAAATTTTCAATTTTATGGAAGAAAACAACATTTTAGATCCTTTGAGTAGTTATGATATTGCAGCACTACATTGTGTATTCATGCCATTAATCAATGAAAAATTAAACGCGTGGTGTCTTTTCTTCTTTAAATTTTTCAAATAAATTGTGTTAACGCAAGTTCAGTAAGAATGTTTTCAATCGGATTCAAGGGCTCGACGCATGCTTCGTTGGACACCATTTTGAAATAAGTTAAACAACTAAAACACCGAACAGAAATATTCGACTCTAAAAAGGGCGCCAAAATCGCATAATGATTGAACCGCATAATGATAGAATCGCATAATGATAGAACCGCATAATGGTGAAACTGCATAATGATAGAACCGCATAATGGTGAAACCGCATAATGATAGAACCGCATAATGCTGAAACCGCATAATGATAGAACCGCATAATGCTGAAACCGCATAATGATAGAACCGCATAACGATAGAACCGCATAATGCTGAAACTGCATAATTGCATGATCGCATAACCAAATGCTGTTATCGCATAACCGAATGTTGTAATCGCATAATCGAATATTGTGATCGCATAACTGAATACTGTTATTGCATAACCCAATACTGTGATCGCATAACCCAATACTGTGATCGCATAATCGAATACTGCGATCGCATAATGGAATGCGATGATGTCATAACCAAATGAATTAATCGCATAAAGTTGAAATCAAACCGAGCAACATTATCGCAAAAGGCAGTCAAGGCGTTCCATACTTTTGCATCAGGATTAACTACAGAATATTTCGAATGTTTTTTTCATGGGGAAGTCTTGTCTTTTTTAGATGTGCAACTATAGGTAACCTGCTATCTGATGCTGCTGACGTAAATGCTGCCCCTCTGAAAACCGGAATGTTCCAGACCAGCTTGATATCCTAAACACAAACAGAAATTACTACAGTATTGGTCACTTGAATATCCAACCTATCAAAAGCAAAACCGTTCAACTCGAAGCTATGCTTCCGAGATTCCATTTCGACACTATGTGTAACACAATCTCTCAGAGACCTGGTTGGTTGAAAACCCCCCAGACTCGTAAAACAGCTCGCGTTTTCTGGATACGCTCCGTTCAAATATAACAACAGAACTGACCAACACGGTCGAGGAGTTGGTGCTTACTTCAAAGACGGAGTCAAACACAGTCTGAGAACCGATATCGAGAAGAAAGAACCTTTCTTTTTACAAAAGAAACAATATATTCGATAAAAAGCATAAATTACACTGTTAAAAATTTGTTAAAATAGATTATTAAAAAAACAACAAAAAAAACAATTAAACAATAAATCATACTTTGGCCAGATGGGCTACAAGTTCGAAATCATCGAACGTTTTCAGTTTGAAGCTTCGGCTACCTCGAACAGCACACATCAAAACGCTCTTGAGAATTACGAAAGATAATTTGCACCGAATGGTGGAAATTACCTTTTCGTAACATGCATCAAAATCAAAATGCATCCTGATATAATATATATAATATATCATGATTATAATATAATCTCTTTTAACACCTTCTTTTTTTTTAAAAAGAAAAAGAACGACATCCTGAAAGCAATGAATCGTGGTGTGGTCAAACTTACTGTCCTTGCTGATTTCTCGAAAGCATTTGACACAGTCGATTTTGAGATACTCGTTAAGAAACTCCACTCACTAAGCTTCTCGAAAAAATCATTGCTCATTATCACAAACTATCTAGGTCATCGGTATCAATACGTTCAAGGTATTCAAGAGGAAATATTTTTTTTTTTCGAATAATGTTTAGCAACAAATTTAACACTGCTACTAAAAAATGGCCATTTTTTAATTAAGCGACATTACTACTAACGTTTGACTTTTGCTTGCTTATAAAAAATAACGTGTATGTCAGTTATGTTCTGCGGTTTGATGAAAATTTTGTATTAGGTCATAACCATGACTGTAAAGGCGAGCGCAAAAGTTACTAAAACCAACTGACATTCCCGAGGAATTTCCTAATGAAGTATTCATATGCCTGGTTTTTGCAACTCACTCTTGCGTTCCTTCGGCCCAAAGAATGTCATTCGAGAATGCTCATGAGTCTCATCGAATCCAAGAACAGTATGAGGAGATAGTAGCGCACATGCAACCTCGTCCCCAGGAGGGCTTTACAAATTACGTGACAAATTGAAGTCATGAAAACTTCATGATGAAAACTCTGTTAAGTTTGCTTGGATATTTGAATTAATAAAAATATGGAAGACTTTACCACGTCGTCTTCACAAAGGCGACTTCTTATAAAAAAACTACTTAGTTTCCAGTGCTCACCTCAGTCTCTTTAGAATCGCAAGAAGTACGGGTTTTCAAAAATCCTCGTTTCCAAGTTATATCATTTTTTCTAAAAAGTGAATTTCTTTCGTGTTAACTTTAAAATTATGTACTAATATCTTGCGAATGTTGAACGTTTTGGAAAAATGACGCTTTGCATTTTAGTATTCGCGGAAAGGGACTGTTCACAAATGACGTCAACCATCATCAAAGTAATGATGTCTCTTTTGATGCAAGAAAAGGCTTTAAATCTCTGAAGTAACTTTTTAATTGAAGAGTTTTTAAAAGATTCTCATAAGTAATTGTTTTTTTTTCGTGTAGCAGGCTCGTTGATTTTACGAATCTCCCTTTGGTCTACTTCTTCGCTAAAATTTGAAATAGCAAATTTGCAATTAGCATAGTCAAAATGATATATGTATGTAGCTACAAATGTTCATGTGAAAATTGTTCCAAAGTTCTCTGTTGGTCAGTTTCTTGAGTATCCAATAGGCTGTGATTGGGTTATTCTCGCATTTTAAGGCTATTTTGGGGACGGTTTTGGAACCAATTCAAATATACATAATGGGTATAACAAGATTGAAAAACAACTTTACATAATTCTGCTTGGGCATGGAGGAGGTCTCTCTTGCACAGCTTAGTTTTGTAAAAGAGATCTGCTAGAACGCAAAATGGACTCAATTGAAAAGCGAACACGGAGATAAAACGTTGCAAAAGTTTCATGATAGAGAGTTTAAGCAACTGTGACGGTAACTGTGACGGCAACGTAGACGACGACGTGAGCAAAAACAAGAAGATAAATAATTGCTACCAAATTAAAGTATGAATTTTTCATATTTTTGTTAGAGAAACTATTCAATTTATAAACTTATATCGACTGGAAAGTTATCAAGTTACTATAAAATCTGCATAAGAGAAAAAGACTTATATCTACAATCATGTCTCCGTTGTCAGCACGACTTCAAAACATGATTTTTCACATTGAGCATAGAACGTGCAAACATGTAAATGATATAATTATCTACCCAATGGTGTCATAAGCGGTAGACTCTCTGTCATAACAAATTCCACATAGAAAACAAAGCTTTTGTTTTAAACACGTCGCCGTCTTCGTTGCCGTTAAGACCGACCTCCACTTAGTCGTGCGAGCGCGGCGCTCGGACAATCTATTGTTATTCCAATTAGATATTATCCAATATCCAATTCGTATACGAAAGAAAAGTGTTCGTCTGGAAGTTGAAACAACTTCTACTTTCAGGCGACACGATTTTGATCGCACCAATCAGCTTTCTTGAATTTTTGTTTTTATTCGTATGAAAGTGGAGGTAACATTTCGAACACCTTTTTGTTTTAATAACAATAGATCGTCTGAGCGCCGCGCTCACACGGCTACTAAGTGGAGGTCGGCCTTTATGATTGCTTAAGCTCCCTAATGAAGATTATACGACGGTTTCCACTTTGTTCCTAGTTGTCGAATAGAATCAAAAAATCAGTTAGCTTATTCGGTGGTTGTCCACAACAAATGAAGTGGAAACCGGCCCTTACACCGGATCGTTGTTACTATTGTTGACTCCAGTTGACTCGATTTCGAACTGCACGTTATTTCGAACAAAGTGCTACAATTACGTCAGTGATTTCCTGAATGCATATATAAGTTTTTTTTCATAAGGAACACCCTTATAAGGAATTTGAGGCTGAAAAAAATTTGAAAATTAAGGAACTACTATTAAGAACAAAGCGCTAAGGTCCCGTCTCTTTATCTCGAACTTTTTATCCGACCCATTGAGAGTTCGAGACTCCAGTCTATTATAACAATGCAAACGTAAATCAAAACTGAACACCCATCTACGTCAAATGAACAAAACTGACAAAACTTTTGATGCTGAGGTTTTATTTGGAAAAAAAGTTTCCACATTGAAAAGCATAGGCATTTTACGTAAATTTTTTTATGTAGGTGAAACCACAGATGTATTAGCGGGATTCGGAAAAATCATGTTTCGTTTACACGAATCTATTTTTCTATAGATTTGTGGGGAATTATATACAACTTAGTAGAGTTGTTCGTGAATTTTTCCCTACAAAGTCATTAGAAACTTCACATCAACACTTGAAATAAGCGTGCAAAGTAATGATGTTTCTTTTGATACAAGAAAAGGCTTTAAATCTCTGAAGTACTTTTTTAGCAGAACAATTTTAACAAATTCCCACAAGTAATTGTTTTTTTTCGTGTAACAGGCTCGTCGAGTTTACGAATCTCCTAATTAGAAATATTTCTATGGTGAAACGTATAACTGTATCCAAATTACTTTGAAAATTAAAGTAAATAAATAAATAAATAAATAAATAAATAAAAAAATAAATAAATAATTATAGTTACTGACAGTGGATCTTTTTCTTAATTGGACAGGTAGTTGTAGATCCATCTCGAAAATCGAAGTTTAAAAACCAGATGGACTATAACTCTTGGTGAGTTTCTTTTGTCGTTTTAAACTAAACTAAAACTAAATTTCACTAAAATGGATTTCACGTGCTAATTCATGACAAAATGACTTTTGATAAATAACATTTAACATTTCTAGTCCTATGGTTCACTGTTGTTTTCTATCCATTATGTATGGTGTCAAAAAAAGTACACTGGATCCGTTAAACTCAAATTTGCGAAGAAACCAATAGATCCACGAAATTTAAAGAGCTGTAAATCAACTTGATTTTGTGTGTCGTCATTAGGAATATTGGTTTGGTCGTATTCATGAGATAAATCTTGTTTGGTCTTTATCGCATTTGTGTCATTAGTCGTTAGGTTCTTTTTTCTTGTATTTTGACTTTAGTTTTTTCGTTTTGGAATCTGTTTCAATCGATTGGTTGAAAATATATGCTTCGATGTTCACTGTAGTATCTCGGTCCGGTTTTTCTTCCTTCGTCGTTTGTGGCGACATAAAAGGAAACAAAGATAAAGTTGATTACACGTTGTTGTTTTTTTATAAGCAACAAGTTTATAAGCAACACTAGTAAATTTCCTTGAAAGGCTAAGCAACAGTACTAGCGGAATCTTAAATAAACTAGTATCCCGGGTAAAAACTTTTTACCGAACTTAACTTCGAAAACATTAGGTCAAATCCACCATTCCCGTGTACGTACCCCGTGACGAAAAAATAAATCATAGAATCGCAACTCAAAAACATCCCAGGCGGCGTCGCTCGCCACCCATGTTCAGTATGCGTTGTGTTGCGAAATTTAACTCGTGTAAAAGTTTCTACAGGCATTAATTTTTTAATTCATTTCTTACATTCAGAAGATTAAAAACAGAAACAAATAGCAACATGGCTCAGAATAATATATTTATACGCAGAAGACTTTAATGTAAAAAAATGGCAATATATAACACAGAACTGTTTACCCAGACATACGAAACCAAACATTACAAAATGTTAATTCAAAACAAATTGATACCTTCCAACTTTTTCTTTTGTTCCAAAGTTACTACTCGACTGCAACCATTAATGAATTTTTGAAATGATATGTAGTCTGTTCTTCCCAAAACCATCAACGTCATGATTAAAACCATGAGTTTCATTTCTTTATGCTTTTTTTATTATTACCTAAAAAATTAATCATGCTATAACAATATTGAAATAAAAAATAAAGCAAAAAGAAAAAAAAACAAAAAGAAAATTCAAGTACGCATTTATCCTAAAGATAACAATTAAAAACAAAATTTGGTCTATAAAGTCAACCGATTTTGTGAGTCAATACGGGTTCACTCAACACTGGAGCTGAACAGAATTAAGACTTTTACCTGGCATACACAACCAAACATCAAATTAATAAAAATAATTGAAACAACAAAATGCCCTACTTTCACCAAAACCATAATTGAATACCCAGAAGATATTAAAAGCAACAAATAAAAACATAATGCTAAACTTATATACCTAGCAAGTATGTATGTAGCAATTAACATAACACAAAATAATGAATGCCGTAAACAAATATAAACTGAAGAAAAATATACCCCAGCAATGCTTCTTTTTTGTAGTACAATCGCAATGAAATACATAATCCATTCTTCTCTTAAATAACCTTCTCAACATACCATGTGTTTCATTTATACATTTATAAATTTCGTTTATAAATAGCTACACTTTTTCTTTTCTGACCTAAAAGAAAAAGATTTCAGTAAAGAACAGCTACAATACTTACTACTACTGCAACCATATTTAAGCAAACCAAAACAAAAGGCATAAATGGCTGGCAGAAAGGCATGCAGACAAAGCATCAAACATCGTCAATAGATACAATTTGACAGCATAACACGTTCCCTACTTCCACAGCCATGAGAAAGGAAAACAGTCATAGCTGTGGGACCATTTTTAATTGATCTGTATATAAATAAATAAAATCAAATCTTCTTTGCTAACTATAAAAATAATAATAGCGCGCGTTACCAAAACAAATTACTCTCGTCTTCGTTTTTCATCCAGTAGCATATAAACTAAACGAAAGAACTCATATAATAAGATATCTATTCAAAGCTATAGTATTTAATCTTTCAAAACTAAATTAAAACCATTCCTTACTGTGTAAAAAACATCATTTTGTTCTGCATTTCTTCACTACACTTTCTTCTGTATAGCGATATTTGATAACTAAAACGTAAACAAACATTTAAATACATTTAAATACAAATACATATACCTAACTTGTTCTTTTATTAATCAAAAATAAAAGTTTTATAATAATACCTTTTGTTCGTTCGATCTTTCTGCAGCTTATCTTTTAAAAACTTCACTGCACTTCTTCTGTATATCTAAATATGATTTTTCATTGTAAACAAACAACTAACTTACTTACACGTGCTACCCGTGTTCTTTTATTAATAAGAGTAAAAGTTTAGCAATAAACACGATAATAAAACGTTTTATAATAATAACAATACCTTCGTGCATACAAACCTGTGTTTCTTTGTCAGTTCTTTCGTCATTTGCTGCCTAAAACAATCAAATTTAAATTAAAATATTCGTATACAAAAAGAAACACGTCTTCTTCGCGAAGTTTCTTGCTCACGAAATGATCGTTGAAAAATTTCGAACGAAGAAGATTGCATTGCTCGCACTCCTCCAAAGACGTTTTTCGGCTGATTTCCACTGCGCAAACCAAAAATAACAAAACGGAGGAGCATATACTAATCGCGGAAAATCAAAAAAAACGCTCTCGCATCTGCGTGGCTTTACGACGAAAAGGGAAAAAATAAGAAAAATTTGACCGTGAGAAAAAAAAACAAATATGTCACTCTCTAAAATAAAAGTGGTATGCACAATCGCGGATTATTATAATAAGATTAGGTGCTTACACTAGGTGGTTACACTAGGTGGTTACACTAGGTGGTTACACTAGGTGGTTACACTAGGTGGTTACACGAGGTGGTTACACTAGGTGGTTACACTAGGTGGTTACACCAGGTGGTTACACTAGGTGGTTACACTAGGTGGTTACACTAGGTGGTTACACTAGGTGGTTACACTAGGTGGTTACACTAGGTGGTTACACTAGGTGGTTACACGAGGTGGTTACACTAGGTGGTTACACCAGGTGGTTACACCAGGTGGTTACACTAGGTGGTTACACTAGGTGGTTACACTAGGTGGTTACACTAGGTGGTTACACCAGGTGGTTACACTAGGTGGTTACACTAGGTGGTTACACTAGGTGGTTACACCAGGTGGTTACACCAGGTGGTTACACTAGGTGGTTACACCAGGTGGTTACACCAGGTGGTTACACTAGGTGGTTACACTAGGTGGTTACACTAGGTGGTTACACTAGGTGGTTACACCAGGTGGTTACACTAGGTGGTTACACCAGGTGGTTACACTAGGTGGTTACACCAGGTGGTTACACTAGGTGGTTACACCAGGTGGTTACACTAGGTGGTTACACTAGGTGGTTACACTAGGTGGTTACACTAGGTGGTTACACTAGGTGGTTACACTAGGTGGTTACACCAGGTGGTTACACTAGGTGGTTACACCAGGTGGTTACACTAGGTGGTTACACTAGGTGGTTACACCAGGTGGTTACACTAGGTTGCAGTACTAGGTTGTCTATAATATAATATTTAATATGTTATAAAAATAGTCATTGTTTAAGCAACATTACTACTAACGTCTTACTTTGATTGTTTATAAAAAAATAACGTGTACCCAGTGGGCAAAATCGTCAAAAAGTCACTGCTACAGAGAGCGTTTCTATTGAGGTTGTGTGTATCATTCTATAAAAATGCACTCCTCCGTAGAGGTTTCAGAAAATTCACAGACGTAATGTCACTTGGAAACTCATCTGTACATACATTCTTCTTTCGATAATCTTTCCTTGAGATCATTTTATCGGATACACACCCAGCGGGAAAATCGTGAAAAATTCTCGGCGATGAAGAGCATTTTTATTGAAATAGTGTGTATATTTCTATGGAAACGCACACCTCCTCAATGTTTTTTTCGACAAATTTGCCCACATGATATTCTATCGGATATACATCCATCAAGAAAAATAAATTCATTCCACCACTGGGTCATCTATCCTAAAGTTATGATTAAAAACGTTGTACATGATATATAATCAGAGAAAAAGTTAGTTATGAAAACAATAAACTGCGAAGTATCAATCATAAAAAATAAAGGTGTATTCAACTCGAACATTTGACTGTATGATTTTTCGCGACCAAGCATGTCTTTTTCTGCAAGAAGGTTGCTGAAGTTTCTTAGCATTTTGGCCTTTGGAGTCTGGAATATTTTCTGGAGTGTTCGTTTTAAGAAATAATGTTTTAACATGATCAGCAAAGTTCAAACCAAGTGTGAAGATTTTGCCTTTTCTTCCATGACCTTTGCCATTCGGTGCTGTGTTGTTTCTTCGCGATATTTTATGACGAACTGTAAAGCATACAGGCTTTGTTTCGCCACTCATGATTTTCTTTTAACATGAATGATTCTGACTTTGAGTATGAAGAAATTCTAGTGCAACTGTGACGTCACAGTGAATTTTTTAAATCCTTTATTATAAGCGAAATATGGTATTTCATAAAATTTCATTATTAACCCTTTATTTAAATACACATAAGGAACAATTTAAGCCAAAGTTGTATTTTTGACGTTAATTCTCCTTTAATGTATTACACATAATTCTGTTCGAAGATTGCTCCACATGAAGATTTTGTTTACGAAAATCTATTGCTGTTGGCAAGATTGTCAAAAAGTTACTGCGATGAAGAGCAACTGTATTGAAATAGTGTGTATGTTTTTATAGAAATGTACTCCTTCTTAGTGATTTTTAAACAAATTTGGTTACTGGGAAAGGTCTGAGAAAGAGTGTTTATTTAGTCTTCAATAGCGTAATACTTGTTAAAATGGAAAGCAATGAAAAATGAGAAACGTCAGCTCGAGTGGCTCCCTATGGTAGGCAATAATATCATGTAGATTATAAGGGGTCTGTTACAAAAGTACTTGTTAAATTCGATACTTCAGGACCAAGAAACAGCACGTTTATGATACAATATCAAGCAAACGTTTTTATATTAGAATTTATACAAAATTCCAAAAAACGATTTCCACAAGGATGATAGTCAAAAAATATTGAAACAAACAGTTATCGTTTCGGATGGACTAAGTAATAATACTTTTGTAACAGACCAACATATATTCCATATTTAGTATTACTCGTAACCCTAATTTTAGGTTAAAACGCCTCTACTGCTTCCGTCCAGCTGTAGATATATTGAAGCTTCGTTTAAAAACAGAATATAGGGACAGGTTTCCAAGCGAAAATGCTTACTCAGCACAATTTTGTATTCTTCATTTCGTTTGTAAAAATGTTCAGACCATTTCCAGGAAATATTTTTTGGCATATACGACACCTTCCTTAAAAACAGAAATTCCAAGAATGTGTGAGTTTGAGAAATCAATTTGTGTTTCCTTCTAATCAGGAAATAAGATCAAAAATCTTGCCAAACTTGCCGGCTGCCGATCTTGGAAACAGGCTTTGTCCCCCTCTGAAATGGCAAACGCATCGCTGTTTTTTTCCCTGGTATTCGTATTGACACCGATTTTATGTGATGACACACTGAAATCTTGCCCACTTCAGAAGAATGGAAACACTGGCTCTAGATCGTTCATCAAACTTGATATATGGAGATGCATCAGAGCAACCAGTCAGACACGTTGGGCATGCGGGGGAGAACCAGAGAAGACCGTGATTTTAAAGAAAGGCGAAACAGTAGATGTCAACACCAATATCAATGACTATACCATCATGGCAGCCTATTTCGGGAAAGATATCTGTGTTTCTTTTCGTAAAATCGGTTATATTAAGGGACTAAGTCCCAGCTATGATGAAACATGCGAGGAAGAGTGTTTCAGCCGTGAAGAAGAGTCATTTACCTTCTATACAGAAGTGACATGCAGTTATATCAGCTGTGGTGGTGGTTACCGAAAGCTCAAGTTTATTACCAAAAACGCGTCAAGATCAAACAACATAGCTGCCGCACTGATGGTGTTGTTAGTGTGTCTAGTGTTGCACTACGCTTTGTAAAAACTTTATCACAGCGTTGTATTTATTTTCAATTTCGCAAAATTAAAGTCACTGTGACGATTGAAATAGTGTGTATATTTCTTTAGAAATGTACTCCTTCGCAGTGATTTTTCTATAAAATTTTCCATCAATACATAGCCCATTTCATCATCTTTCAACATCCATATTCTTTTGAAAAATGAAGATGTGTTTTTTGAAAAAATAAGGAAAATGTCTTGGAAAAATCAGGAAAATGTCTTATTGGGTGTCTTGGAAAAGTTTTAAATTAAAATTCGTTATATGATTTTCATAAGTATTTAAATTAAGTTCATATTCAAATAATTAATTACTAATGGTTTGAGCACCCTTTAATGGTTGCAGAGCTAAATTAACCAACCCTATGGCGACAACGAGGAGAACAAGATTAAAGATGCTATGAAGTAAACGAACGCTTTCAACTGTTTGTACGTACGTACTTAATTGTTGCAGAGCTAAATCACCAACCCTATGACCACAACGCTACGAAATGAACCAACCGATGCTACCAACAAATTAAGCGACATAATTATTGTAACTATTAAGGGGTGCGAAAATTACTGGAATTAAGATATTAAAGTAAAGCACAAAGATCATTGTTGTTTTCTTTTTTTATCACTGTCATTATGCCTATGTCTCGTGTCTTGTGTTATACAGTGTTTCAAAAGAGTGGCAACATTTCTCAGATGAAGAAAAATTCCTTCAACATAACTATTTACCTACAAAGAAAGAAAAGCACTTTACTATATTCTCAAATTAGCCTTACATACAAAGATGAAAAGGTTGCCTTTGCAAAAGAAGTGCCTTTTAATGCAAAGTATTCTGCAAGAAGGTCGGATAGAACTTTCCACAGTCCTTGAACAGCATTCGACTGATAATGGAAGAAGTACAAAGGCAAAGGTTCCAGGAAAAAAGTGAAAGTGCTTTGATGCTATTAAGGTTTCAAAATCCCAGACAGATCAGCTTGAGTCAGATAAAAATCCATTTCATCTGAACAATTGGTTTACTTTTTACAAATCTCAACCAGCATTGTGGAATCATCATCTTATCCAATACCGTGATCGAAGTTTAAGAAAATGTATTATGCGAAAAGCTTGCCTAGCATATTGCTGAAAAATTTTCCCCCAATGAAGTGAAAAAGCAATAACATTATACAAAAAAGCCCCAAAGCCCCAAAGTATCTGATATAATTATCTTAGGAATTCTTCAGCCAAAATGAATTACCTTATCGGGGATAATTTCGTCGGTGAAAAGTGACGAAAGTTTTGCTTCGTGACAAAAATTTTGCCCGACGAAATTATCCCCGATAAATTACTTTGATAATACACGCTATACATTTCTTACAATACAATCGGAAAACCCTAGAGAGTCCAACCAATACTTATAAAGAGAAAGAGTAATTAATGAAAGGAGGAGCAGGAGGTGAGTTGCATTGTGAAGACCGATTGCAAGTTCTTTGAAGGTAATGAACTCAACAAAAGAACAACAAGAAGACATTGCAAGCGCAAGCAACTTTCATCATCGTAGACGATTTAACGTTAGTGCTTAAAGCAAACAAATGAATATAAGCCTAAAAAGAAATGTCTCGACAGTTGGAAAAAAACTCCGAGTCTCTGCTTATTACGTATTTTTTGTATAGACAAGCAAAGGTTTTTTTTGCATGATTTTCGTACGTAATGATTCTTTTGCAACGTTTCAAAATTATTTTAGGTAAGTAAGCTGGGTATTTTAGTTATATAAGTTTCTTAGAATTTCACAGATCTAAGAACGTGTTTTTTATGGTTTGTTTTATCAACAACGTGTACTCATTTATTTACTATCAGCGAGTGGTGCTGATGGCTGAATTATGCATTTATGCTTCGTTGCCGCCCAAGTTTTGGCAACAAAGGTTAGTTTAATTGCAGTTTTCAAGACAGGGTTCGTACAGCATCTGATAGAAAAGTACTTGACTTTTATTGAATTTTGATCATCTTTCCCTGCCCAAAACAGACTTTCTCTGGTTTTCCCATATCTTTTTTCAATGACCCAGTCGTATGAAAAGACCAACAAAACCATAAAAACATTTTGACATCTCATAACCAAAATTGCATCTGGTTAAACCTAGAACACAAAGGAAAATAATATAGCGATAATTCATATTCACAATGATCATTTGTAATCATCTAATTTTGCCATGGCTTTCCTTTAAAACCTAGTTCTTTTCCAGACATTTAAAAAAGTTCCTTGACTTTCCCTGACCTTCCCTGACTTTTCCTGACTTTTTTCCAAAAACCCAATTTTCCCGTCTTTCCATGACTGTAAGAACCCTGCAAAAGATTATCGGTCGTTTAATTTAGCATTGGATGTGTTGGATACAATGTTGCTGCTTCGTCCAAATCCCAGTAAAACAATACACACCGGGCAAAGTTTTTGAAAAATACTGTGGAGAAGAACCATACAAATACATTTCAATTCAACGAAATTGCACTTCGCCGCAGTGACTTTTGTTTAACGCTTAAAACGAGGTGGTCTTAAAACACATTTTTCTATTTTGTTGTGAAAACAAGATTCGCAAAAATGCGACTATATATTTCCCCTAACTTACGAAAACTTTGTCAATTATTGTGCGCATTGATAACCATAAGAAAAATGCATCATTAAGTAATTACAATGATATAACTCATAAGCCTGAATCTCAGATAAAAAATGTCCACAGCGTAGAATTGAATCTAATACCAGAAAAGAACTTATTTTGAACTTATTCTGAAATGAAGATGTTCGTGGTAAAAAAAACGATAAAGTTTCTCTTACAATTTTTGCAGAGAAGTTAAAAAGTGACTGTGAAGTTACTATGGACATGTAGCTAAAAATTATGACTGAAATGACTTAACATTTCCCCTTAAGCAACTGAAAATTAACAACCACATCATTGTGTAAAACAATTCTGTCATAATAAATCTTTATTCTTGCTGACTCTTGACAAGTTCCTTATCCTTTATGTCATATAATCAAAGGAAACAATGTAATTCAAAATAATAATTGCTTTAGACATATAAGCAAATAACTATCAAAGGCAATCAGAACCCAATCTCTGCTAACAAAATATTACGTGTAAAGAAAGAAGAGTATTTTCAAAAAAATAAGAGCTTAAAATGACAATTTATAAAATTAAGATCAAGTACAATCTTTCTTTATAAGAACCAGTAAAATCTGACCTGAGGCTGGCTGTTCTTATTTTTTAGGCTTTTCCATCCTGAATATGAAAATAATAAACTTAGGGGCTGATTACATGATCCCGGTTAGACGGGATGAAATTTCATCCTGCCTTGCCGAGATGAATTTCAACTCGGTGTTACATGAAATTTTCATCCCGTTTAGGCGGGACGGGACAAAACTAACCCTTTGTGTTTTGAATTTTTGACAAACTGCGCATGCTCAAACCTCAAACTTGTCGCGATTACATGGGAAAATTTCATCCCGCCTAACCGAGATCCCGGCTCTTGATAGCCGAGATCTCGGATAGGCGGGATGAAAATTCATCCCGGCTAACCGGGATCATGTAATCAGCCCCTAAGAAACTATTTACGACTGCTCGAGAAAAAATTCACATCTTGAACAGTTCTTATTTTACACGAATTCAGGCTCAGGCTGTTTCAGACTGTTTCTGTTGTTAGGTTGAACGACTAGATATCCAGGATACACACTTGTTTTTTCTAAAGTATTATACGTAATTGGTTTTCTAAACTTCTTTTGGCATATACGACATCACGTTTCCACATGCAGTTTTTGATTTGGTGTTGTTGTTTGGTGTTGTTCTCCACAAAGAAGAAAGGGTTTCCTTCATCATGATGATTGTGTGCATGTTTTCATAAAAATAAATCTTCAGTCTGGCTTTTTAATAATGAATTTTTGCACTCAAATCACAGCTTCAATGCTTTCCAAGCATTTAATTACCAATCATCGTATATGTATAGCTACATTGTTATCAGCAGCAAAAACAAACAAAACATCCATGAAATTGATATCACGTTTCTTCTCTGTTTTTCACGTCCATTCAAAATGTTTTTACAAAACTTTTTAGCACAACACTTAAACAATTTATTTCCATCAACACAAGGGGATCCGTTAGCCATGCCATGGTACTCGCTAAGCACTGTTCCTCTTATTAACTACATGAAGATAATAGAACCAGCCGTCAAACAAGTATGGTTAGCCGATGATGCTGCTGCAGGTGGAAAAGTAGAGAGATTGCATAATTGGTATGAAAACCTTGTTAAAGAGGGAGCAAAATTTGGCTACTATGTCAATGGTTCTAAGACATGGCTTATTGCAAAATCCAAAGAGCTTGCCCTTCACGCGGAACAATTATTCAAAAACTCTATTAACATCACCGTTGAAGGAAAAAGACGGTACCAATTCGTTCAAGGACTCTTATTGCAATGATAAAGTGGACAATTGGACTGTAGAAATTCACAAGCTTACAGAAATTGGCAAAACAGAACCTCATGCTGCATATACAGCTTTAACTTGTACAAAAGCGTACAAGTCAAAGTTTACCTATTTTTTTTGCGAACAATTCCGGGTTTTGAAAGTTATCTTGAACCGGTCGAGAATGTTATAAACGATCACTTCATCCCAACTCTTTTTGGGCAGGAACAGTCGTTGCCTGATTATTTTAAGGAGTTATTGTCTCTTTCACCAAAATATGGAGGCATGGGATTTCCTATCCTTACGCAAGATGCCGAAATCCAACATTCTGGTTCTAAAACAATCACTAAACTGCATGTCGAATCAATCATCGCTCAAAACGACATCATGCCTAGCGTCACTAGTGGTGGAAAAACATCGAAACAGTTGCATGAAGAACACTCGAATGCAAAGACAATTTTGACAAAGGAAAAGATTACTCGTGTTGATTCGTCGGTTCCTGCAGATCTGGCTCCATTCATCTATCAATCACATGATAAGGGAGCAAGTTCATGGTTGAGTGCTATTCCACTTGCTGAACAAGGACTGAATCTTAATAAACGGGAATTCAATGATGCTGTAGGACTTCGATATAACTTACCACTCAGTGAGCTTCCCAGCTTTTGTGCTTGTGGTGATTTTCTGTCAATCATGCCTTGTCTTGTAAAAAGGGTGGATTTGTATCAAAGCGCCACGACAATATTCGCGACCTATTTACGTCATTGCTCAACCGTGTCTGCCATAATGTACAAGCAGAACCCCATCTTTACCTGTCACAGAGGAACAATTTCGTTTAAAGTCTACCATAACGAGCGACGATGCAAGGTTAGACATCAAGGCCAACGACGTTTGGCGCTTTGGACAAACGGCATTCTTCGATGTTCGTATTACGCACGTTAATTCCAAAAGTTACCAAAGTCAAGAAACGTCTGAAATCTTTAAACATCAAGAGAGTGAGAATCAGAGATCATACAATGACAGGATTATTCACGTAGAACATGGGACATTTACACCACTTGTGATGGGTACGAACGGCGGAATGGGCAAGGAGTGTCAAAACTTTATTCAGGAACTTGCAAGGAAAATTTCTATTAAACAAAGCGCAGCCTATTCACATATCATTGCATGGGTTCGAACAAAACTATCGTTCGAAATTCTTAAATCTACTATATTGTGTGCGAGAGGATCGAGAGTCCCATGGAGAAAACAAAACACTATTGCTGATAGCGGTGATATATATTTAAATTATTTTGAAGCTAACATAGCATAATCTTGCCAGTTTGACTGAGCCCTTATACTTGCCTTTCTAGTGTCTGATAGCGCCCTCCCACGTATCTCCTTCAAACGGGCCTATATTTTCATCTTCACGCTACTGAGCCTATCTTCACCTATTCTTGCCATTTTAGTTTTTTAAGCTTGTTTTCTTTTAGTTTTTACTAATGTATATATATATTTCAATTTATCGCAGCATTTATTTATTTATCTATTTATTTATTTTATAATGATATATAAATTTTAATATTTTGTATTTAATATGAATGAGAAAATATATTGTCTGCTTAAAAAGAAAAAAAAAATTCCATCATTTAACGTTTTGAATCATTTCAAAAAAGCTAGCAGAAAGCAAAAATCAAATCTTCCACTGTCTAACTGCACTGACTAATAAAAAAGATGGCGTACAACTTTACTGAAACCTAGCCTTCATTCTTATCTACCTTGGCTAGGCCAGAGTTCAATACTGAACTGCGACTATAAAAGTGAACGGAGAAGAAGGAGGAGGAGGAGGAGGAGAAGGAAAATGCTGATTCTAGCATATATTTCACCCTATGGGGAAATATATAACAACCTAAAACAATCAGTTATCTTAGGGCTTAAAACAGTGATTTAACCAATAAAATAGATATCAAAAATCATTGATCTAAACTGTTTTAATACAGATATAAAAAAAAACATCATAATAAAAATGGTAGTCCTCAGAAAGCAGCAAAAAGCTTTGACAATTTCAATAGCAATTTTGTATGACAATATTTATAAGAAAGGTAAAAAATGTCACGACAAAGGCTTATGGAACGCTTAAAAGCGAACGCAACAAAGAAAACAAAAACGAAAAGACTCTGGGTGAGAAAGTTGTATCAAGAAAGAAAGAGTTCAAGATTTTTTCACGTACTGACAAAGAAACTAGAACTGACCGTGAATACTTTTTCCGCTTTATGGGAATGTCACCAGACCGGTACAAACACCTTTTATCCATTGTTAGTCCGAAATTAGATACTCGAGTCTCTTTCTCTTTCAGAGATTTTCTTTACCACGTCGTATGTAAACTTCGATGACAGCAAAACAACGCAAAGTGCTGTCAGATACACCGTTCGCATTTCAAAAGTCCAGTATGTCTGATTTTGATTTTAAGTAATTCAACGACACCGAACAACTTAGTTTCCAATCTTCTTCAAGAGTTTTAAGAAAGTCCATAATGATGGTGGGTGTACCTAAGCAGCAATCGACAAATTCGTCGGTTAAACACGATTCGGATTCCAGGTCGTCAACCCTAGCCATAAAAAACTTCATATATCGTTGTGCACATTGCTTTGTGCACATTGCTTTTCTTTTTCAGACTTCCCTCCTCCACATGATGTACGCAACCAGTTCAAAAACGTCTTTCCAATACCATCGTTAATAGAAAAAGAAGGTTTCTGCGTCGTACATTTTTTATAACTTTTATAACTTTATAATCTTATAACTTAACGATTGACATAAATAAAAAACGAGTACTTGGTTCTCTAAACTTGAATGACATATTTATACCTTAGTGTGCTTCACAGGAGAGTCATTTATTTATTTCTTTTGACAAAGGAACAACGCAGTTCCTTTAATAGTGTACATGAACCGTTCCATTACCATTTCGGGGAAAAATTTTTCATCGACTTAAATGTTCTATGTAATGTAATGTAATGTAATGTAAAATTTATTTGGTAAAGAAGGTCTAAAATTTAGTCATTGCTACAGCATTGATGTGGACCTACTATATATAAAAATTTAAAACAATAATTTAGACTATTAACAAATAAATATATTCTTAAAGATAAATGGGTTAAAATATAGGTCTTAAGAGCAGAGAATTCAGAGAGTATCAGAGATGATCGCAAAAGTAATGTGAATTAGGAATAAGGCTTGCAAAGGCAAAAGGATTATCTGGAAATGTGTTTTAAGTGTTATAGTGTAGCTCAGCGAAAGTCTTGGTTACTACTGTGAGAAATTAATCAAATCTAAAATATTAAAAATTATAATACACGGGTTGCAAAATAAGCGCATCTCCATAGAAACAACTCCATGTGAATTTAGCACAAAAATTTCGAGTAAACTTTCGATGTAAAATCTGTGGTGAAAGGATGTAGTAATGGTTCTTACAGACTTGGAACATAAATGATTCAATACGAAAAACATTAAATGATGGAAATAAATTCTTAGTTCGGTGTTGTAAAAACTTTTGAATGAACGTGCAAAATACAGAAGAAAATTGATATCAATGATGTTTTGTTTTTGTGTGTTGATATAACAATGTTGTTACTGGTTGTTATGATGATTGGTGATTAAATGCAGCAAAACATTGAAGCTGTGATTTCAATGCAAAGGCGAAAATTTATTATTAATAGCCAAGCTGAAGATTTATTTTTATTGATATAGCCCAAATACAACTGAACTGAAAGTGAACTGGAAAGCACATGGATGTATAGTATACAGCCATAAAGGAAACCTTTTCATGTGGTGTGGAGAGCAACCAGTTCAATCAGTTTTGTAAATTCAAAGAGTATACATTACAAAAACTAGAAGTAAAAACGTGATGTCGTATTATATGCAATAAGATGTTCAGAGTACCAATTACGTATATATAATATTTTAAAACGCAGGATTGTGATGCATAACTTGTGAAAGAATCCGGTCGAGTGTGCCTCCCTGGATAGTCATTTACTCTGACAACAGAAACATAATTTACTATGGATTTATTTCATGATCACGTATACTGTTTTGATATACTGTATAGATATGTTTTGTAAAAATTAGTAATACAGTCAATTTTTGTTGTACAAACATGGAACATAAATCAAAACACAATCCAAAGCCAAAACACGAATTTCTACTTTCAGCTTTGTAGTGATTTAGTTATAGGTGTATTTTCACTACCAAATTCTGTTTTGTTTTTTTAATAAACATTGAGTATGAATAATCTTTTTTTGAATAGAGATGTCTGAATTTAATTTTAAAAATTATCACTTTAAGGACATCTCTTTTTTGAAAATGAATTTTCTGTCCTAATTTGAAATGTTAGTATATAATATCACTTGTTAGTAGATATTTTGATTTCTTTGATTGTTGTCTACTGCAAAGTGTTTTTGATACTAAAGTATATTAGTATTAAAATTAGGTTTGACAATTTTCTTTTGTAAACCTGTATTATACAAATGTGATTGTATAATGTAAACTAATTTTATCCAAGTTATGAAAAGCAAGTGTTCTGTTGAATTACATTGTTTCCTTTGTTTTTATGGTTTATGAGACTGTCCTTTAACTTGTCTTCTGCAGGAATATAGATCATTATGTTTATTATGATGTAATTCTTTGCACATTGATGCGGTTATTGATATTCAGTTGTGTAAGAGGAAATATTAGTCTTATTTAGGTCTTTTAATTTTTCCATAGTAACTTCTCAGTCACTTTATATCACTTTTATATTACTTTTTATCAATGTACACATAATAATTGATAAAATGTTCACAACTTTGGGGAAATATATACAGTGGCATTTTTGTGAATCTTGTTTGATAATCCTGTTTTGAACGACCCACTTTTTGATTTCTTTCTCAAGGTAAGGTATTGAATTAATGCTATTTTGCTGAATAACTTAAAATACTCGATGAAAAGCTCAGTTTCAAGAGCCAAAGGCTTGGTTGTTTCTGGCACCGTTTCACTTTATTTTGATTTTTACTCGAAAAAAAATTCATTCGGTAAATTCTATTATATAATTTACGGAACGTCTTATTATGCAACCCGTGTATTATTAAAAAAATTACTGACATGAAAATCTATATATTAATAGCCGATTCTCTGTCTGTCTGTCTGTTTGTTTGTCTGTCACGCAAAATGGTAGATTGAGTTGTGAGCGAAATTATTTCTTTTTTTGTGTGCGACGTGAGTTCGAAGCAAATACATTGCAACCCCAATCGAACGTGACTTTTTTTGGCTGATGAACTAATAGGAATAACGTTTTGTTTTTATCATTATTGTTAGTTTTATATTCCACGTTGACTTGGCTTTGAAAACAGTACATCAACTAAATACAAAGAAACTAACTGATTAAACATTTTGGACAAAAAGCAGCAGTGGCAGAACGTGGCAGCATGTGCGATTTGCCACTATCTCTTGCCTGACTGTCTGAGACGGGTGAACTTTTTTTTTGAGCAATCAAAATGTTTAAAAACCGATAGGTAAAAAAAGAGTATTATATCAAAACAAAATGTGTTTGCTTTTCTTTTAACAAATTAATTTCTTCTTTTAATTGTTAAGCGTTTTGATCGAACGTTTTTTATTCTATTTATTCAATTAGCACATGCCTTTTTTCTCTCCTCCGTAGTAATGTTCTTAAGAAGAGAAACTATTTCTTCCTTATGTTTGATAGCACCCATGTTAGAGTGGGTAACATTTTTAAAACAAAAGCAAATAAAAAGTTGAAGTTCTCTCTCTCTACATTTTGAATGTATTGTTACACTGATAAAAGATTGGTTTTATCAGAGGTTGTGACTTCGAATATGCTTCTGGTTGAACACAAGTTTTACGAGCCGTTTATAAGGAAATTTGACGTTTATTGATACAGTGATACAGAGCATGTGAACATCGGTGGCGAGCGACGCCGCCTTGGCGGCTTCTATATATTAATAGCCGATTCTCTGTCTGTTTGTCTGTCACGCAAAATGGAAGATTAAGTTGTGAGCGAAATTATTTCTTTTTTTGTGTGCGACGTGAGTTCGAAGCAAATACATTGCAACCCCAATCGAACGAGACTTTTTTTGGCTGATGAACTAATAGGAATAACGTTTTGTTTTTATCATTATTGTTAGTTTTATATTCCACGTTGACTTGGCTTCGAAAACAGTACATCAACTGAATACAAAGAAACTAACTGATTAAACATTTTGGACAAAAAGCAGCAGTGGCAGAACGTGGCAGCATGTGCGATTTGCCACTATCTCTTGCCTGACTGTCTGAGACGGGTGAACTTTTTTTTTGAGCAATCAAAATGTTTAAAAACCGATAGGTAAAAAAAGAGTATTATATCAAAACAAAATGTGTTTGCTTTTCTTTTAACAAATTAATTTCTTCTTTTAATTGTTAAGCGTTTTGATCGAACGTTTTTTATTCTATTTATTCAATTAGCACATGCCTTTTTTCTCTCCTCCGTAGTAATGTTCTTAAGAAGAGAAACTATTTCTTCCTTATGTTTGATAGCACCCATGTTAGAGTGGGTAACATTTTTAAAACAAAAGCAAATAAAAAGTTGAAGTTCTCTCTCTCTACATTTTGAATGTATTGTTACACTGATAAAAGATTGGTTTTATCAGAGGTTGTGACTTCGAATATGCTTCTGGTTGAACACAAGTTTTACGAGCCGTTTATAAGGAAATTTGACGTTTATTGATACAGCGATACAGAGCATGTGAACATCGGCGGCGAGCGACGCCGCCTTGGCGGCTTCTATATATTAATAGCCGATTCTCTGTCTGTTTGTCTGTCACGCAAAATGGAAGATTAAGTTGTGAGCGAAATTATTTCTTTTTTTGTGTGCGACGTGAGTTCGAAGCAAATACATTGCAACCCCAATCGAACGAGACTTTTTTTGGCTGATGAACTAATAGGAATAACGTTTTGTTTTTATCATTATTGTTAGTTTTATATTCCACGTTGACTTGGCTTTGAAAACAGTACATCAACTAAATACAAAGAAACTAACTGATTAAACATTTTGGACAAAAAGCAGCAGTGGCAGAACGTGGCAGTATATGTTGCCTCTTGCCTGACTGTCTGAGACGGGTGAACTTTTTTTTCGAGTAATCAAAATGTTTAAAAACCTATAGGTAAAAAAAGAGTATCATAAAACAAAAATTTTTTTTTTGCTTTTGTCATAATAGTTGTCTTTAATCGATTTCTTTTAATCTATTTTATTTTATATCAGATGGAACGTTTCTTTTATTCACTTGATTCTTTTAGCACGTGCCTTTTCTTCTCTCCTCCCGTGTGATCTTTTTAGCACCCTTGTTAGAGCGCGTGACTTTTTTAAAACAAAAGTTAATAAAAAGTTGAAGTTTTCTCTCTATATGTTTTCAGTGTATTGTTACACTGATAAAAGATTTGTTTTACCAGAGGTTGTGCCTTCGAATCTGCTTCTGGTTGTACGAGCCGTTTATAAGGAACTTTGACGTTTATTGATACAGTGATACAAAGCAAGTTGACATCGGCGGCGAGCGACGCCGCCTTGGCGGCTAGTCTATATATTAATAGCCGATTCTCTGTTTGTCTGTAAGTCACGCAGAATGGTAGATTTAGTTGTGAGCGAAATTATTTCTTCTTTTGTGTGCGACGTGAGTTCGAAGCAAATACATTGCAACCCCAATCGAACGTGACTTTTTTGGCTGGTGAAACAATAGAGATAACGTTTTGTTTTTATTATTATTGTTAGTTTTATATTCCAAGGACCACCGTTGACTTGGCTTTTAAAACAATGCGTCAACTAAATACAAAGAAACTAACTGATAAAACATTTTGGACAAGAAGCAGCAGTGGCAGAACGTGGCAGCATGTTTGCCAGTGTATCCTAACGTTTCCCTGAATGTCTGAGACAGGTGAACATTTTTTCGAGCAATCAAAATGTTTAAAAACCGATAGGTAAAAAAAATGAGAATCATGAAACAAAATATATAATTTTTTTTTTTTTGTTTGCTTTTGTCTTAATAGTTGTCTTAATTTCTTTTAATCGATTTCTTTTAATCTATTTTAATTTGATCGAACGTTTTTTATTCAATTCATTCATTTAGCACGTGCATTTTTTTCTCCTCCCGTGTGATCTTTTTAAGAAGAAAAACCATTTTTTCACCTACTTCTGATAGCACCCATGTTAGAGCGCGTAAAACAAAAGCTAATAATAAGTTGAAAAGTTTTTTCTCTCTGCGTTTTGAGTGTATTGTTAAACTGATATTTGATTGGTTCAAAATTGTAAACAAAAACCATGTGAAGTTCACGTTCGGAATGCATTGTGTAAAGCAAGAAAGTCTGCTGAAATTTTAAATGCGACCGTGACAATGAACGGATGAGTGAAGAACATGCAAGATTTGAAACACCAGGAATGTATTTCTCTTCACGTGCAAACGAGCTTTATTAAGCGATAAAGCCAGCAGCAAAGGAAGTCTTTTCGCTGGTTTTAAGTGCAATAATTTGTAGCAAGTGGTGATACAACGCAGGCTGAACATGGGCGGCGAGCGACGCCGCTTTGGCGGCTAGTTATAATTATAATTATCTTTTCCCCAATAAGGTATATAATAACTCAGACGTTATTGTAATATCTTGATTATTTTCTTCTTATATCGAAAGTGACTAATTTCAAAAATTGGTCGGGGAAAAGTGACTAAAATTTCCTTAGGTGACTAAAATTTTCCCCGACTAAAATTTTCTCCATCTAAATTTTTTACCGACTTTTTTTTCCCCGATAAGGTAGTACGTGCCTTATGTAGTGAACAATTAAGACTTAATAAAAAGGAAACATTTTGGAGTGCGCAATGAATATTTAATTACAATTAACATCATTAACATATTTGCACGTTCTATGTACAGCGTGAAAAGTCATGATTCGAAGTCGTACTGACAACGGAGACGTGATTATAGAGAAAGCCTTTTTCTCTTATGTAGATTTTATAGAAACTCGATAACATTCTAGTGGTTATAAGTTTATCAATTGAAAGAAGTTCTCCAATAAAAAGAAGTTCTTCAAAACACTATTCACAAGTACTTTTGTTATTTTGTTTTTTTTGCTTGCGTTGTTGCTTAAGCTCACTGTTTAGATAGATTTATTTATTTTTTTGTGTATGTAAAAAGCCGCAGTTTGTGCTTACGATTTTGTTTTCATTTTTTTAATATATCATGTCAGTTTTTGATTATCTTTGAAATTTGGTAGTAACAAAAATGTTTAGATGCGTTGTTTTTGAAAAGACTCATGCTGCAGCTGTACAGGGACTTTTGTCGAAATACCTTCTTCCCAGGCTCTACAAGTCATGGAATATTTCCAGTGCAAACGAAGTAAACACAATCTTACAAAAACGAGAAGAATTGTTGGGAAATCTTTCTGATGTTACTGAAAATTATATTACTCAGAAAGCTTCTTTAGTATGTTTGAATATGAGCAATGAAGTTATAGGAGTGATGTTAAATCAACCCATGAATACACAAGAAGATTATTTAAAACATCTGGTCCAGCCTTATTTCCCCATAAAAGGAGAGTCTGAATCTCACGCAATCTATGCTACAGCATTGCGCAAACACAGTGATGATACCGATTACTTTCATGAATATGGAGCGAGACGTTTACTTTACCTATATCACGTGGTTATTCTGCCGGAGTATAGAGGAATGTTACCATCAGTAAATGAAGGCTCGATATACTTAAAGCTGATTGCAGAATCAATGAAACAGTTTTGCAACAAAGGAGATATACTCTTCGCCGATGCATTACCAACTACCGAAAAGAAAATTATTCAATTAAAACAGGGAATTACTTCAATCGGTTTAAAGATAAAAAAATCTAGTCTTACACATTACGGTCCAACAGTGAGATTTATTTCTAATGTATTCATATAGACACATTTGGTTCTTCACCTAGAAATGTGTATAATATAAAAAAGTTGCATTAAGGAAACTGCTAATCAACTTGATCTTTGTGTGTCGTCCTTAGGAATATTTGTTTGGTCGTACTTTTAAAGATTATCTTCTTTGGTCCCTATTATCATAATGTTTTACACTTTATGTTTTTCGAATGCCTGTGTTGAATAAGTCGTTTTTCTTGCGTATTTCGACTTTGTTTTTTCATTCGGGACTCTCTTTTCCATTGGTTGGTTGAAGATACGTGATTGCATTGCCATTGCATTGAGACCCAAATCGAACACGACCTTTAGGGAAAATCATCTCCATAACCACTAGAGATAACTGTGTTTTTGGGCGTCCATGATGCAGGCGATGGGGTGACGAACGATTGGGGCCTAAATATGTTGGGGACGGGTCTGTGACGTCATCAAAATCTTTGATTGACGATATCTCTGTAATGGTTGGTCGTAGCAAAACGATCCCATACAATTGTGTGATCTGTTTTTAAGGTCTACAACTTGGGTATACTTTCCATTGCTAATACCTAAATTTTAGTTTTCCCAAACTCTACAAAGGCAGGACAAAGGGTCGTACTTTTCGAAAATTAACATGGGCGGCAAGCGATGACGCCTTGACAGCTTTTTCTTCAATTGCCGCTCATCACTGTGTAAATACGCATGCGCAATGCTCTCCCATTATTGTTGGGGAACCAAAAAAAACTTCCTTCCGATTATTCTTCGAAATGCGAAAAAGTTGCAAACATCACGTCACTTCGAAACTCATCTTTACATACATTCTTAGAAGATCCTTTTCCATTTTACTGTAACCTTAGGATATCACATTATAGTTACTGCGATGAAGAGCAGTTTTATTGAAATAGTGTGTATATTTCTATAGAAATGCACTCCTTCGCATTAATTTTTCAACAAGTTTGCTCACTGGGACGATTGTCAACAACCTCGTACCCAGGGTTTCTTGCCTTTTCGATATACGGACGGGCGGCGAAGAAACCCTGGGTACGAGGTTGCCAATGAGGACGTTTTTTAGGGTCCGCGATACTAATGATGGAGTGACGCAACATTTCGGCTCAATTTTTATTTGGTATTGCGGCTATGACGTCATCAATATCTTTGATGACGTTATTTCTGTAACGGTTGATCGTAGCGAAACGATCCCAAACATTTTTTTGATCAGTTTTTCGAGCTCTGCAACATGGGCACGGTCTCTTTTTGAGATTCGGTGATTTAATTTTTCGTCACCTGTTTTCGTCACATTATTTTCGAAATTAAAGCCGTAAAAAACTTTTACGCGAGATACTTCTATATACTAATCACGAGTGTGCATCCGAAATTTTTCACGCTTTCACTCTCTCAAAGTTTGGGTCGTTTTTGCGGTCACTTAGTTATAATGGAGTGTCAGACCACGACGGTTAATATTTTTCTACGATTAGTATAGGGGAAAACATTGCATTGCATTTAATGGTTTCAAATTTTTTGATTATTCGCGAGATCAAGAAACAATAGACAACAACGAAAGTATTGCGCAAAGATTTATTAATGTTTTTAGGGTAAGTACGCTTAAGAACTTTTTTGTTTGTTTGTTTTGTTTTTCTTATAGTATTAATAGTGTTTCTGCGTCAGTACTTTTCAAATAATACGCGATTGAAGAAATGAATATCATCGTTTTTAATCATGACGGTCTGGGTTCGTAAAGAAAATCGCAATTGTTTTTAATTCACATTTCGACACTTTCTTGACTTTCGTGTTTGGCTTTTATTTACATTGGGGTGTGGATTCCATGAACAGTTACAGCGATTTTAATCTTTTTGTTGTTTACCAGTACGCACAATTTATTTTTACTACTGCATATATCGTATCGTGAAAGATTTGTTATGAATATTTTGATGTGTTTCAGATCTTCTGATTAAAAAGTTTTTCTGTTCATAACTCAATTGTTGAACTAAATATGCTTTAGCCGGAATACCTAGAGATTTTTAATTAAAAGAGTGAAGAGTGTTGTTTTCTGTATTGACGTTAGATATTTTTAATCATGGGGAACCATTGCATTGCGTCTTCAATTTATACAATTTATGTAAAAAGTGAAAAAAGTGGACGCACAGCGTGTATTTTTTTTTTTTTTTATGAATTAAAACCCGTGTTCTACACGCTGATCAAAACGGGATACTACATTCTAAACATTATACATTCGAAACCATTGAGGAACTTTATCATACTAAAAATCTTTATACTAAGCCTTTCTCTCTGTTCAGCTCACATCGATTAAAACCTGTAAAAAATGTTTACAAGGGTTACTAGTCTACTTATACTAATTCGCGTGCGTGTGCAACACATTTAACTTAGAGAGTGTTTTGTTTTTGTTTTTTTAATGGTCAAAATCTTCTTAATCGTGGTCATATAGCGGCGGTTCGACCACGCAAGACACATTCACAATTAGTATAATAGCGCGTGACATTTGAGGTCAGATGTTTTTATGACCACGGGGAACCGTTGCATTGCATCCCCAATCGAACGCGACGTTTTTGGGGAAATAACTCGAGAACCAATGGGGATAACTGACGTTTTTTAGGGTCCGCGATACGGGTGACCGGGTCACGCAACATTTGGGCTCAAATTTTTTTTGGTACTGCGGCTATGACGTCATCAATATCTTTGATCGACGATATTTCTGTAACGGTTGATCGTAGCGAAACGATCCCATACATTTTTTTGATCAGTTTTTCGAGCTCTACAACATGGGCACGGTCTCTTTTTGAGATTCGGTGATTTAATTTTTCGTCACCTGTTTTCGTCACATTATTTTCGAAATTAAAGCCGTAAAAAACTTTTACGCGAGATACTATCGCGCTATACTAATCCGCGTGCGTGTGTAACACATTTAACTTAGAGAGTGATGGTTTTTTTCAAAATTTACGGTCAAAATCTTCTTAATCGTGGTCATATAGCGGTAGTTAGTCCATTCGCCAATGGGCTTATATGCCCAAATAAAAAGGCCGAAATGAAACCGTTTCCTACTGCATCAAAATGAGGGAACGGTGGTTTAACAAAAGGATCTTATATATGGGGAAGCCCCGGCGCTGATCGTTTTTATTGGCTAATAAAGGAAAACTCTTGAAATGCGCTATTTTGATTGGCTGAAAAATTCATAGCAACAGAGTCCGTTGATAAGGTTCTTCATTTCTGCTGCTCTTTTGAAGAAGAAACGGGAAAGTTTTATATATATTTAAAACTTTTATTGTTATACTTTTACTGTTATTGTATTGTATTGTAGATCATGTGTAAGTGAGTATCAAGTATTACTATTCAGACGTGCAGTGCAAAGTGCAAAGTGCAGTGAAAGTTGTTTAAAAATGGCTGCAGAAAAGATGATGTTTATTTTGTTACATTCACGACGATCTTTTGATGGGAAGTTTGGTGGGTTTATTTACGTAATTCAGGTATATAAAAGACATTATTAACGGGAGATTTACATAAAAAACGACATAATAACAGTGCTGGGAAACTTAGAAGCCAGTGTTTTTGTCTTTGAGTGTTGTAAAAATAGCAGACAAATTTCAGTAACGAAGAAATAGAGAGTAGGAGCAAGGACATTTTATGTGTTTGCAGTAGAAAAGTGTGCTGGCTAAAAGTGTTATAAAAAGTGATATTAATATTTGTTTACAGGTATGAATATAGAAAGTAAACAGTTTAGAAGTGTTTGAAAATGGCTGCAGAAGATAATCAATGTGTTGTTGTTTACAAACATGATGATGATGTGAATTGGTTTTGAAAGGTATCCTCTTATGTTTGAAGTTAAACCAAAGTTAAAATATCATATATCTATTTAGTTATAACACAGTTAGTATGCTGAATAAATAAAGAATGCAGGGTTGTTTAGTTGTGTTTTGAATTAGCCAGCAGAGGAGGTTTTACCCTGTTTTTAAAAATGGTTCCACAGAATGTTTTCAGTTGTTAAAAATTCTTTAGCTATACAAATTTCTGTCTTTATGTTTGTGTTTTTAATTATTATTTTTAAGGTAAATTTGTTCTCGAACATTTTTTTAGTTTGAATTTTTTCTTTCAATATCTACATAATAATACGATTAGGTTTTCTGTAATATCAATATGCATTCGAAATCTTTTTTTCTTTCAGAAAAGCAAAATAAAAAATACATTACAATAGATAAATGAAACTCATGGTTTGATATCATGATGTCGATGGTTGGTCAATAACAGATTATCCATTTAAAAAATTCTGAAAAAAAGACACACCGTTAGAAGGAATAGATTTGTTTTCAATTCGCATATTTGTAATGTTATTCAATGTTTGCTTTTGTATGGCTGGGTATATAGTTCTGTGTTATGTATTGCTGTGTTTTACGCTTAAGTTATGATATACTTCTTTTATTCTGCATATACAATATTATATACTTTACTTACTTACTATTTGTTTATGTGTTATATCTTCTGCATGTAAAAGCATGATTTTGGACTGTAGTAGGGTATTTTAATTGTTTTTTTTTTATTTCAATATTGTTATAGCATCATTAGGTTTTCCATATTATCATTTGAAATGTTATTTTTTTAGGCAATAATAAAAAAGCATAAACCATTAAAGAAATGAAACTCATGGTTTTAATCATGATGTTGATGGTTTTGGGAAGAACAGACTATAATCATTTCAAAAATGCATTAATGATTGCAGTCCAGTAACAAGCACATGTGAAACAGTTGGAAGGTATCAATTTGTTTTTATTTAACATTTTGTAATGTTATTCAATGTTTGCTTTTGTATGTCTGGGTAAACAGATCTGTGTTATATATATATTGCCATTTTTTTTTTTACATTTAAGTTACTTCTCTTTTGCGTATAAATATATCTTCTGGGCCATATTTGCTATTTGTTTCTGTTCTAAAAATCTTCTGAATGTAAGAAAGGAATTAAAAAATTAATGCCTGTAAAAAACTTCTACACAAGTCAAATTCTGCGACACTACGCAAGCTGAACATGGGTGGCGAGCGACGCCGCCCTGGCGGCTAGTCTATATATACTAATTCGCAATTGTGTGTCACACTTTTATTTTAGAGAGTGACATATTTGTTTTTTTTCACGGTCAAATCCTTCTTATTTTTTCCCTTTTTGTCGTAAAACCACGTAGATTCGAGAACACTTTTTTGGATTTTCCGCGATTAGTATATGCTCCTCCGTTTTGTTATTTTTGGTTTGCGCAGTGGAAATCAGCCGAAAAACGTCTTTGGAGGAGTGCGAGCAATGCAATCTTCTTTCGTTCGAAATTTGTCAACGATCATTTCGTGAGCAAGAAACTTCACGAAGAAGACGTGTTTCTTTTTGTATACGAATATCTTAATTTAAATTTGATTGTTTTAGGCAGCAAATCTACGAAAGAACTGACGAAGAAATACTGGTTTGTATGCACGAAGGTATTGTTATTATTATAAAACGTTTTATTATCGGGTAGCACGTGGAAGCGAGTTAGTTGTTTGTTTACAATGAAAAATCATATTTAGATATACAGAAGAAATGCAGTGAAGTTTTTAAAAATTAGCGGCAGAAAGATCGAACGAACAAAAGGTATTATTATAAAACTTTTATACAGAAGAAGTGCAGTGAAGTTTTGAAAAATTGGCTGTGCAGAACGATAAGACTTTTATTGTTTAATATTTTAGATTAATAAAAGAACAGAATTTTAAATGCTTGTTTACGTTTTAGTTATCAAATATCGCTCCACAGAAGAAAGTGCAGTGGAGAAATGCAGTTTCATGTTTATTTACACAGTAAGGAATGGTTTTAATTTAGTTTTGAAAGATTAATTGATTTAGCTTTGAGTGGATGTCTCAGTTATTCTGTCGTTTAGTATGTGTATATGCTGCTGGATGAAAAGGAAGCCAAGAGAAATTTGTTTTGGTAACGTGCGCTATTATTACATTAAAAATGGTCCTACAGCTATGAATGCTTTTATTTCTCATGAAGCTGTGGAAGTGGGGAATGTGTTATGCTGTCTGATTGTATCTATTGTATCTAATTTATATCGATGCTTGATGCTTTTGTCTGCCTGCCAAAAAGTACAAAATCTACTGGAAAATACAGAAAGTTTAGCAGTTTTTCCAAACGAAGAGAGCAGTTTTATGTATTTCACTTAAAAAAAATGGTAGCGAAAGTGTTTTATAAATACCTATGTATGTTTGTGCTGGAAAGTAAATAAAGTATTAGTAATTTGTTTACAGGTATGAATATAGAAGTAAAGAGTTTAGAAGTGTTTGAAAATGTCTACAGAAGATGACCAATGCTGTTTGGTTTACTGTGAATTGGCAGTGAAAGGTATCCCATTTTGTTTGAAGTTCAGCTAAAGTTAAAATAGTATAAATCTATTTAGTTATAACACAGTTGGTATGCTGGATGAATAAGAATAAAGGGTTGTTTAACTGTTGTGAATTAGCCAGAGGAGATTTTAACTCAGATTAAAAATGTGGTTGTTTTCAATTTTTTATAAACTCTTTAGATATATAAATTCTGTCATTACGTTTGTGTTTTTAATTATTATTCATAAGGTAGATGTGAATGGATTATGTACTTAAGAAGTTCATTAGTTATTACTGTGCAATGAAATGTCTATGCATTATTTTGTGTTATTGTAATCGTTTACGTACCTGGGTATATATATAAGTTTGGCATTATGATTTTATTTGTGACTTTTTATCTTCTGGGTAAATTTTTGTTTTAAGGATAAATGCGTAGTTGAATTTCACTTTTTGTTGCTGTTGTTTAATTCAATATTCTTATAGCATGATTAGGTTTTCGGTATTGCAGTATTACAATTACTATTACGGTGTTTTGTTGTTTTGAGTTATTTTTTTTAGGATAAATGCGTAGTTGAATTGCATTTTTTGTTGTTGTTGTTGTTGTTGTTTATTTCAATATTCTTATAGCATGATTAGGTTTTCGGTATTACAATTCAAGTATTAATTTTTTAGGTAATAATAAAAAAAGCATCAAGAAATGAAACTCATGGTTTTAATCATGACGTTGATGGTTTTGGGAAGAACAGACTATATATCATTTCAAAAATTCATTAATGGTTGCTGTATAATGTAACTTCCGCACGAAAGAAACACAGTTGGAAGGTATCAATTTGTTTTCAATTCACATTTTGTAATGTTATTCAATGTTTGGTTTCGTATGTCTGGCTAAACAGTTCTGTGTTATATATTGCCATTTTTTTTTTTACATTAAAGTTACTTCTCTTCTGCGTATAAATATATTATTCTGAGCCATGTTGCTATTTGTTTCTGTTTTTAATCTTCTGAATGTAATAACAAATTAATGCCTGAAAAGAAACTTTTACACGAGTTAAATTCTGTGACACAACGCATACTGAACATGGGTGGCGAGTGACAAGTACTTCCACAGGAATGGCAGATTTGACCTAATGTTTTCAAAGTTAAGTTCGGTAAAAAGTTTTTACCCGGGATACTAGTCTACTTATACTAATCCGCAATCGTGCATACCACTTTTAACTTAGAGAGTGTTGTGTTTTTTCTAATTTTACGGTCAAAATCTTCTTAATCGTGGTCATTTTTTCGTTAGACCATTGATAATTGACGATTAGTATAATAGCATGCAGCGTGACGTCAGTTATTTTTGTCGTATCACGGGGGAACCATTGCATTGCATCCCCAATCGAACGCGACGTTTTTGGGGAAATATCTCGAGAACCAATAGGAATAACTGACGTTTTTAAGGGTCGGCGATACGGGTGATGGGTGACGCAACATTTGGGCCTAAATTTTATTTGGTACTGCGGATATGACGTCATTAAAATCTTTGATCGCTGATATCTCTGCAACGGTTGGTCGTAGCGAAACAATCCCATACATTTTTTGCTCAGTTTTTCGAGCTCTACAACATGGGTACACTTTTCATTTCCAATTCCGTAATTAAAATTTTTGTCACGGGGTACACACACGGGAACGCGTCGTATTTCTGTAGATTCTTTTCGAAATTAAAGTCGTAAAAAACGTTTACGCGAGATACTAGTCTACTTATAATAATCCGCAATCGTGTGTAACACATTTAACTTAGAGAGTGATGGTTTTTTTAAAAAAATTTACGGCCAAAATCTTCTTAATCGTGGTCATATAGCGGCAGTTAGACCACGCAAGACACTTGACGTCAGTTATTTTTATGATCACGGGGAACCATTGCATTGCATCCCCAATAGAACGCGACGTTTTAGGAAAAATATCTCGAGAACCAATGGGGATAACTGACGTTTTTTAGGGTCTGCAATACGGGGCGATGTGGTGACGCAAAATTTAGGACTGAATTTTTTTTGGTATTGCGGCTATGACGTCATCAAAAACTTTGATCAACCATATCTCTGCAACGGTTGGTCGTAGCCAAACGATACCATATACTTTTTTGATCAGTTTTTCGAGCTCTACAACATGGTTGCACTGTTACGTCGCGATTACTTAAGGTGGATTCATCCTAACCTGGACATTTTTAAAGAAACAAAATGATTTCAAGTCAGTTTTAATGTTTTTTCAAGATACTATGAAAGTTAAAGCAAAAAATGTAAAAATTTCTTAAAATTCATGATGGCGGCCTCGGCTGCGACCTGATAAATAATAAAATACAACTATAGCCGGTCGGCTCATATTTTCAAAAGTATAAATGGCTCTGATTTCAAACTTTTAAGAATGATTATTTAAGGGTGGAACAATGTTCTAAAACTTCAAACAGTTGAGATATTTGAACTGTAGCGGTTAAATGGCTGTCTCTCGGTTAACTTTAATTTTTGGACGAAAACGATGAACAAAATGTGTTACAGAGCAGAAGTAAATTAAGATTATTGCTTAACTTGAGTTTTAGAACATACTTTAGTGTTTTAAGAACATTTCCTGAAAAAATGAAGCAAATTGGACCAGCCGTTCAAAAATTATGAGCCGACCGGCTCAGATGAAATGTGAAAAACACAAAAAAACCCGTAAAAATCAATAAAGATCTAAATATATGAAAAATATTAAAAACTATCAATAAGACTTCATCTAGAATCCTTCGGCTTCATATGTAGATTTTTCCATATCAATGTTTTTATCCTGAGTTGTCTTTCTTAAATTTCTTAAAATATTTCGCTTTTTCAGCTGCGTTGCGGACATACGGTAAGCTGAATGTCGCTATCTTAGATTATTTTGAAAATGTAAACCTTTCGTCATGTGTTCACCAGCCTCAATCCCTATTCCCATCAAAATATTGTATACTGCTATGGCTCCATCATTAATCGCTGTATCCAGAACCTTGCCACTATCAATGGAAGCAGCAGTAATTACGCCATTCATAGAGGTGAAACTTCTACTGACACACCCACATCAGTCAAAGCGTCTCCACGTATAGATGAAGCTGTTGTGGACATACTTTCTGGCACCATTTTGGCTGATTCCTTGAATCTATTTTATAAATCTTTTTATAACTGTTAGGGAGTATGAGTGATGGCATATTTAAGAATCAACAAAGCTTCAATGTTCATGTCCAACTCCAACTTGTCTACGTGCATAAACAGTTCTGACGTTTACGTCATAAAACTTTCGACCATCTTTGTGTTTCTTTTCTGATAATCCAAGTTGCTTTGAGGTGAAAAATGCATAAGTTCTACCTTTCAGTTGTAACAAACATCAATGTCACTGAGTTCAAGGGATTTCACATCTTTTCATTCAGGACAGCAAAGCGAACTAAAAATATTTGCTAAAAATGGACACCACGATATCCCGATATTGATTGGCTATTTTGATAATGATTGATACAGGAGCACTTTGTATTTCAATGTCAATGATCTTTGAAGCAGAGGCTGACATAATTATGGCTTCAGATGACTTAGTAGTTTCATCATGATTATCTTTTTTGCCAAAAACAGTTTTTACATCAGCACATCATTGCTGACTTCTTCCCATGATACTTTCGCTTTTTCGAATAATATTTCTTACTGCTTGCCTTTGAACAACTGCCAGTATTTCCAGTGCCTCTTCTCCTTTGATTTGGGGTATCTTTATCCGTTCAAAACAGATAACAAAGAGTAAAATTGCAATGCAGGATGTTCACAAACTGTGATTCCAGCTTCTTGTGGTCAGAATATCAGTCTCTTTTCCTGATATATTCGTGCTTTTTACATGAATGCAATGTCATCAGAGCATAGTAGACTTATTCCTTTACGGATGGATGAAAAACCGAACGGAGAAAGTCTGTCAAACTGCAGCCAAACACACTCTATAAATCTTACCCCAAACAATTTTTTCAATTTTTTTTGCTTAATTTTTTAACGAGATTCAATAAAATCCATTTATTAGTTTGACTGTCAATATTGAGCCAAAATGAATGCCATATTCTGATTCTGCGATAAATTTTGATTAAAATAGATGTATTAGGAAGCACATTCAGAAAAAATCACATTTTTTAAAATTTTGACTTAAAATGTGATTTGAGTTAGGATGAATCCACCTTAATTAAAATTTTCGTAACAGGGTTCACACACATATACGCGGAACGCGGCACGTCGTTTTCAAAATTATTAGCCGTAAAAAACTTTTAGGCGAGATACTAGTCTACTTATTCTAATTCGCAATCGTGTGCAACACATTTAATTTAGAGAGTGTTATGTTTTTGTTTTTTTAATGGTCAAAATCTTCTAAATCGTGGTCATATAGCGGCAGTTCGCCCACGCAAGACACATTCACGATTAGTATAATAGCACGTGACATTTGACGTCAGATGTTTTTATGATCACGGGGGAACCATTGCATTGCATCCCCAACCGAACGCGACGTTTTTGGGGAAATATCTCGAGAACCAATAGGGATAACTGACGTTTGTTAGGGTCAGCGATACGGGTGATAGGGTGACGCATCATTTGGGACTAAATTTTATTTGGTATTGCGGCTATGACGTCATCAAAAACTTTGATCAACCATATCTCTGCAACGGTTGGTCGTAGCCAAACAATACCATATACTTTTTTGATCAGTTTTTCGAGCTCTACAACATGGGAACACTTTCCAGTCACGATTTTGTGATTTAATTTTTCGTCACCTATTTTCGACACATCCTTTACGAAATTAAAGCCGTAAAAAACTTTTACGCGAGTTACTAGTCTTATTATACTAATTCGCTTTGTGCATTCCACTTTTATTTAGAGGGTGATATATTTGTTAAATTTTTACGGTCATCATCCTCTTATGTGCGCGTAAAACCACGTAGATGCGAGAGATACTTTTTTCATGATCATTCCAAAAGCACGTGGCATCATTTGACGTCAGTTTTTTATGATCACGGGGAATCATTGCATTGCATCCCCAATCGAACGCGACGTTTTTCGGGAAATATCTCAAGAACCAATATAGATAACTGACGTTTTTTAAGGTCGGTGACACGGGTGATGGATTGACGCAACATGTGAGCCTAAATTTTACTTGGTACTGCGGCTATGACGTCATCAAAACATTTGATCGACCATATCTCTGCAACGGTTGGTCGTAGCGAAACGATCCCATACATTTTTTTGATCAGTTTTTCAAGCTCTACAACATGGCTACACTTTCCACTTACAATTCTGTGGTTTAATTTTTCGTCACGGGGTTTGCACACGGGAACGCGGGATTTTTGCACATCCATTTCGAAAATAAAGCCGTAAAAAGCTTTTACGCGAGTTACTAGTCAATGTCACTATTAAGCAAATTCATTTTTACAGATCTTTTGAAATGGTAAACAGACCTAGTGTTCTTTTCTGCATTTTGCAAGATATTGTTCCATAGGGCTTGGCCACGATGGGCGATGGAAAAGGTTGTTACTTTAAGGCGTTTTTGGAGGAATTTTTTAGTTATTCCTTGAATATCTAGTATTATATTTATTTTGGACTCTGGAAAATTGGTTACGGAAAGTTATTGGGGTAAGCTCGAGCTTATTTTTAAACATGAAGGTTACGACTTGGTGTATGTTTAATTTGTAGATACTAAGAATCCCAAGTTTAATAAATAAAGGTTCGGAGTGTGTAAATCGATCTACACCGAAATAATCTTGCAAGCGTGTTTTTGTTTGCAGTATAGTTTCTTAAGCTTTGTTTGGTTAGTACTTGCTCATACTATGTTGCAATAGGTTAGGTAACTATGTATAAATGAGAAATATAGTAGTGCTTTAAGGATTTTAAGTGGACATATGGTTTTGCTATGCGAAGTATTCCAAGGTTTTTTGAAATCTTATCTTGGATAAGATTTATATGATTCTTCCATGTCAAATTTTCATCAAGAAGAACTCCTAGGAATTTGATGAATTTTTCCCTTTTTATCTCATTGGTTAATTAACAGTTTCGGTAATTTCAATGCCAAACCATCCACACTTGAAGGCTTACAAAACAAAATATATTTAGTTTTATTTATATTTAGAGAAAGTTTAATACTTCTGAACCATTCTTCAATATTTCTAAGCTCTTTGTGCACGATATCCAAGAGTGATTTTATATTTTTATGTGAATAAAATAGGTTAGTGTCATCAGCGAAAATAATGAAGTTTAAAGAATTAGATGCTCTGTAGAGATCATTTACATTTAATAAAAAGTTTATTACCCATAACGCTTCCAGATCAAACAACATAGCTGTAACACATACATTAATCATTGTATATAGCTAATTGACTTTAGGACACCTATGGTGGAGTAAAGTCTTTAAAATACCCGTGTTTCTCCTCCTCCTCCTCCTCCTACTACTCCTCCAAGTTATGAACGTTTTCGTGCAGCGTTTACATGACACCGTTGCCGAATTCGCAAATTTGGTCAAATTAGGACTTTCAGTTGACCAATTTTCATGAAATTTTGCACGGATCACAATTCAAAGGTGCTGATTTCAAATTTGACAATGATATTGCCAGGTTCGACTAAAATTGGCCAATTTAGGCCAAATTAGGACCAAATTTCGAAAGTTCTTCAATTTTCATGAAAATATGCACGGATCACAATTGAAAGGTGCTGATTTCAAATTTGACAATGATATTGCCAGGTTTGACTAAAATTGGCCATTTTAGGCCAAATTTGGACCACATTTCGAAAGTTCTTCAATTTTCATGAAAATTTGCACGGATCACAATTGAAAGGTGCTGATTTCAAATTTGACAATGATATTGCCAGGTTCGACTAAAATTGGCCAATTTAGGCCAAATTTGGACCAAATTTCGAAAGTTCTTCAATTTTCATGAAATTTTGCACGGATCACAATTGAAAGGTGCTGATTTCAAATTTGGCAATGATATTGCCAGGTTTGACTAAAATTGGCCAATTTAGGCCAAATTTTGACCAAATTTCGAAAGTTCTTCAATTTTCATGAAATTTTGCACGGATCACATTTGAAAGGTGCTGATTTCGAATTTGGCAATGATTTTGTCAGGTTTGACTAAAATTGGCCAATTTAGGCCAAATTTGGACCAAATTTCGAAAGTTCTTCAATTTTCATGAAATTTTGCACGGATCACATTTGAAAGGTGCTGATTTCGAATTTGACAATGATTTCGCCAAGTTTTACTAGAATTGGGCAATTTAGGTCAAATTTGGACCAAATTTAGAAAGTTCTTCAAATCTCAAAAAATTTTGTGTCAATCACATTTAAAAGGTGCTGATTACGAATTTGTCAGTCATTTTGTCAGATTTGACGAGAAATGGGTAATTCGGGCCAAATTTGAATCAAACTTAGAAAGTTCTGCAATATTCATAAAACTTTCTACAACGCCCAATTAGAAGTTGTTGATTTTGAATTTGCCAGTCATTTTATTAGATTTGAACATAATTTGGCAATTCGGCAACGTTGTATTTTTGAGACTAGATATGCATTGTTGTGTTACGTCCTGAAGTCTTCAAGCCAAGCGGCTTCTTGTTGGTAGTTAAAACAATTTCACATTCACAGTCTTTCTTGAAGTAAAGTGTTCCTGAATGAAGGTTTTTGGTGGTTGATCTGAGAGCCATCTTTGAACCAAAACAAGTACCCATAAAATTGACACCATATCAAATTACGCACCATCTTCTTTATATATCTTAATACCACCAATACATATTCAACAAACCGTCTGAAAAATTTGTTTTGTGATATGTTTCGGCAATTTGTCAGTATACCCTCTGGGAAATGCAGTTTGTACAGTGCTTGCTTTGCTGATCCTGTACTCTCCCCCACGTAAGTAAAATTAAAAAAAAAAGATTTTAAAAGTGAAAGTAATGACTTGTGTCTGCAATGACATTCGGTCAGCGGTCTCAAACCGTATTAAATATGCTTTTTATTACATAATCATTCAGAAAAACAAATAAAAGCAATCTCTCTTTCAGTCCACTTCGCCATCTTTAACGGCTTTTTCAGAGAAAATGTTCGCACATGCACATAATAACTTGCTGCACACAAATAAACGTGATTACGCGACATGATTATTGTAATTATTAAGATATTAATAGTTACTGGAATTAAGATATTAAAGTAAAACACAAAGATCATTGTTGTTTTCTTTTTTTTATCACTGATACTATGTTTGTGTGTTGTGTTATACAGTGTCTTTCAAAAGAGCGGCAACATTTCTCAGATGAATTATTATTATTATTATTATTTACGAATGTTTACCCAGGATAGCCTCTTCCGTTTCTTAAGGCACTGTTATCAATGAGGGTCTTGCGAAGGAGGTCCTAGAGCATTTAAAGCCCCCATTTGGGCTACGAAAGCTGTATTAACAGCAGCCGCTCAACTAGACAACCATCCTAGATATCATTCCTACTCTGTTGCTGAGTGCTAAGCAGAGGGGAGTGATTCACACTGTTATAGTCGCTGACTCGGTTGGGGATTGAACCCGCGACCTCCCGAACAGGAAGCGAGCACTTTACCGCAAGGCTACCAGTCGGTGGAAGAGAAGTTCCTTCAACACAACTACAGTCGACTCTCGATATCTCAGACTCTCAGGGGAACGGAAAAAAGTTCGAGATAACGATAGGATTTTGGCAGTGCGTAGTGTCCAAGGGACCGGTAAAAAAGTTCGAAATACCAAGAAGTTCGAAATATCGAGGATTCAAGATATCGAGAGTCGATCGTATTTAAATGGTGGATAGAACTTCCCACAGTCCTTGAGCAGCATTGGACAGATAATGGAAGACGTACAAAGGCAAAGGTTTCAAGAAGAAAGTGAATGTGCTTTGATGCTATTAAGGTTTCAAAAACCCAGACAGATCGTGGCTTGATCCAGATAAAAAATGTTTTATGCGAAAAGCTTGGCTAGCATATTTCTGAGAACATCTCCCGCGATGAAGTGAAAAAGAAATAATATTATACAAAAAAAGCTCCAAAGTATCTGGCTCAGGTGCAAATGATAGATATAGATATCTTCCTTCTTCAGCCAAAATGAATTACCTAATCGGGGGTAATTTCGTGACGAAATGTTTGCTTCGGGAAAAAACTTTTCTACGACGGAAGTTTTGAAAATGTGAAATTTATAAGAAAGTATTAGTAAAATTTTGAAAAATGACGTAATTTACCCCGACGAAAAATTTTCCGCCACGAAAAATTGTTTCCGACGTAAATTTTCCCCGACGAAATTATCCCCGACAACTCTGTTATGCATTTGAACTATCAAGAGTGTTCTGTTGAGGCGGATACACTATATGAACTTTCATCATCGTAGACGATAAAACGTTAGTGCTTAAAGCAAACAAATGAATGTAAGCCTAAAAAGGAATGTCTCGACAATTGGAAAAAAACTCTGAGTCTTTGCTTATTACGTATTTTTTGTATAGATAAGCAATGTTTTTTTGAATGTTTTTCATACGTAAAGATTCTTTTGTAAAGTTTCAAAATTATTTTAGGTAAATAAGCAGGGTATTTTAGTATATAACTTTCTTACAATTTCACAGATCTAAGAACGTGTTGTTTTTTATGGTTTGTTTTATCAACAATGAGCGTGTACCCATTTATTTACTTTCAGCGAGTGGTGTTGATGGGTGATTTACGCATTTATGCTTCGTTGCCGCCCAAGTTTTGGCAACAACAGTTAGGTTAATTGCAATTTTCAAGACAGGGTTCGTACAGTATCTGATAAAAAATTACCTGACTTTTATTGAATTTTGATCATCTTTCCCTGAACAAAACATCAAAAAAGTACCTATTTTCCCTGACTTTCCCTGGTTTTTCTATATTTTTTCCATAGCCAAGTTATATGAAAAGACCAACAAAATCATCGAAACATTTTGATATCTAATAACCAAAATTGAATCTGGTTAAACCGCAGACTGTGCACATATATTTTGTGATGGATATTGAGTGGAAATCAGCAGAGTGTATCGAACCGGAACAGAGAATGCAGTGTGTTTTGTAAGGGATTGTTCACAAATGACGTCAACCATTTTTTCAAGATTTTGCCCCCTCCCTCTCAGTTGAGGTCATCGTTTGAGAAGAGACCCTAAAAAATTGTGAAGATTGACGTCAACAGTAGTAGCACCTCCCCCATTTTCCCGTCAACCAGCGTCAACTTGAGCATATTCTGGGCGCATGATTCTGAAATTTTGAGCAAATACGTTGACTACATTTCGCTTTATACTATTGCACATGAAAATTAAATAAATAAATCACAAAGGTTTGTTGCAAAGTCTGTAAAAGTGGATAAACTACGAATTTCAAGACAGAACTTTGAATCTCGCTATGAAAAGAGCCGATACGCGTGTATCTTTTTGCGAAAACCAGTTACTACAGTCAAAATTAGCACCTCTAAGAGTAATTGCCACGTGAAATAATCATAGAAATTAAAAATACAAAAAAAGCGAAAGGCTGGAGCTTCATAAATGTAACATTGACAATGTAACATTGTCTTTACCCTTAAAATCTTCATGATTTGCAAAGAACGTGTACAACAAAATATTTCCTTAATACGGTTTTTATCGAGCAACTTCAATTTCAGATAAAACTGGTTCATCTTATAAACCCACTACTTTTCTTTTATCCTGAGACACATCGCAATGTTACTTATCTGTCAATCAATTAATTTTTGTAACTTATGTATGATTATTTCGACATTATCATGATGATTTAATCAAGTAAAAGAGAAAAAATATTTGTTTTTCATTTACAAAAACCATATCTTTTTTTCAAAACATACGTAATTTTTCAGGATTTTTAAATCGTAAGTGAAGTTTTGAGTATGAGCTGAGATTGTTACGTCATTTGCATACTTCGCATATTTAACCGTTGTGTATTTTCTCAACCGCTTGTTTTTTTAAAGTTCAAAAACTTGAGAAGAAACATGGCAAAGGTTGAATAAAAAATAAACATGTTCGAGATACAGTCAAAAACATTTATTAAATGAATATTATTTTATGAAATGACTTTTAAAGCAGAAAACCGTACTTGATAAAACATGAACCGACCAGAACCGACCAGAACCCAGCAGGAACCCACCAAGAACCGACCAGAACCCAGCAGATACCCACCAAGAACCGACCAGAACCCAGCAGAGACCAATCAATACAGACCCTGCAAACGGGGCCCAGGACCCTAAAAATCAAAGGCGAGACCCAGGACTCAAACAACTCTCTTAAAAAGATATATATTATCACACAGCCTTTCAATTTTAATGAGAAAATGATTTGACACTTTTTGTTAAAAGAAGTATTGATTAACATTTAAATTATCACACATGGCTACAACTTTGAAGTTCACAAGAAAGAATTTACAGTTCTCCGAGCTACAACTGTATAAGAAGGAAAAGGATCTGAATCCGGTGGTCTTGGGTCTCACCTGTCGTATGAAGGGTTGGGAGTCTCGATTCCCGGATCCCACTTTTCTGGTAGGCCTTTTACCACGTTACACAAAATCCCCCACACGATTATTTAAGTAAGTAGTGTACAAATAAATTTTAATACTTCACAATATCAAATGTTTAGACTAATGTCTAGGAAATTACTGCATTTTCAAATAAATCCACTTTGCAAAGCTGAAAAACTACATTGCAATACATAATTATTACGCAACTCGACACAATAAAGAGACTTGTTTGTTTACAGAATTTTTGTGCAAAGTTTCGGTGCCCAGATTCCGGGTCTGACTTTTGATTTGAGAGGGTCCGTATTGGTATGTCTCTGCTGGGTTCTAGTCGGTTTTTGGTGGGTTTCTGCTGGGTCGGTTCATGTATTATAAAGTACGGCAGAAAATGATTAAAGTAAAAGTTTACCACACTATTTCTAGACCGTACACTTTAAGGTACTTGATGTATTGCTTTAAAAGTTGATTGTTCTCAAATATTTATTTAGATAATGTTTTTTTGTGTATGTAAAACGCCGCAGTATTTGTTTATCAGTTTGTTTTCATTTTGTTAACATCAAATTTGGTAGTGACAAAAATGTATAGATGCGCTGTTTTTGAAAAGACTCATGCTACAGCTGTACAGGCACTTTTGTCGAAATACCTTCTTCCCAGGCTCTACAAGTCATGGAATATTTCCAGTGCAAACGAAGTAAACACAATCTTACAAAAACGAGAAGATATGTTTGAAAATCTTGCTGATGTTACTGAAAACTATATTACTCAGAGAGCTTCTTTAGTATGTTTGAATATTAACAATGAAGTTATAGGAGTCATGCTAAGTCGAGTCATGAATACGCAAGAAGATTATTTGGAACATCTGGTCCAGCCTTATTTTCCCATAAAAGGAGAGTCTGAATCTCACGCAATCTATGCTACAGCATTACGCAAACACAGTGATGATACTGATTACTTTCATGAATATGGAGCAAAACGTTTACTTTACCTAGATCACGTGGTTGTTCTACCGGAGTATAGAGGAATCTTATCATCAGTAAATGAAGGCTCGATATACTTAAAGCTGATTGCAGAATCAATGAAACAGTTTTGCAACAAAGGAGATATACTCTTCGCCGATGCATTACCAACTACCGAAAAGAAAATTATTCAATTAAAACAAGGAATTACTTCAATCGGTTTAAAGATAAAAAAATCTAGTCTTACACATTACGGTCCAACAGTGAGATTTATTTCTAATGAACCCATATAGACACATTTGGTTCTTCACCTAGAAATCTGTATAATGTGTATAAAAGTTTCATTTAGGAAACTGTAAATCAACTTGATCTTTGTGTGTCGTCCTTAGGAATATTTGTTTGGTTTAATGTTTATCTTCTTTGGTCCCTATTATCATAATGTTTTACCCTGTGTTTTTCAAATGCTTGTGTTGAATAAGTTGTTTTTCTTCTAGTGTATTTCTTTTCATTATAAACTCTCTTTTGTATTGGTTGGTCGAAGACACTTGATTGCATTGCCATTGCATTGAGACTCAAAATGAACGCGACGTTTAGGGAAAATCATCTCGGTAACCGCTAGAGATAACTGTGTTTTTGTGCGTCCGCGATGCAGCCGATGGAGTGACGAACGATTGGGGCATAAATATGTCGGGAACGGGTCTGTGACGTCATTACAATGTTTGATTTACGATATCTTTGTAATGGTTGATCGTAGCAAAACGGTCCCATACACTTGTGTGATCTGTTTTTCAAGCTCTACAACATGGGTATACTTTCCATTGCTAATACCTAAATTTTAGTTTTTCCGAAAGGCTAGACATGGGCGGCAAACGGTTCGTCGTTGCGAAACAATCCCGTGGGTGCAATGTCCTTTTCCAATTTCTAAATTGAACGTTTCGTGAATTCTTAAAGGCGTACTTCTTGAAAATTAACGTGAGAAGCGAGCGATGACGCCTTGGCAGCTTTTTCTTCAATTGCCCTTCATTACTGTGTAAATACGCATGCGTAATGCTCTTTCATCATTATTGGGGAACCGAAAAAAAACTTCCTTTCCATTATTCTTCGAAATGTCGGAAAAGTCACGTCACTTCGAAACTCATCTTTACATACATTCTTAGAAGATCCTTTTCCATTTTACTGTAACCTTAGGATATCACCTATATATCAGATTAGTTTTATTGAAATGGTGTGTATATTTCTATAGAAATGCACTCCTTCGCATTATTTTTTCAACAAATTGGCTCACTGGGACGATTGTCAACAACCTCGTACCCAGGGTTTCTTGCCTTTTCGATATACGGACGGGTGGTAAAAAAGACCCTGGCGAACGCCTATTAAAATTTCTTATATTTCTGGAAATTTTTAAATCTACGACGGCCCGAGTATAAAATCTTTCAGATCAGGTTTGTGTATTACAATCGTGTAAATAAACAAGGGTTTTCTTTAAAACTACAACAAGTACAATGTTTGCTATATCCATACGAAAGCAATAATGTGTTAGCAGCCCTTCCGACTGGCTTTGGAAAGTCATTGGTTTACCAATTATTATCAACTTTACCTGTTTTTACTACTGTGGTCTGTTCCCTCGATAACATCAAATTATAACATTGGAGAAAAAGTAATCGTTGTAGGGGTGCTTCCATATGTTAGTTCTCATGAAAACAGTGCATCGTTATTTGAACAGAACTATGTAAGCAGTGTTGGTGATGGTGGTCTTGGTGGTGAGATTGAAATTCAAGCAATTCAAGTAATGTTTACCCATCCAGAAGCACTTCTTAGTACTTATAGACAAAAACTTCTAACTTCACCTCCATTTCAAGAAAGAGTTGTCATTGGTGAAGCTCATTGCATGAGAATATGGTATGCTAATTAATAGAAATGTGATGTACACATTTATTATGCAAAATATCTTCATAAATTCAAAATAACTATAATAATTTACAACTTTTCCAAGATATATAAACATACAAATTTCATATACGATCTGTTATACTCTTTAAGGGCGAAGACTTCCAAGTTGACTACAAAGATTTGGTAGTAGTACGACCAATATTAAACTAGCATGTAGCTTTAGCTAAAAATGCCCCCGCGCTCAAACATTCCAATTTGTACAGACAGCAAGCTATACATTAACAACGGAAACGAAAACAAGTTTTTGGACGAACAAAAAATGTTTGTTAAACTTTGCTAGTTTTTGTTATCTCTTATGCCTAAGTCACACTGATGCTAATATACCTTTCAAAAAGTGTAAATAAGGCTTAACAAGTAATATCAGAAAGTATTTGCTACAAACAAGAGAAATGTGTGAACTGAAACCATGGATACGTATTTTATAATTAAAATAAGATTTGTTAAAAACATTCTGTAAGAGCCCAAAAAAAAAAAGAACTTTTTCAAAAAAAAAAAAAAAAGAAAAAAAAATTAAAGCGAAAAATCTATTAGAAATCTACGTTTCAAACTTTGATTTAAAACAAAAAATAGCCAAAGTTTACATAAAAAAACAAGAAAAAAATATAAGAAGGTTTGGTTGATCATGATCACACTAAGTTTGGAAGACAGTCAAAGAAGAAAAACACCAAGAGCAACAATTTGTAATATGGCTTTCTTGTGTACACAGAAATCCAATTAAAATCTTTCTAAGATTAGATCCTCCAAAAATCAGTGCATTAAATAAAATTATACTACTTACTAAAACAACACAAAAGTAACATGAAAAATGTCTAAGCAATTTTAGCATACGAACTTCCTAAATAACATAGTATAATATAATAATAAATTAGGAAAACAATGCGAGAAAACAATCTGTCTTCTACTTACAGTTCCATGCTTTGAAATGGGATCCAAGCAAGGTCAACTAATAATTGTATAACACCATGTAACGTCATCCCGAAATGTTGGAGGATGATGAAGATGGAGATGATGATGATGAACAAAATCGGAAACTGACATTCACCTATCTCGTGAAACTACTATGCTTCCTCGCTCGCTCGCTGCGGCGGCAATGATGTTTCAACACTATGTGTAACTGCCACTGAAAATGACTAGCTGTTGTGGAAGATTAAAGAAAGTCTTGTGCTTCCCAGAGTGATAGTTTAACAATAGTTAAAGCCTATCCAAATTGCACAAACGTCTATGATGGTAAAAGATTACTTACCTAAACAGGACGAGAAAAGCTATGATGATATTCTAAGACCTATTGCAGTAGAATTAAATAGCCAAAGAGAATACTATCCAATAAAAAATAGTTTACATGAAATTAAAATACCGTCCACATACCTGCACGATTTTCAACATCATTATTGATAATCAGCATGTGGGAGACAGCCAGACTGTTTGCATAATTTCATGCTGAAACAACTGTAAGCATGGCGTCGTAGTATAGAGGTTATCACTGTAGTATTTCATGCGGGAGATCGGGGTTCAATTCCCCTTGGCGGCGATTCACCATGCGCAAGTGAATGTACCATAGTGCCGCATCGACCCATGCCATGTGAGTGAAATTAGATAGATGATACATCGGGTGTTGCAGGAGATCATCCAGAAGACTACAGCCCCTTGATTGGGTTTGTGTCACTCATGAGAGTGTCAAATACTTCGGAGCCTCCAACCTAAGCCTCGGCCCCTCCTGGAAAGAAGATGAAGTAGCAACTGAGTGAGGCTAGCCAAGTAAAACAATACCAAATAAATAAATAAATACATAAAGAAAACATAATAAGAAAACTGAAGAATGATAACTGCAGAATACATATGAATATATTTCCTAATCATTTTTCATACTTCACTTCAACTTCTTCATAAGGTTTCTTTTCTTATATATATTATGATTGTGCGGATACTAATAATGCAAATACACGTTTTGTGATATAAGAAACATTTATAAGAAACATGAGGCTGAAATCTGAGAAAAATTAAGAAACATGGTTAGGCTGAACTCTTGATGAACATATTTTCAACAACAGAATATTTAGCATCAATGAATAAATCAAAAACGTTCCCGTCAAAATTTTCCATGTTTCCCACTTCCATGTCATATTCTTGTTTGGTCAGTCTCTATGTCAATAAACTCATGTGTCTCTTATATAAAAAAACGAGTATGTCTATATATTAATAGTCGATTCTCTGTTTGTTTGTTTGTTTGTAAGTCACACAAAATGGTAGATTAAGTTGTGAGCGAAATTATTTCTTTTTTGTGTGCGACGTGAGTTCGAAGCAAATACATTGCAACTCCAATCGAACGTGACTTTTTTTTGGCTGATGAACTAATAGGAATAACGTTTTGTTTTAATCATTATTGTTAGTTTTATATTCCACGTTGACTTGGCTTTAAAAACAGTACATCAACTAAATACAAAGAAACTAACTGATTAAACATTTTGGACAAAAAGCAGCAGTGGGAGAACGTGGCAGCATGTTCGATTTGCCACTAACTCTTGCCTGACTGTCTGAGGCGGTTGAACTTTTTTTTGAGTTTGTTTGTTTGTTTTTAAGTCACGCAAAATGGTAGATGTGAACTGCGAAAGAGAATCAGCAATGTAAGATCACACATAAATTATTTCTCGCGACGTCAGTGTGAAACCATTGTATTGAGACCCTAATCGAATGCGACGTTTAGGGAAAATTATCTCGGTAACCAATAGGGGTAACTGACGTTTCTTGGGGTCCACGATACAGTTTATGGGGTGACGAAAAAATTTAGGCCAAATTTTTTTTGCGCCGGGTGTGTGACGTTATCAAAATCTTCGATCGACGATTTCTCCGTAACGGTGCGTCATAGACATATGATCGCATACATTTTCTTGCACAGAATGTCGAGCTCTACAAGATGGTAACACTTTCTATTGTCAATTCTTTAATTCCATATTTCGTGAAATCTTTGGGAGGTGACACAACGCAAGCTGAACCTGGGCGGCGAGCGACGCCGCCTTGCCGGCTAGTTTACATAATAAAACAAGATAACAAATATTTCAAATAAAGCTTTCCGATATATTATCATCCACAGTGCTAAAAGTAAAATGTTTTGAATGAAAATTTTACTGAAGATGATGATATCGAAAAGCTTTTGGTTTTATTTTATTGTATATTTGCAAACTGGCATACATAATTTGAATTTGTTTATAATTAAACATTTTGTTACATGTAATTGGTCAGCGCCGCAGGGTAGCTGATCTTTCATTTCCCCGTGTCTGTCAGTTCGTCCGTGTGTGTGTTTGTTATCAGTTCTTCACAACACAGGTTAAACGCCCGTTTTTGCTAACTTTTAATTTAGCAGTTTAAAATGCGAAAGTTTAAACTGACGTAATTGCTTTTAGAAGATAAGAGTACTGGAATATTAAATGTAAGTATATTACAAACAAAACGTGTTCAATTTCAGTAGTTTTTATATAAAAGGAAATTGTCTGTTTAAATGCGCCCTTTTTCTCACCCGAATTCCAGTGCATGCTGGGATCGAACCAATGCCATGCTGCTTTAACAATTAATACGTGCTATTTATTATACTGCGAAAGAAAAACCGAATCAGTCAGAAACTATTATAAATATCTATCATCAAATAACTATCAACACTTCTGCAACCACGTGTCCAAATCTGAGATACGATTTTAAAAAGGAGGAAGAAAAAGAGCCAGGTAAGGAAATATATCATGATATAATCATAACTAAGTTGTGACTCTTGACTTGACCTAAAATATATAATTTCTGTTGTGGAGTAAAAATGCCTATTTGAGATTTTTATAACAGATTTGATAGGAGCTTTAATTGGCCCCCATATTGTTTTACTGATAATAAAGTCTGACATTCTGTGAGAGGTTGCTCGTTACACTTAAAAACGTTGAAAGGTGAACAAAGCAGGAAAAGAAGGTGAACAAAGCAGAAAAATTGTTTCTCAGATATCTATATTATCTTCGGGGAAGGAATTTTGGCAACAACCATAGTTGTTGGAAAGAAAATTTGTCGGAATTAGTAGGAATCTAATTTGGCAGATGTAAAAGTTCATTAAACTTGGCAGGAATTTATTTGGTGGACAAATAAATAATTATATATATACAGCGCAAAAAATTTCTATCTATTTATAAGGCTTTCATCAACAAATGATAACAGAACAAAATATTAGCAATGTTGAATACTAGCATGTACTTTTAGCTAAAAGTGCCCCCGCGCTCAAGCATTGCAATTTGTACACACATCAAGCTATACATTAACAACAGAAACAAAAAGAATATGCCTTTCAAAAAGTGTAAATAAGGCTTAACAAGTAATATCAGAAAGTACCGGGTGAGTCAAAAAAAAGTACCGTTGTTTCACAAACCGTATCTTTCGATTGACTAATTATGAAAGCTATTGTTTTTTATTTTTGAATAGAAGAATCCTTTACCTACATATTGGTGTATCATTTGTCAAATATGGTTGAGTAGAAAAAAAGTTATGGGCAAAAAACTGGAGGTGGTCCTTGTAAAAATCGCCGAAAAATGACGAAAAAAGCTGAACAAAACTTCTCGATTTTTTGACTCACCCGGTATTTGCTACAAACAAAAGAAAAGTGTGAACTGAAACCATGGATACGTATTTTATAATGAAAATAAGATTTGTTAAGAAATTCTGTAAGAGCCAAAAGAAAAAAAATCTTTTTCAGAAAAAATTTAAAGTGAAAAAATCCGTAATAAATCTGAGTTTCAAAACAAAAAATAGCCAAAGTTTACATAAAAAAAAATATTAAAAGTTTCTATTGATCATGATCATACTTAGGTTTGTTGAACAGTTAAAGAAGGAAAACACGAAGAATGACCATTTTGTAACATGGGTTTCTTGCATACACAAAAATCCAATTAAAATGGCAAAATCCACCAAAAATCAGTCCATTGAATAAAATCTATTAAATGAAAGATTTAAGGCTGAAATACACGATCATTTTAAAATGATAAATGACAAATGATAATTTTTTTAATCCTTTAAAAAATGATTAGAACATCTGTTTACACGATCATTTATGATTACAACATTTTTCTAAAAGTTCTATGGTAAAAGAGTACTTTTCAGTCATGGACTCCGGCGGCAGCAAACGTAGTTGTTGCTGTTATGTCCAAATGACGAAAGAGGAAAAATGAAAGGCAGAAACGAAGATTTGGGTGAAACCTTGGCTTCAAAAACGAACTTCTTAGGAATTTATAACACGCTTGTGAGGAATTTCAAGGAAGAGATCATTATGAATATTCAGAGTTGTTAAGAATTTCGCCGGAAAATTTTGAAGAAATATGAAGTTTAATGAGTCCTTCTATCGAGAAAAATTCCACAGTAATGCGCGATACTCTTTCCTCTTTGGTCCTTACGTTTGTAATTTGCGGACGAAACATTCCACAAAAACTCCTGTTCCTGCCACAAATTAATAACCCAGCTGGCAAAAGAACGTCCTTGAAACGTTATATAAACGTCATCACATAACGTTATAATGACGTTCTCATGTGAAACAAGCGACAACGTCATTTCCTGACGTCCACAGGACGTCCTGAAGACGTTGTCACTTGAACGTTCCTTGAACGTTTTAATAACGTTCTTATAACTAAATTCCGAATGCTTCTAGGAGACTATGCGTTGAATTTACTCCAACCGGTTAGTTCAAAGTAGAAAAGTCCAGAGGTGGGAAGAAAATAAACCGGTGTAGGAGAACACGTTTCTTGACAAAAAAATATAGCTCTTATACATTCTTTATCAGGATAGAAAATTAGATTATAAAAATAAAACTTCCTTCACAAACATTAGTAAAAATATTTACACTATAAATAAAAGTCAAAATCTTTTCGATAAAGATTTTATACATTATAGCGGAACCATAGCGTGCAATGGAAAACTTAAAGTATAACTTCGTATAACATAACTATAAACAACTTACAATAAAATATTAGGTATTACAGATGAAACGTCGTTCATAAATGTTAGTATAAATTAGTTAACAATGATAAATAACAGTGTTACCACAGCACGCTTTAAAAATACGTCACATAAACAGCAAATCGTCAGTTATATTAAGTCTCTGAATCTTTTAAACGTCCTTAAGCCATAATGCAAAGCAAGAATTTGGTCCTTATGGAAGGCATAATAGGAATAAATTAATGCATACTCAGTTGAAACATCTTCTGGATATATGCCACTGGTAAAAATGTCCGTACAGAAATGCTTGTATATAAATAACAACTAAAAATCAACTGATCCTATATGTTCAGCCATGTTAAGAAAAATTATGATCGATTTCGTGATAAAAGCAGAAGAAGAACAGACCTAAATTTAATAAAACCAAATCCATCATTTCTATAGTATGCCCTCGATAAGTGGAAACTTCTTTAGTTGAAACTTTCATTAAGTGAAACAGATTTTTACAGTCCCTTGCATGTACTTAATTCAATCAGCAAAGTGGAACTTTCCTCTAAACAGAACGTTTGAATTCTCTCGGGTTGTTTGAATGTTTATGGCAAAACATTTGATTTCTAAAAAGATGAAAACATAAAAACCATATCACTAGTTACATTTTTAAAATGAAAGTGCTACAGGCATCCAAATGAAGATCACCTACTGTAAGTGTTGCAGATTAAATGTGATAAATACAATGCTTTGAAAAAATTGATAGTGCGGTCAAAAATGTGTAGCTGTACAAAGAAATATGGTAATTTGTGAAGCCTTATTTTTCGTTATTCTTTTTCCATTATTATTCATAATTAATTCATTTTCACGAAAATCGGTTAAGTAGAACATTTGATAAGTGAGGTTTGCCTTATTGAGTGCATACTGTATAACAGAGTGTCATATGTTGAGCTCAAATTAGATCCAAAATAATGAAATTCATGTATAAGAGTGTGGAAAAATACAACACAAGAAAGCTGTTTCTTTTAGTTTATTTGCTCTTCTCTAATTTTTCAGGAGCATGTTTCAAAACATTGATATGCACTTTGTTTACTCATGTCTACAGAGTTCTGAGTAGCCAGTAAATCGCCTAAAAGAGAGAAAAAGCAATAAAAATATAAAATGATAACAAAATGTCTTATTCAAAACAGAGTCACATTACTTTCAGTAGTATCCATGACACAGGTTTAAAATCTTAAGAAAGTATATACTCCTACAAGTAAAAATTGTGATGGATAAAATTGTATGCAAAATAATATTAAATAAATACATACCTACACGCAATAACATGATATATGGCTACAAGTTTTCATTTTTCTTTATGCCACCAAGGCTATACACAAACAGCAATGCAATCGTCATTAGTTAGCCTTAAAAATGAAGTGCAGAAACATTGCATAAACATTTTTATGTCTCCTTCAATCAACGAAAAAATTAGTCTAGAATATTGTTATACAACACGACCCTATTAACCAAGATTCTGTAGAAATAGGATACATTATAAGTAAAAGTATTTTCTTATATTATCCCTCCCTTGTCTTCGATGAAAAAAGCAAGAAACCACTTGAATTTGTGGGGCCGTCTGTTCTTTGGTGTCTTACGATAGGCGTATTCAGGGTCAATAAAAAAGTGTAGGTGTCCAACATTGTGATATTTCTTTTCAGTCTTATGTATCGATTAGGTTACTTGCACGTTTTTCTGTTCTAATTTAAATGACTAAGCTCTCCTCCACAAATTTTCACTGAGCTCCAGATACGCCTCCGCTTCCAGACTAAAATTTAGTGATTCTTAATGACAAAACGAAAATATTTACCATAACGATATATATAATATTTGTATTTGTTCTCTCTCACATCTTTACAACCTTTTCTTGACACCATAGAAAGCTGAAAAATAACATTACAACTTAACATTGCTTTTTAAAGATAATTTTTTTGAAAGCTTGTGCAAACTACACTTGAAATTAACTTTTATTGAACATAGTCATGACATCAGTAAGGTAAAAATTAAAAAAAAATCCAAAACAAAAAATACACTAACATTAACTTACCAAGCTTTGATAAGCATCTAGTACCAGAATCATCATGCGTGCTGTGTAACCTCAAACACTCATGAAGGCTTTTTCAAATTTTCATCATCAATACTCAAATTATATAATCACCATCATCATTCTCCCCTGTTGTGGAACAGTATTATATTTTCAACATTATATTCTTCGTGTTCAGAAATACTAGCTTCCTATGTCAACAAGAACCTTTGGATTTCTAATCGCCTGTTGCGTCATCTACTATGTCTCAACATTTCAAAAATTTGTGAAAGCCATTATATCATACATTTCCAGAAAAGTCTTGTTATCTGGCTGCATGCTGAATCGAAGCCTTCTAAACAAAACTTGTCGATCGAATAACTACCATCTTTTTTTTACCACATGGTCAGACCAGAGTAAACCGTGTGAACATGTGATAACGAACTTGTTATTTCAGGGGAGAAATAAACAAAAAGCATGTCGCATAACATATTCTGTATAAACTGCAAAGAAAAATAAAAATCTTCTCACAGCTGTTTATTATGACATTTTACGATTAAATTTAAATTCCGTCACTTTCAATGTATAATAGTTATTTAATATTTTTGCCATCATGTATAGTATGTGAATCATTTAAATAAAAAACAACAAGTTTTTAATAACAAAGCAAAAGCTTTCCGGTATGTTACCAGCACTGATGATGGTATAACATACCGAAAAGCTTTTGCTTTGTTTTTGAGCCATGTGGTAAGCCACTCACAATCGATACAAACCAGAAAGCCATGTTCGGAAATTTGTGTTTGGCAGACGAAAAATCAGAACGACACTACCATTATTTCACATTCTAAACTGATCTTAGGCTTATGTGGTGTAAGCACGACCTTTTAGTTCATGGTTTGGTCGTGATTCCGTCACCTTGCTGACGTCATATTAAATGACTTTAAATGGCGTCATGAAAAAGTCATAAAGAAGTCATATGACTTTTTAACCAAATTCAGACATCGCAATAACGTCATAACGACGACGTCATGTGTTTGGTGAGATTAATAAACAAATAAACCTTTTCCCACCAAATCATTTCGTGTACGTCGAAATCTTCGTGTGTACGTCGAAATCATTGTGCGTACATCGAAATCATTGTGCGTACGTCGAAATCTTTGTGCTTATGTCGAAATCTTTGTGCGTACGTCAAAATCTTTGTGCGTACGTCGAAATCTTTGAGCGTACGTCGAAATCATTGTGCGTACATCGAAATAATATATAATTGAATATATTGGATCGCTATTTTCTAATATTAATTTTTGGAATAAATTTGGTTATATCCACAACGTATTTGGAACCACTTCTGTTTCTCCATAAATTGTCAACCTTTTTAGAACGTTGATAAAACGTTCCATGTACGTCCAAAAAGAACGTTGATAAATAAAACGTCAATGGGACGTTGTAATAACGTCCTAAGGTAACGTAACCAAATTAGAACTAATTTGAAACGTCCTAATTACGTCCTGTGCCGGCTAGGAAATTGGACAGTTGATGCTAAGTTAACCAGCGACATGTTCATTTTATATGCAGACTCTATCACTTTGTTTTTCTCCTTCATAATCTGCAAAAAACTCATCGCGTGACTATACTAAAGTGAGTAAAACAATAGAACTGACGTAATTCAATAGAGAAATTCCATCATTTTTAAATGACAGTTGCAAATGACGGGTACTTTTCGTCATTTTTTGAGCGTTTACACAATCAGGGGGGGGGGGGTGAAATAGGGTTAAAGTATATTCAAAACAGAGCTGACAAGTACACACGAAAGGCCTATGTTTTTTATATTGTAATTGTTTTAAAATAAATAAAGTTCTCGAAACCCTTTTTTGATTCTTCTATTTACAAAAACGTTAAGAACTTCTTTTTAGTTAGAAAAGAACTAGTATCCCGGGTAAAACCTTTTTACCGGACTTAACTTCGAAAAGGATTGGTCAAAATCGCCTTTCCCGTGAACGATCCCCGTGATGAAAATTTCAATTCAATCGCCACCCATGTTCAGTATGCCTTGTGTTGCAAAATTTAACTCGTGTAAAAGCTTCTACAGGCATTAATTTTTTAATTCATTTCTTACATTCAGAAGATTATAAACAGAAACAAATAGCAACATGGCTTACAATAATATATTTATACGCAGAAGAGAAGTAACTTTAATGTAAAAAAATGGCAATATATAACACAGAACTGTTTACCCAGACATGCGAAACCAAACCTTAAAAAATGATAATTCAAAACAAATTGATATCTTCCAACTTTTTCTTTTGTTCCGAAGTTACTACTCGACTGCAACCACTAATGAATTTTTGAAATGATACATAGTCTGTTCTTCCCAAAACTATCAATGTCATGATTAAAGCCATGAGTTTCATTTCTTTATGCTTTTTATATTATTGCCTAAATAATTAATACTTGAATTGTAATACCGAAAACCTAATCATGCTGTAACAATATTGAAATAAAAAATAAAACAAAAAGAAAGAAAATTCAAGTACGCATTTATCCTAAAGATAACAAATACAAACAAAATGTGGTCTATAAAGTCAACCGATACTGTGAGTCAATACGGATTCACTCAACACTTGTGCTGAACAGAATAAAGACTTTTACCTGGCATACACAACCAAACATCAAATTAATAAAAATAATTGAAACAACAAAATGTCTTACTTTGACCAAAACCATAATTGAATACCCAGAAGATATTAAAAGCAACAAATAAAAACATAATGCTAAACATATATACCTAGCAAGTATGTATGTAGCAATTAACATAACACAACATAATGAATGCCGTAAACAAATATAAACTGAAGAAAAATATGCCCCAGCAATGCTTCTTTCTTAAATAACCTTCTCAACATACCATGTGTTTCATTTATACATTAGACATCGTTTATAAATGGCTACACTTTTTCTTTTCTGACCTAAAAGAAAAACATTTCAGTAAAGAACAGCTACAATACTTACTACTACTGCAACCATATTTAAGCAAACCACAACAAAAGGCATAAATGGCTGGCAGAAAGGCATGCAGACAAAGCATCAAACATCTTCAATAGATACAATTTGACAGCATAACACGTTCCCTACTTCCACAGCCATGAAAAAGGAAAACAGTCATAGCTGTGGAACCATTTTTAATTGATTTGTAACTAAATAAATCAAATCAAATCTTCTTTGCTAAGTCTAAAAATAATAATAGCGCGCGTTACCAAAACAAACTACTCTCATCTTCGTTTTTCATCCAGTAGCATATTAACTAAACGAAAGAACTCATATAATAAGATATCTATTCAAAGCTATAGTATTTAATCTTTCAAAGCTAAATTAAATCCAAATAAATAAAATAAACATCATTTTGTTCTGCAATTTCTTCACTACAGTTTCTTCTGTATAGCGATATTTGATAACTAAAACGTAAACAAAGATTTTAATACATTTAAATACAAATACATGTACCTAACTTGTTCTTTTATTAATCAAAAATAAAAGTTTTATAATAATACCTTTTGTTTGTTCGATCTTTCTGCAGCTAATTTTTAAAAACTTCACTGCACTTCTTCTGTATATCTAAATATGATTTTTCATTGTAAACAAACAACTAACCCGTGTTCTTATACTAATCCGTGTGTGTGCATCCCACTTTTAATTTAGAGAGTGACATATTTGTTTTTATTTCACGGTCAAATCCTTCTTATTTTTTCCCTTTTTGTCGTAAAACCACGTAGAGAAGAGAACATTTTTTAGATTTTCCGCGATTAGTATATGCTCCTCCGTTTTGTTATTTTTGGTTTGCGCAGTGGAAATCAGCCGAAAAATGTCTTTGGAGGAATGCGAGCAATGCAATGTTGATCGTTCGAAATTTGTCAACGATCATTTCGTGAGCAAGAAACTTCGCGAAGAAGACGTGTTTCTTTTTGTATACGAATATTTTAATTTAAATTTGATTGTTTTAGGCAGCAAATCGACGAAAGAACTGACGAAGAAACACAGTTTTGTATGCACGAAGGTATTGTTATTATCATAAAACGTTTTATTATCGTGTTTATTGCTAAACTTTTACTCTTATTCATAAAAGAACACTGGTTAGTTGTTTGTTTACAATGAAAAATCATATTTAGATATACAGAAGAAGTGCAGTGAAGTTTTTAAAAATTAGCTGCAGAAAGATCGAACGAACAAAAGGTATTATTATAAAACTGTTATTTTTGATTAATAGAAGAACAAGTCAGTATTTAAATGTATTTAAATGTTTGTTTACGTTTTAGTTATCAATTTATTGTTAAACTTTTATTGTTATTGTATTTTATATTTTATTTTAGATTAATAAAAGAACAGGTATAACCACATGCTTAGGTGAGTTTTTAAACAGATGTTGTTTTTTATATATAGGTTTTTTCAGAGGAAAACGAAACAAAGAACGAGATGAAGAAAGTCTATTTTTATTTTACGAGCTGTTTATGTATTTCTTTTTATAGTTATCAAATAGTTATGGGAGTGCAGCAGTAGAGTAGTGTAGATGAAGTTGAAGTTGTTTAAAAATGGCTGCAGAAAGGATGCTGTTTATTTACATTGGTGAAGAAAATGGTTATACTTCTTTTTTCGGAGAGAAATTGTTTGGAAAAGATATAAAGTAATATACGTAAGTACATGAGTCAAACGGATTTAGTAAATACAGCGTTAAAACGATCAAATCAGTAAGATGCATGTCCCTCGAGCAGTTAAGGATTTGTTTTGGTAACGAAGTTGCTGCTCCTTATTTTATTTAATTCAAAATGGCTTCACAGTTATGAAGTGAAGTTACGAAGAAACGAAGAAAGCATTTTTATGACTTTCACTGTATAAAAATGGTATTGGAGTTTCAGTAGGAAGCAAAGAGAAAGTGTATCTTTACAATAGGAAAATATGCCGGAAAGTTAATCGAGTGTTATTAATTTGTTTACAGGTATGAAATACAGAAAGTAAAAGAGTTTGGAAGTGTTTGATAATGGCTACAGAACATGATCAATATTGTTTACTACCATGATGATGTGAATTGGTATTGAAAGGTAAAGTTAAAATAGTATCTACTTAGTTAAACACTGTTAGTATTACTGGATACATAAAGGATAAGAGGGGTGTTTACTGTTGTGTTTTGAATTTTCCAGCAGAGAGGAGCTTTGAACTGGAAATAAAAAATGGCTCCACGAATGTTTTCATATGTTAAAAATTTTTCAGCTATACTAATTCTGTCATCACGTTTGTGTTTTTAATTTTTATTTTTAAGGTTAATACATTTTCAAAATTTCTTTTACTTTGTTTTGTTTTTCTTTAGATTTCGTCATAGCATGATTAGGTTTTTTGTATATGTTTTTTTAATGTTTTGATCTGTTAAAATAGAAATGAAGCACATCATGGGTTATAATGTCGAGAGGGTTACATAAGATTTTCTTACTTAATGACTGTGCAATGAAACTATTCTACAAAAAATAAGTGTTGTTTGCTGTATTTTTTTTAAGTTTATATTTTATCGCGTTTATGCATATTTTGTGTTATGGTAATCGTTTACGTGCTATGCCTACAAGCCCCCACAAAATATTTGGGAAAACCCCCTTCCCCCTGATCTCAATGTTGTATGAAGTGCTGCTAGGCCCCGACTACTTTTCTTCACCCCAGAAACATTCTGTTATCTTTCAACATAAGCAACATTGAATTTGGGGGCAGGGGGGACCTGGCTTATCAACTTGCAGGGGCATTTTCCCTTTTAAAACCAATATTGTAAGTTTTCCCAATATATTTTGTGGAGGGTTGTCTGAAAATTTCAAACTGAAATGCTTGATTGCTTGGCAACCGTGTGTGATAGGCCTTTGGTTTTTGGTTCTGTAAACTAACATTGACATTAAAATTGCAGTGATAAACAGTTTTTCGAAATATCCGTAATGGCGGACTTAGTTGTGACAGTTTGGCTTTGCACCGTGTGGATATTCTTTTTGTTGGAAAACCTAAACAGTTCTTCATATAACTAACTTGTTTAGATCATATGGACATAATTTTCGTATCTCTCTTTCCCGGAAAACCTCTCTTTCTCGAAAGAAACGTTTTCTTTCCAAAGTAAACAAAGAAAATTAGCAGTTTGATATTCCCCCCTTTGGATGAAGAAAGCATATAGAAAGACTCCTTTGAAATGCCTGTACATTTTAATATATCTGCATCAGGAGATGAACATATCAGGAAGAACAGTTTACAAAATGTACCCAATGTATTCATCATCAAGTATTTATTGACATGCTAAGAAAGCTGCCTATTCTGTCCGGCAACTCACCACAAGATCCACAAAAAAGGGGAATCTACCCAGACTAACTAAAAGAAATAAGTGTCCTCTTATCCGTCAAATACCCAAGTTGCCAGCTGATGCTAGTTCATTCACTGTAAAAAAAAAAGGCGTGTCGCAGCAGACATACACAAAGATTTACACGATTCATGATATGAAACTGTCCATTTTGCAGACCTTGTTCTTATGAGAGAACTATAATAAGTAATTTTAAACTTAGGGATATCATTGTACACGTTACGCACACGTTACGCACACGTTACACACACGTTACATTTAATGTTCTAAGAAATCTATAGGGAATTTGACACGTTACACACGTTACACCCTTTTTTTATAAAAAGATATGTATTTGTTTTTTTTTTAAAAGTTGATGTAACGTGTGTAACGTGTTCCAAAACAGTGTACTTTATTGAAAAGTCAGCCAAAAAACAAGTGTAACGTGTGCGTAACGTGTTTGTAACGTGTGTAACGTGTGAAACACTTCTGTTTCTACTTTCATTATGTCACATTTTGTTTTGTTTGAGCCATTCTACACTGACAAGATGCCCTAACTAGCAGTCGTAACTAAGCACAAGTCCATAAACTAAATAAACAAAACCCCTTTTATGTAATCTATGTATATATATATACCTAATACATGAGGCAATAACTTAAACTGGACTCCAAGACTGTTTCTCAATGGTAGTAAAGGAGTACAGGGAATTATAAGCACAATTATTTTGATGATGAGGTATCTCCTTCAAGATAATGACCTTGTATTTCACTCTCTATAGTATATATAGTCCAGTTTATTTCTGCTACCTTCAAATACTTAATACATTTTTCTTTGGCCTGAATAATCATAACTGTATGTTTGTACATACTTTCTATAGCTTTGGCTATCAATGGTGTGGCACAGTGGCATGCATAACCATTTTAAACTTGTATGGGATACATTGGCAGCTCAAACTTGATGGTATGCTTATTTGTTTATCTTTTTAATAAGACTGTCTAGAAACCATGACTGACCTTTGTGTGGCCATGTAGATCTGTTTTTTGGCCAGAAAGTCTTTGTGAAATGCCTGTGTGTTATTGAAATGCAGTTAATAGAGATCTTTTTAATATTTTGTAGGAAAACCTCTGTTCATTTGTTTTTTTGAATTCAGACAAGCCCCCACAAAATATTTGGGAAAACCCCCTTCCCCCTGATCTCAATGTTGTATGAAGTGCTGCTAGGCCCCGACTACTTTTCTTCACCCCAGAAACATTCTGTTATCTTTCAACATAAGCAACATTGAATTTGGGGGCAGGGGGGACCTGGCTTATCAACTTGCAGGGGCATTTTCCCTTTTAAAACCAATATTGTAAGTTTTCCCAATATATTTTGTGGAGGGTTGTCTGAAAATTTCAAACTGAAATGCTTGATTGCTTGGCAACCGTGTGTGATAGGCCTTTGGTTTTTGGTTCTGTAAACTAACATTGACATTAAAATTGCAGTGATAAACAGTTTTTCGAAATATCCGTAATGGCGGACTTAGTTGTGACAGTTTGGCTTTGCACCGTGTGGATATTCTTTTTGTTGGAAAACCTAAACAGTTCTTCATATAACTAACTTGTTTAGATCATATGGACATAATTTTCGTATCTCTCTTTCCCGGAAAACCTCTCTTTCTCGAAAGAAACGTTTTCTTTCCAAAGTAAACAAAGAAAATTAGCAGTTTGATATTCCCCCCTTTGGATGAAGAAAGCATATAGAAAGACTCCTTTGAAATGCCTGTACATTTTAATATATCTGCATCAGGAGATGAACATATCAGGAAGAACAGTTTACAAAATGTACCCAATGTATTCATCATCAAGTATTTATTGACATGCTAAGAAAGCTGCCTATTCTGTCCGGCAACTCACCACAAGATCCACAAAAAAGGGGAATCTACCCAGACTAACTAAAAGAAATAAGTGTCCTCTTATCCGTCAAATACCCAAGTTGCCAGCTGATGCTAGTTCATTCACTGTAAAAAAAAAAGGCGTGTCGCAGCAGACATACACAAAGATTTACACGATTCATGATATGAAACTGTCCATTTTGCAGACCTTGTTCTTATGAGAGAACTATAATAAGTAATTTTAAACTTAGGGATATCATTGTACACGTTACGCACACGTTACGCACACGTTACACACACGTTACATTTAATGTTCTAAGAAATCTATAGGGAATTTGACACGTTACACACGTTACACCCTTTTTTTATAAAAAGATATGTATTTGTTTTTTTTTTAAAAGTTGATGTAACGTGTGTAACGTGTTCCAAAACAGTGTACTTTATTGAAAAGTCAGCCAAAAAACAAGTGTAACGTGTGCGTAACGTGTTTGTAACGTGTGTAACGTGTGAAACACTTCTGTTTCTACTTTCATTATGTCACATTTTGTTTTGTTTGAGCCATTCTACACTGACAAGATGCCCTAACTAGCAGTCGTAACTAAGCACAAGTCCATAAACTAAATAAACAAAACCCCTTTTATGTAATCTATGTATATATATATACCTAATACATGAGGCAATAACTTAAACTGGACTCCAAGACTGTTTCTCAATGGTAGTAAAGGAGTACAGGGAATTATAAGCACAATTATTTTGATGATGAGGTATCTCCTTCAAGATAATGACCTTGTATTTCACTCTCTATAGTATATATAGTCCAGTTTATTTCTGCTACCTTCAAATACTTAATACATTTTTCTTTGGCCTGAATAATCATAACTGTATGTTTGTACATACTTTCTATAGCTTTGGCTATCAATGGTGTGGCACAGTGGCATGCATAACCATTTTAAACTTGTATGGGATACATTGGCAGCTCAAACTTGATGGTATGCTTATTTGTTTATCTTTTTAATAAGACTGTCTAGAAACCATGACTGACCTTTGTGTGGCCATGTAGATCTGTTTTTTGGCCAGAAAGTCTTTGTGAAATGCCTGTGTGTTATTGAAATGCAGTTAATAGAGATCTTTTTAATATTTTGTAGGAAAACCTCTGTTCATTTGTTTTTTTGAATTCAGACAAGCCCCCACAAAATATTTGGGAAAACCCCCTTCCCCCTGATCTCAATGTTGTATGAAGTGCTGCTAGGCCCCGACTACTTTTCTTCACCCCAGAAACATTCTGTTATCTTTCAACATAAGCAACATTGAATTTGGGGGCAGGGGGGACCTGGCTTATCAACTTGCAGGGGCATTTTCCCTTTTAAAACCAATATTGTAAGTTTTCCCAATATATTTTGTGGAGGGTTGTAGGTATATAACTTTGGCTTTATGATTTTATTTGTGACTTTTTATCTTCTGTGTAAATTTTTGTTCTTAGTTATTGTTTTTAGGATAAATGCGTACTTGAATTTCCTTTTTTTTTGTTTTTTGTTTTTTTTATTTTTTTATTTTCGGTATTACAACTAAAATATTATTCTTTTAGGCAATAATAAAAAAAGCACAAAGAAATGAAACTCATGGTTTTAATCATGATGTTGATGCTTTTAGGAAGAACTTAATATATCATTTCAGAAATTCATTAATGGTTGCAGTCCAGTAGTAACTTTTGAACAAAAGAAAAAGTTGGAAGGTATCATTTTTAAAATATTATTCCATGTTTGGTTTTGTATGTCTGGGTAAACGGTTCTGTGTTATATACTGCGTTTTTTTACATTAAAGTTACTTCTCTTCTGCGTATGAATATATATTCTGAGCCATGTTGCTATTTGTTTCTGTTTTAAATTTTCTGAATGTAAGAAATGAATTAAAAAATTAATGCCTGAAAAGAAACTTTTGCAAGAGTTAAATTCTGCGACATAACGCATACTGAACATGGGTGGTGAGCGATCCCGCCTAGGATGTTTTTGAGTTGCGATTTTATGATTTATTTTTTGGTCATGGGGTACGTACACGGGAATGGTGGATTTGACCTAATGTTTTCGAAGTTAACTTCGGTAAAAAGTTTTTACCCGGGATACTAGTCTTCTATACATTAATAGCCGATTCTCTGTCTGTTTGTTTGTTTGTTTGTTTGTTTGTTTGTAAGTCACGCAAAATGGTAGATTGAGTTGTGAGCGTAATTGTTTCTTTTTTTGTGTGCGACGTGAGTTCGAAGCATATACATTGCAACCCCAATCGAGCGTGACTTTTTTTGGCTGATGAACTAATAGGACCAACGTTTTCTTTTCATTATTATTGTTAGTTTTATATTCAACGTTGACTTGGTTTTGAAAACAATACATCAACTAAATACAAAGAAACTAACTGATTAAATATTTTGGACAAAAAGCAGCAGTGGCAGAACGTTGCAGCATATGTTCGGTTTGCCACTAACTCTTGCCTGACTGTCTGAGACGGGTGAACTTTTTTTTTGAGCAATCAAAATGTTAAAAAACCGATAGGTAAAAAAAGAGTATCATATCAAAACAAAATGTTTTTTTTTTTTTTTTTTTTTTTGCTTTTCTTTTAATAAATTGATTTCTTCTTATTCTTTTAATTGTTAAGCGTTCTGATCGAACGTTTTTTTATTCTATTTATTCATTTAGCACGTGCCTTTTTTCTCTCCTCCAGAGTGATCTTTTTAAGAAGAGAAACGATTTCCCGCTTACGTTTGATAGCACCCATGTTAGAGCGCGTAACTTTTTTAAAACAAAAGCTTATAAAAATTTGAAGTTTTCTCTCTCTACGTTTTGAGTGTATTGTTACACTGATAAAAGATTGGTTTTACCAGAGGTTGTGACTTCGAATCTGCTTCTGGTTGAACACAAGTTGTACACGAGCCGTTTATAAGGAAATTTGACGTTTATTGATACAGTGATACAGAGCAGTTGGACATGGGCGTCGAGCGACGCCGCCTTGGCGGCTATCTATATATTAATAGCCGATTCTCTGTTTGTTTGTGCGTTTGTTTGTAAGTCACGCAAAATGGTAGATTGAGTTGTGAGCGAAATTATTTCTTTTTTTGTGTGCGACGTGAGTTCGAAGCCAATACATTGCAACCCCAATCGAACGTGACTTTATTTGGCTGATGAACTAATAGGAATAACGTTTCGTTTTTATTATTTTGTTAGTTTTATATTCCACGTTGACTTGGCTTTGAAAACAATACATCAACTAAATACAAAGAAACTAACTGATAAAACATTTTGGACAAAAAGCAGCTGTGGCAGAACGTGGTAGCATCTCGGTTTGCCAGTGTATCCTAACAACGTATCCTTGCCTGACTGTCTGAGACGGGTGAACTTTTTTTTCGAGTAATGAAAATGTTTAAAAACCTATAGGTAAAAAGAAAAAATATCATAAAACAAAATATTTTTTTTTGCTTTTGTCATAATAGTTGTCTTTAATCGATTTCTTTTAATCTATTTTATTTTATATCAGATCGAACGTTTTTTTTATTCACTTGATTCATTTAGCACGTGCCTTTTCTTCTCTCCTCCCGTGTGATCTTTTTAAGAAGAGAATCCATTTCCCCCTTACGTTTGATAGCACCCATGTTAGAGCGCGTAACTTTTTTTAAACAAAAGTTAATAAAAAGTTGAAGTTTTCTCTCTATACGTTTTGAGTGTATTGTTACACTGATAAAAGATTGGTTTTACCAGAGGTTGTGACTTCGAATCTGCTTCTGGTTGTACGAGCCGTTTATAAGGAAATTTGACGTTTATTGATACAGTGATACAGAGCAGGTGGACATGGGCGGCGAGCGACGCCGCCTAGGCGGCTAGTCTATATATTAATAGCCGATTCTCTGTCTGTCACGCAAAATGGTAGATGTGGACTGCGAAAGAAATCGGGGAGTCAGCAATGTAAGATCACACATAAATTATTTCTTCTTGTGCGCGACGTCAGTGTGAAACCATTGTATTGAGACCCTAATCGAATGCGACGTTTAGGGAAAATTATCTCGATAACCAATAGGGATAACTGACGTTTTTTGGGGTCCGCGATGAAGGCGATGGGGCGACGAAAAATTTGGGTCTAATCTTTTTGGGGAAGGGTCTGTGACGTCATCAGAATCTTTGAACATTGATATCTCTGTAACGGTTGATTGTAGTGGAACGATCCCATACATATTCTTGATCAGTTTTTTGAGCTCTACAACATGGGAACACTTTCGGTTGCCAATTCTTTAATTTTATTTTTCGTGAAGTTAACGCATGCTGAACATATGGGCGGCGAACGACGCCGCCTTGGCGGCTAGTATTATGCTAATTCGCGTAGGGTGCAACACATTTAACTTAGAGAGTGATGTTTTTTTAAAAAATTTCTGTCAAAATCTTCAAAATCTTCTTAATCGTGGTCACCACGCAAGACACATTCACTCTAACGGTTATCTCTCTAACGTTCGATCGTAACGAAACGATCCTATACATTTTGTTTATCAGTTTTTCAAGCTCCCTATTTCCAATTCTCAAGTTGAAATTTTCGTCTCGGGGTTCGCACACGGGAAAGGCGAATTTGACACATCCTTTTTGAAGATAAACTCAGTAAAAAAGTTTTACCCGGGTTACTAGTATCCCGGGTAAAAACTTTATACCGAACTTAACTTCGAAAACATTAGGTCAAATCCACCATTCCCGTGTATATACCCCGTGACGAAAAAATAAATCAAAGAATCGCAACTCAAAAACATCCAAGGAGGCGTCGCTCGCCACCCATGTTCAGTATGCGTTGTGTCGCAGAATTTAACTCTTGCAAAAGTTTCTTTCAGGCATTGATTTTTTAATTCATTTCTTACATTCAGAAAAATTAAAACAGAAACAAATAGCAACATGGCTCAGAATATATATTCATACGCAGAAGAGAAGTAACACTAATGTAAAAATATACAATATATAACACAGAACCGTTTACTAAGACATACAAAACCAAACATTGAATAACATTACAAAAATGATACCTTCCAACTTTTTCTTTTGTTCAAAAGTTACTTCTGGACTGCAACCATTAATGAATTTTTGAAATGATATAGTTAGTTCTTCCCAAAACCATCAACATCATCATTAAAACCATGAGTTTCATTTCTTTATGCTCTTTTTATTATTGCCTTAAAGAGTAATGTTTCAATTGTAATACCGAAAAAAAAAGAAACAAAAAAAAGAAGGAAATTCAAGTACTTATTTATCCTAAAAACAATAACTAAGAACAAAAATTTACACAGAAGATAAAAAGTCACAAATAAAATCATAAAGCCAAAGTTATATACCTAGGCATAGTACGTAAACGATTACCATAACACAAAATATGCATAAACGTGATAAAATATAAACTTAAGAAAAATACAGCCAACAACACTTATTTTTTGTAGAATAGTTTCATTGCACAGTCATTAAGTAAGTAAATCTTAAGTAACCCTCTCGACATTATAACCCATGATGTGCTTTATTTCTATTTTAACAGATCAAAACATTAAAAAAACATATACAAAAAACCTAATCATGCTATGACGAAATCTAAAGAAAAACAAAACAAAGTAAAAGAAACTTTGAAAATGTATTAACCTTAAAAATAATAATTAAAAACACAAACGTGATGACAGAATTAGTATAGCTGAAAAATTTTTAACATATGAAAACATTCGTGGAGACATTTTTTATTTCCAGTTCAAAGCTCCTCTCTGCTGGAAAATTCAAAACACAACAGTAAACATCCCTCTTATCCTTTATGTATCCAGTAATACTAACAGTGTTTAACTAAATAGATACTATTTTAACTTTACCTTTCAATACCAATTCACAACACCATGATAGTAAACAATATTGATCATCCTCTTGTAGCCATTATCAAACACTTCCAAACTCTTTTTCTTTCTGTATTTCATACCTGTAAACAAATTAATAACACTCGATTAACTTTCCAGCATATTTTTCTATTGTAAAGAAACACTTTCTCTTTGCTTTCTACTGAAATTCCAATACCAATTTTATACAGTGAAAGTCATAAAAATGCTTTCTTTGTTTCTTCGTAACTTCACTTCATAGCTGTGGAGCAATTTTGAATTAAATAAAATAAGGAACAGCAACTTCGTTACCTAAAAAATCATTAACTGCTCGAGGGACATGCATCTTAATGATTTGATCGTTTTAACTCTGTTTTTACTCATTTTTAACGCTGTATTTACTAAATCCGTTTGACTCATGTACTTACGTATATTACTTTATATCTTTTCCAAACAATTTGTCTCTGAAAAAAGAAGTATAAGCAATTTCTTCACCAATGTAAATAAACAGCATCCTTTCTGCAGCCATTTTTTAACAACTTCAACTTCATCTACACTACTCTACTGCTGCACTCCCATAACTATTTGATAACTATAAAAAGAAATACGTAAAAAGCTCGTAAAATAAAAATAGACTTTCTTCATCTCGTTCTTCGTTTCGTTTTCCTCTGAAAAAACCTATATATAAAAAACAACATCTGTTTAAAAACTCACCTAAGCATACGGTTATACCTGCTCTTTTATTAATCTAAAATAAAATCTAAAATACAATAACAATAAAAGTTTAACAATAAATTGATAACTAAAACGTAAACAAACATTTAAATACATTTAAATACTGACTTGTTCTTTTATTAATCAAAAATAACAGTTTTATAATAATACCTTTTGTTCGTTCGATCTTTCTGCTGCTAATTTTTAAAAACTTCACTGCACTTCTTCTGTATATCTAAATATGATTTTTTATTGTAAACAAACAACTAACCCGTGTTCTTTTATTAATAAGAGTAAAAGTTTAGCAATAAACACGATAATAAAACGCTTCATAATAATAACAATACCTTCATGCATACAAACATGTGTTTCTTCGTCAGTTCTTTCGTCGATTTGCTGCCTAAAACAATCAAATTTAAATTGAAATATTTGTATACAAAAAGAAACACGTCTTCTTCGCGAAGTTTCTTGCTCACGAAATGATCGTTGACAAATTTCGAACGATTAACATTGCATTGCTCGCACTCCTCCAAAGACGTTTTTCGGCTGATTTCCACATCGCCAACCAAAAATAACAAAACGGAGGAGCATAGACTAATCGCGGAAAATCAAACAAAGTGTTCTCGCATCTACGTGGTTTTACGACAAAAAGGGAAAAAATAAGAAGGATTTGACCGTAATATAAAAACAAAGATGTCACTCTCTAAATTAAAAGTGGGATGCACACACGCGGATTAATATAAGAAAACGGGTTAGTTGTTTGTTTACAATGAAAAATCATATTTAGATATACAGAAGAAGTGCAGTGAAGTTTTTAAAAATTAGCTGCAGAAAGATCGAACAAACAAAAGGTATTATTATAAAACTTTTATTTTTGATTAATAAAAGAACAAGTTAGGCACATGTATTTGTATTTAAATGTATTTAAATGTTTGTTTACGTTTTAGTTATCAAATATCGCTATACAGAAGAAACTGTAGTGAAGAAATTGCAGAACAAAATGATGTTTATTTTATTTATTTGGATTTAATTTAGCTTTGAAAGATTAAATACTATAGCTTTGAATAGATATCTTATTATATGAGTTCTTTCGTTTAGTTTATATGCTACTGGATGAAAAACGAAGATGAGAGTAGTTTGTTTTGGTAACGCGCGCTATCATTATTTTTAGACTTAGCAAAGAAGATTTGATTTGATTTATTTATTTACAGATCAATTAAAAATGGTTCCACAGCTATGACTGTTTTCCTTTCTCATGGCTGTGGAAGTAGGGAACGTGTTATGCTGTCAAATTGTATCTATTGACGATGTTTGATGCTTTGTCTGCATGCCTTTCTGCCAGCCATTTATGCCTTTTGTTGTGGTTTGCTTAAATATGGTTGCAGTAGTAGTAAGTATTGTAGCTGTTCTTTACTGAAATTTTTTTCTTTTAGGTCAGAAAAGAAAACGTGTAGCCATTTATAAACGATGTCTAATGTATAAATGAAACACATGGTATGTTGAGAAGGTTATTTAAGAAAGAAGCATTGGTGGGGCATATTTTTCTTCAGTTTATATTTGTTTACGGCATTCATTATGTTGTGTTATGTTAATTGCTACATACATACTTGCTAGGTATATAAGTTTAGCATTATGTTTTTATTTGTTGCTTTTAATATCTTCTGGGTATTCAATTATGGTTTTGGTCAAAGTAGGGCATTTTGTTGTTTCAATTATTTTTACTAATTTGATGTTTGGTTGTGTATGCCAGGTAAAAGTCTTTATTCTGTTCAGCTCCAGTGTTGAGTGAATCCGTATTGACTCACAGTATCAGTTGACTTTATAGACCACATTTTGTTTTTATTTGTTATCTTTAGGATAAATGCGTACTTGAATTTTCTTTCTTTTTGTTTTATTTTTTATTTCAATATTGTTACAGCATGATTAGGTTTTCGGTATTACAATTCAAGTATTAATTATTTAGGCAATAATAAAAAAAGCATAAAGAAATGAAACCCATGGTTTTAATCATGACATAGATGGTTTTGGGAAGTACAGACTATGTATCATTTCAAAAATTTATTAATGGTTGCAGTCGAGTAGTAACTTCGGAACAAAAGAAAAAGTTGGAAGGTATCAATTTGTTTTGAATTATCATTTTGTTATGTTTGGTTTCGTATGTCTGGGTAAACAGTTCTGTGTTATATATTGCCATTTTTTTTACATTAAAGTTACTTCTCTTCTACGTATAAATATATTATTCTGAGCCATGTTGCTATTTGTTTCTGTTTATAATCTTCTGAATGTAAGAAATGAATTACAAAATTAATGCCTGTAGAAACTTTTACACGAGTTAAATTTTGCAACACAAGGCATACTGAACATAGGTGGCGATTGAATTGAAATTTTCATCACGAAGATCGTTCACGGGAAAGGCAATTTTGACCAACCCCCCACCCCCCACCCCCCGCTATCTAACTTTTGATAGGAACATGCAATTGACATGAAATTTGGTACAGAAATACCTTGACATATTCAAAATAGACTGAAAAAAAATTTTTGATTTTCCACGTGTTGACTTTACTAATTGTTCTAGTAATTGTCGAAATTTAGCCGCAAAAGGTAAAAAATGGGTGTCATAGCAGGTTTTTTTTTGTTTTTTTTTTTTTTTACATTTATTCGGGTTCCATTATACAAATGGTTCTTATCCCTATAATAACATAATAATAACAACAATAATAATAAAAAGTTGTTTAGAACAAAAGTGATACAAGAAGCATGGAGATCTAGGTTTCAATAAGAGTTGTAGATTTTGGTTTTGTTAAATGGTTGTTGATAGATTAAATAGAGGAAAGGCATAGGCTGTAGTTGTATATCAGCGGAAGGTCTCCTTCAACTCTGAAAGACATCGTTAGAGATAAAACGTTGGCTGTGTTGAAATAAACTGCTCATTGAAACCGTAGCAGCCAGCACTTATTGCATAAAAAAGGTTTTTTGATTTTTTTTTTTTTTTTAGAAACGTGATAACTATATATATATATATATATGTACACTAAAAGGTTACAGCTGAATTTATATATAAACAATTAAAAACAACAGCTTCTTTAACAAATTTTCAACATCTTACGTGTCTTCATCAGGTTAGATTGTAACCTGATGAAGACACGTAAGATGTTGAAAATTTGTTAAAGAAGCTGTTGTTTTTAATTGTTTATATATATATATATAATATAAAAGAAAAATTCTATAATATAAAACCCAAGCATAGGAAGGCTCACTGTGGAGGCTCAGAGATTATCGCATGGTTCGATATGTCTAAACGAGATTTGGAAATAAGAAAATCTTGGTAACTTGGTGAAGGTTGAAAAATATGGAAACTCGGTATAAACGAAAGCGCTGTATAGAGTTGATTTGCAGAAATTGATAAGGAAATGCTTATACAATCGGAGAACCTAGCCTTCCCTTGCTAAGGCAATGGCGATTGATTTATCTAAAAAATATTTTTTCGTTTGGCTGTAAAATGCTGAAATTGAATCTAGGTTATGTATATTTTTTGGCAAATCATTAAAAACTTTAGACACTTGGTTGTTGAACGTGCCATTTTCACCAGGTTCAATCATTATTCCATTATCAATAGATCGGAGAGTCCTTTTGAACTTGAGCTTTTTCATAGACAAGTAGTCCGGCCACTTTTCATCGTTTAAAGCTTTGAAACCTGCGATCAAGAGGTCCAATTTACAACGTTGCTCAACAAGAAGCCAACCCAAACTTGTCACATCTTTCAGGGTACAGTAGCGACGGAGAACGTACCTGGCTGCACACGACTGTACACGTTGGATGCGCTTTTTCAAGTATTGCGGAATTTGAGCGTACACGGTATTGCAATAACTCAGTTTGGAGAGGACAAGAGATTCCGCGAGTGTTTTCCGAACTCTATACGGGGTGAATCTCTTGAACCTTTTTATCCTTTCTAAATTTGCGTAAGCTGACTTTGTTGCACAATTCACTTGAGGTAACCAGGAGAGGTTTTCGTCCATTTGGATACCGAGTATCTTGACATACAGCTCTTGTCTTACTGATCGGCCTTCTGAACGTAGGAGGTAGGATCGATCTGATGGCAGTGATCTGGGTTTTCGAATAACCATCATTTTTAATTTGTCGCTGTTGAAAATCAGACCATTATCTCTCGACCAGTTGCATAGTGATGTTAGGTCTAGTTCAATTGCCTTGATGGATTCGAAAAGGTTTTGTTTGGGACATGATTTGCAGAGGGTCGTATCATCGGCATATTGGATGGAGGGTGTTTGGATTTCATTTGGTAGGTTGGCAACGTATAAAATCGGGCCAACGATACTTCCTTGCGGCACTCCGAAGAAAACATTTTTGGTTTGGGATTTTCGGTCGTCGACCTGTACATATTGTTTTCTGTTCGACAGATAACTGATGATAAGTGAAATAATTGATTGTCCAAATCCTAATCGGCTCAGTTTGCGTACCAATATTGAATGGTCGATGGTATCGAACGCTTTGGAATAATCGATCATTAC